>CM021101.1:732052128-732132350 GCA_007115665.2 Sequoiadendron giganteum
CCATTTCTCTATTTTCCCTGCCATAGTCATTCCCTTGGAGGATTGGGGCATACTCATCCATTCCCCCTCTAATTGGAGAAATAAAGTCCTCCTCCCCATGCTAGAGCATCATCTTCTAATTACTTCCTCTATAGAGTCATCTGCATTTTATTTTCTTTGAAGCATGGTTATTCTAATAGTACTTCAAAGAGGGGAAAAATGTAGAAATATAAATTTGATCACTTCCATAGGATAAAAAACATCTACTTTATCCATCTATGTCATTAATAGTGATTAAATAATTTATTTAATCATTATTTCATTTTCTGCCTAAGGTTCCTAAAGTATGTAATTGAATAAATTAAATACTTTACCTTACACCTTTTCTTCTTTAAATTAAATAAATAAGACAATTTTTTTAATTTAGTCATTTGACCTATTTGGATTAAAACCAATTTTTAATCCCTCTTTTTCACTCTCCTTGTCACATTCTCCATACTCCTCTTTTAATCTGAATTAAATTAATTAGTCCAAGATTATGATGTGCACCACTTAATAAAGATTAGTGTCACATCCTCCATAATCTCTCACTTTCCTCTAATCTCTCATTAATTATCCTAATCTTGTGTTTGCACAACCTTAATCAAGGTCATTAGCCTAATCAGTACCTTGGTCAACTCTTCCCATCCCAAAAAGAATTTTTAATTCCTTTTTATTCACCCAAAGCTCCTCTCTTCCCCATGTGAATTTTTAATTCACTTTTATTCCTCCAAGGAATCTTCTCTTCCCCATGTAAGTTTTATAAGGCTTGACTTTTCACTTTACATGTGCCAAGGACTTCTAGAACCTTGGACTTGTCACATAATTCACATGTGTAAAATCCCCACCTTTTTGGAAACCCTCTGTTATCCACTAGATTCTTCTAATCATTGTGAATTTTTAATTCACTTTTATTCCTCCAAGGAATCTTCTCATTCCTCAAGGTACCTACAAGGTACTTGTCCTTCGTCCACCTCATGTACCTCTCTTCCAGCTCACTCCAACATCATCCCACCCTAGGCCATCTCACATTCCACATGTCAAGATGTGAGGGATTGTGATTCCTCAACTCACAATATCCCCTCATCTTGGCTTTTTTTGATCAATATCAACCATTGGATTCTCTAGAGAATTCAAATTATCCTATAAATACCCCCTCATTTCTTTCAAGTAAAGGAATTAATCTTTTTGTATCAATACTCTTGAAAAATTATCATTTGAGCTCTCATCCTCCATAGATTTTAGCATTACACCATTACCATATATCCATCCATCTTTCATATAATTTTGCATGTTCAATTTAGCTTTTCATCGAAAGAGCACACAAATATTCAAATATCAAGGGCCAACCAAGGAAGGAGTAGCATGAAGGTATAATCAACTTCAATTAGTTTTATCTTGCTTTCATGTTTATCTTTTCCTTAGGCTAATCATTGAGGTTTCCTCTTTTGTGTTAGTTATTTTATTGCATCATTAGTTGTTTAACATCTCACATTAGGAGCATAACATTTTAGGAGATCACAAGGTCTTCTATGTCTTTGTAAATCCAAGCCAAAATATCTTCAATATCTTCATTATTCATATCACCATTTTGTGAAAGTCATTGTTGGAGGAACTTTAAAGATCACTTTTGGATCCATTCTAAAACAAGGCCTACCATGAAATTTGGGAGACCTGGGTATCATAGTGATGCATTAGGTAGTGTGTAATTTTTATGTGCAACAACCTTCATCTTGGATCTTAATTTTTAGGTTGACACTTGGAATAGTGGAAGTAGATGGTGTGATGGAGGTTGACGGACTAAACATGGATGGCTTGGAAAGTGTGGATGGATCGATGTATTTGGAAGAAGTGGAAGGTGATGCTTCACGATTAATGGGCACTTGGTTTTCAGTAATGCCTCTCAAGTTGGTGCAATATTGGAAGGGATCATGATCGCTGGGTATGTTAATTTTGGTGTCATCAAAAGGAAACTTGAAACATTGGTGGTAAGTGGATGGTACGGCCTTTAAGGCATGGATCAAAGTTCGAACAAGTAAGATGTGTTTAGGTAGTTCAAGATCCAAGACTTGAAATGTGGTATCTTCAATGACTGGCCCCACATAGATGTGGAGTGTGATAATTCCTCGAGAAGAGTATTCCTCATCATCATATACATTTATGACAATTCTTTTTGAAGCATCCACACATGCATCAAAGAAGCCTAAAGATTTGAACAATTTTAGGGAGCATATATTCAATGATGCTACACCATCTACTAAGACTCATCTAACATTATGTTTATGGATGGAGAATTCAATGTACAATGCATCATTGTGAGGTTGTTTAGGTGAGGAATAATGTTTTTCCGAAAAGGTGATGTGATGGGGGGTAGTCAAGTATCTGACCATGGCTTCAAAGAGGTTGACATCAATGTCAGTAGGTATGGAGGAATCCTGTAAGACCTTATCAAGTATGGATTTGTGTGCAGGTGAGATGTGTAGTAGCTCAAGTATGGAGATTTGAGTGGATAGTTTACCGAATTGGTCAATAAGATTGAATTTCCCTCTACATTGTGACTATTTGGCATAAGGATCGGGTATTGTGATCTTTGGCTGTCTAGTAGGAGGACCAACTATCATGACCTTTCCTTGATGGGTGGTAACATTACACTCAAAATTCTCCTTAATGGTGATAGTATTAATTTTTTCATTATTAGCTCAAAGGTGATTAATGATAGGTCCACTAGAATAGTCAAAATCAATGCAAGTGTAATTGTCTCTATTATTAGTCTTTGGAATTGACATAGAGGGGTTATTTGAACCATGAACCTGTAGTGTGTTTTTTTGAATGCTATGGTCTGAGTTTGAAGAAATTTTTTGACCATCTATTTCAATAGTACGATTTTCAATAAGATCTTGTATGAGATTTCTCAATTGTCTACAGAAAGAATTTTTATGCCCTTTTACTCAATGATAATCATAGAAGGAATTATCATCCCACCATGATGGTTTGAATTGTCCTAGGTCATATGGCTTAGGCACTGGCAATATTATGACATTGTTTTGGATGATCTTTTTGAGGAAAAATTTGATTGGTTCATGATGCATGAGCATCCTTGGTTCTTTAAAATCCTGCATCAACCAAAAATATTTTTATTCAGTTTTGTTCTTGTTTAGTTCTTGTTCTTGTTCAAGTTGGAAGATTTGGTATTTTGTCATATTTTCTCACCAGACCCTACGGATCTATATTTTTATCATGGATATGTTAATTTTCCTTATTGCAAGTTTTCAGCTTGATTGGATCTTTTTCCGGCAAGGTATCACTTTCGGTTTAAGTGAAAATTTCAGAACTGGCCCCAAAATAATTTCAAAACCTAATGGCTAGTTTGATCACTCATGGATATTTCTCATCACTTGTGGACCCTTGAAATGTGTTTTTATTTGTTCTATGGAGTGTCCACAATCTTAATTTAGGTCCATAGTTCATCATATGCACCTACCATCGAGAAATTCAAATTTGGCATTGACCTTTTCATGTACACATTACATTTTCTTCATCGGAGATTGTAATGATCTTTGGATGATGTAGATGTTTCTAGATCTATGGATATGATATAAATATTGTAATAGATCATTAGGATATGGGGAAATCAAGATCAAGTAGATTAAGAATAATATAGAATTTGATTTGTAATATTTTTCGCTCACATTAAGGAGCATGTATTTTACATCAGAACTGTGAGATGAATCTATAAGCCCAGATGTTGCCGGCTGATTGTAATCTAAATTTATGTTAATGAGAATATTTGAATCTAAATTTGCCTCCATATTCTATGTTGATTCTAATGTGTAACTCTAGTTGCATGGCTTGGATATTTCTATTTGAGGACCCTCCTATCGTGACTGCACCAAATTGGTATCAGAGCGAGGTTCATTTTATGTAATATCGTTAGAGCTTATAAAGTATTGTTAACAATTTGTTGTGGGGTGGACGATTGAGGATCCGACCTACAACAACAAGGGACTTGTGTAAACATGGTGAGAAGAAGAAATGGTAGAGGAAATGGAGTGCTTGGAAATGTAGACCCAATGTAATGGAGATGTCGAGAGGAATTTTTGCTACATTAGAATTAGTGGAAACAACCTAGAGGAGAGGTCGACCGATTGATGATGTGAGTGATGAAGAGGTAGAAGAGTAGGAAGAAATGGAAAGAGAAGATCAACCTAGCCTTGATAAGCTAGAAGACAGGTTCATAAGAGCCCTAAGCAGAGTAAATACTAAATCACATTTCAATCCAACGAATTATAGTGGCAAGTTGGATTCAGATGAATTGCTTGATTGGATAACAAAGATGGAGAAGTACTTTGATTTTGAAGGTACCACATAGGACAAGAAGGTGAATTTTTCTTGTACAAATTTGAAAGGATATGCATCCTTTTGGTGGGAAAATTTACAAAGAGATAGGCAAAGAAAAGGAAAAGAGAAGATAAGATCGTGGGATCAGATGGTGAATAAGTTCAAGAATTTTTTTATGCCCATAGACTATCAGATCAGTTTTTTCTAAAAGTTGCAGAATTTGAAGCAGAAGGAGTCAAGTGTGATAGAATATACTGAGTATTTCTACAAGTTGAATATCAAATTTGGACATTCCGAAGATGAGATTGAGCAAGTAGCTAGATATATGAATGGTTTGAGGTCGTCTATACAAGATGAGATTATTTTGATTAAGTTACTAAGTATGGAGGAGGAATATTAGTGTGCCCTAAAATCATAAGATAAGATGAACAAAAGACATGAGCCAAGACAGAGAGGAAGAGGTGGAAGATTTCAGAGAAGAAGAATTTTTACTAGAGGAGGAAGAGGTGGAAGATTTCAGAGAAGAAGAATTTTTATTGGAGGAGGAAGAGGATCTTTTGCAGATCATAATAAAGATAAAGAATTAAGTAAGAATGGCAATCCATACTATATATATGATGGGAACTCTTACTGGAGAGGAGGATATGCTGGTTACCAGAATAAGGATTACAAAAAATATGATAGAAGACAAGAGAAATGAGTATTCAGAGGAGCTTGTTATAAGTGTAGTGGAGAAGGACATAGAAAATTTAAATTTAATTAGGGAGAAGCAAGAAAAAATACAGATAATAGTAGAAGAGGAGTGTTTTTTGATGAGGAACATGTTGGATCATCTAATAAATCAGAAGAGGGAGAAGTGTTGGTGAAAAAAAGAGTATTGTGTCAAAGTGTGATGGAACAGGAACCGTTTTAGAGAAATAATTTGTTCCAAACCAAATGCAAGGTAGTTGGTAAATGTTGCAAAGTGATTATTGATTGTGGAAGCTCAAAGGACCTGGGTTTTGAAGAAATGGTGACCAAATTTAAGTTGGAAAGGTTGAAACACCCAAAGTCCTATTCGATAGAATGGATTCAAGATGAGAATAAGATACGAGCAAGTGAACAATGTTTGGTGAAATTGAAGATAGGAAATTACCATGATGAATTTTTGTGTGATATCATTCCTATGGATGTATGCCATGTTTTTATGGGAAGGCCTTGGCATTATGATAGATAGGCTATTCATGATTGAAAGAATAACATATATTCCATTTTTTCAAATTGAATGAAGCAAAATTTGTTACAATTGGAGGATGTTTCTAAAGTTGAGGTTTGTACAAATGCTAGAATTTGTTTGGTTGATGGAAGGAGATTTTTGGATGGACTGAGACATGACAACATGTGCTATGCCTTGGTTCCAAAGAAGCATGTAGAAGAACAACAATAGGAGATAAGGGAATTGCTTGTAGAATATGAAGCTATCATTTTAGATAATATACCTGATGGATTGCCACCTGTGAGGAGTGTTAGTCATTGTGTGGATCTGATTCTTGGAGATATTTTGCATAATAAAGTAGTACACTGGATGACACTAGCAGAGAATGAAGAGCTGAATAGAAAAGTGCAAGATTTGTTGAGAAAGGGTTTGATCAGATAAATATTAAGTCCTTGTGTAGTACCTACAATGGTGGCACCTAAGAAAGATGGAGAATGGAGGATGTGTATAGACTCTAGAGCCATAAACACGATCATAGTGAAGTATAGATTTCCTTTTCCATGGATGGATGACATTATGGATTGCTTGAGTAGAGATAAGTACTTTACAAAGATATATTTGAAGAGTGGATATCACCATATTAGAATTAGAGAAGGGGATGAATGGAAGACAACATTCAAGACAAATGAAGGAGTATATGAGTGTTTCGTGATGCCTTTTGGACTGAATAATGCACATAGTACTTTCATGAGGTTGATGAATGAGGTATTGAATAAATTCTTGGGTAAGTTTGTGGTTGTCTATTTGGATAACATCTTGATTCTCAGTAAGAATAGAGAAGAACATTTGTTGCATATAAGACAAGATTTGTAGAGGTTGAGAGAAGAGTAGTTGCATATAAACATTAAGAAGTGTAGTTTCATGAAGGAAGAATTGGTATATCTGGGATTTTTGATATTAGTGGATGGACTGAAGATGGATCCTGAGAAGGTAGGATAAGTTTTTGAGTGGCCTACATCAAAAAGAAATGGAGAGATAAGATCATTTCATGGAATGGCTAGTTTCTAATAAAATCTCATTAGGAATTTCAGTTCTATTTGCAGTCCTATGACATAAACAATGAGAGGAGATACGAAGTATTTCAAATGGACATCTAGAGTAGACCGAAGCTTTGAGTTGTTGAAATAGAAGGTGACTGAGCAGTGTGTGTTGGCTTTACCAGAATTTAATAAGGTATTTTAGGTAGATTGTGATGCAAGTGGAAATGCAATTGGAGCAGTATTAAGTCAAGAAGGAAGACCAATAGGTTTTTTTAGTGAGAAGTTGAATGATGCAAGGAGAAGGTATTCAATGTATGATCAAAATTTCTATACCATAGTTCAATCTTTGAAGAAGTGGAGGGATTACTTGTTGTCTACCGAGTTTTTCTTGTACACAGATCATCAAACCTTACAATATTTGAAAATTCCATGTAAGTTGAGTCAAAAACATATGAGATGGGTGGAATTCTTGTAGAGTTATACTTTTTTTTTGAAACATAGGAGTGGAAAGTCAAATAGAGTTGTTGATGCCTTGAGTAGGAGAATGAATTTTTTGGTAGGAATGAGAGTGGAGACTTTAGGCTTTGATGAGTTGAAGAACTTGTATGAGGAAGACTCAAATTTTAAAAAACCTTAGAGATCTTGTAAACAACCAATCTTGGAGTATAGGATTCATTGGTTTCATTATTTCATTTGTGAGGATATGTTGTTCAGAGGGAATCATTTGTGTATACCCTGGAGTTCAAGGAGGGAAAAATTGGTGAAAGAGAAACATAGTGGAGGATTGGCAAGACACTTTGGAGTTGATAAGATAATAGTATTGGTAAGTGAGAATTACTTTTGGCCTCAATTTCATAAGGATGTTGGGAAATTTGTGTAAAGTTGTAGAGTTTCTCAAGTCGCAAAAGGGAGTAGTCAGAATGTTGGATTGTATGAACCGTTGAAAGTTCTAGAAAGACCTTAGGAGGATATCAGCATGGATTACATACATGGTTTTTCGAAGACACGGAGAGGCAATGATTATGTATTTATGGTGGTTGACTAATTTTCTAAAATGTAACATTTCATACCTTGTAAGAAGAGAAAAAATGAAATACATGTAGTAGGCTTTTTTTTCAGGGAAGTGGTTAGACTATATGGATTACCTAGGAGTATTATTTCAGAGAAAGATAAAAAATTTGTTGGTTACTTTTGGAAGATAGTTTGGAAGAAGTTGAAGATAGATTTAAAGTTAACTTATAATTTTCACCCACAGACCGATGGATAGACAGAGGTAGTGAATAGGAGTTTAGGAAATTTTTTGAGATGTTTGGTTGGAGATAAGATTGGAAGTTGGAATTTAGTCCTTGCTCAAGTAGATTTTTCTTACAATAATTCAGTGAACAAAAGTACTTGAATTATTTTTTTAAGATTGTTACTGGAGTTCATTCTAGAGGTCTATCAGAGTTGTGAGACACTAGTAAGGAAGATAAAAGGAGTGCACAAGTAGAGGAATTTTTAGAACATATGAAGAAAGTGCATACTCAAGTAAAGCAATAGTTGGAAGATATGAACCAGAAGTATAAGGAACGAGCATATGAAAAGAGGAGACATAAGGAGTTCAAATTTGAAGATGAAGTGATGGTGTATTTGAGGAAGGAAATATTTCCAGTTGGCACATACGTTAAGCTCAAGATGAGGAAGTTTGGACATTCTAATATTTTGAAGAAATTTGATTTGAGAAATACATATGAAGTAGAGTTACCAAAAGTCATGGGTATATCACCTACATTCAACATTGCAGATCTAAATCAGTACCATGAATAAAAATTCAGTAAAGATAGTAAATAAAAATTGGAAGAAAATCTTCCTAAACATCAATCATATGAGATTTAAGAGATTTTGGATATCACAGATCGAAGGAAAACTTGTGGAAGATAGTACAAAGATTATCTTGTGAAGTGGAAAGACAAACCAGTGGAGGATTCTTCTTGGATTTCTCAAGCTGAGGTAGATCGTATTAGTTTTCCTTTAGCCCTAAAAAAGTGAGGGACTCACTTATCATTAACCTTAGATGTCTAATGCAGGAGCATCCTTGGTTCTTTGCAATCCTGCATCAACCAAAAATATTTTCATTCAGTTTTGCTCTTGTTCAAGTTGGAAGATTCGGGATTTCATCCTATTTTCTCACCAGACTTTATGGATCTATATTTTCATTGTGGATATGTTCATTTTCCTTATTCCACATTTTTAGCTCAATTGGATCTTTTTCTGGAAAGCTATCACTTTCAAATTAAGTGACAGTTTTGGAACTCGCCCCAAAATAATTTCAAAACCTAATAGCTAGTTTGATCTCTTGTGGACCCCTGCAAGGTGTTCAAATTTGTTATGTGGAGTTTCCTCTACCTTAATTTAGTTTCACACTTCATCATATGCACTTTTCATGGAGAAATTCAAATTTGAGGCTGACCTGTTCATGTAGACGTTATGTTTCCTTCATCGGAGATTGTGATTTTCTTTGGCCTATGTGGATGTTTCTAGACCTACAAATATGATATAAAAAATTTAATAGATCATTAGGATATGGGGAAATCAAGATCAAGTAGATTAAGATGAATTTAGAATTTGATCTATAAGATTTTCACTTGCATTAAGGAGCATGTATGTTATATCAAGCCTGTGAGCCGAATCTATAAGCTCGGATGCTGTCGAATGATTGTAATTGAAATTTATGTTAATGAGAATATTTGAATCTGCATTTGCCTCCATATTTTGTGTTGCTTCTATTATGTAACTCTATCTGCATGGTCTGGATAGTTCTCTTTGAAGACCTTCCTACCATGACTACACGAGTTCGCCCAAGGGGTGTATGTGCATCTTTTGGGAAATTGTTTGATTTGTCATGGTTTCCCTTGGTCTTGTTTGTTTTGGATGGCATTTACTACAAGCATTGGTGTAGTCAAGGGAGTATCTTCGGGTTGAGATCCTCTAAGCATAATTGTAGGATCTATCATTTTCACTGCTTTAGCGTCAACAACACCATCATTGGTGATATTTTTATTCTTGACCCAAATTTTTTTTCGGCATTAGGTGGGTTTAGGTTTGTGTTTTTGTTGGCATATTTTAGTTCTTCTTTTGCAATAAGAGATTTTTCGAGTTGGACTCCTTTTTCAACTAGTTCTATGAAAGTGGTGCAACAATACAATTATAAACTATATCTCAATGGCCTAACAAGGTTTTGAACAAACCTGTTCACTTTCTCTTTTTCTGGTGTTTCAACAAGACGTCGACTTTCTAGACCCTGCCATATTTGGAAAAATGGAATGAATGTTTTGCTAGTGTATTCTTGGGTCATCTTACATAGAGTGGCAATGTTAATGTCTTTGTCAATTTTTAGGCATAATTTTCTACAAATTTATTGGCCAGTTCCGCCCATGACTTTATCCCTTTCGGCAAGAGAGAAAACTAATCAAGTTTAGGACCCATGAGACTTCTAGCAAGGAGCCTCATCAGATAGGTATGTTCATATGCAATATCCATGCAATTGGTCGTGTTATGCCTTGCATAACCACCCCATCTTTTGCCTTGGTCAAAATGGGTCCCCCTTTATGTTTTTTTCCTTGGTTGTTTTTCAAACAAAGTTTGGAGTCTTTCTTTTCCAACACTTTGTTTTTCTTTATTTTATTCTATCAGAACCAGAACCAGAACTGAATCGGGTTTTGAAACTTGTTTCAAAGATCAATTTCGATCCTCATCCCAATGGTATTTTCTTGTTGCCTTTTTTTTCATCTTTATCGGATCTAGATCTGGAGTAGAAGTTAGGCTTGAACTTAGTTCAAGTTTCAAATTAGATTCTCGTTCCACCTCCGCCTCCATTTTTTGGACTTTTGTTTAGACTTAGGGTTTTGTGTTAGGTTTTCTCATTTCATTTTTATGTTTGTTTCACTTTCTTTTTTGTTGGCGGAAGTGGAATCAAAATGGGAACCGAGTTGGAAAATTACCCAAGTTTCTAAATCATTTTCCACTTCGATTTCGCTCCCACTGTGTTCGTTGAATTTACTAAAGTCACACAATAGTAATGTGCCAGTTCCCTCTGTAGTTCCAACTTCGCTCTGCCACATTTATGGAATTAATTACAGGAGCTCTGCACATATGAAACTATGATTTTTTACCTTAATTAGGGATTAACTAGTAGTTATCATCATTTTTTAAAAGATCAAAGAGTGAACCGGAGTTGCAATGAAGCATTTGTGCATGTGATTTGATCAAAAGGGAGACAATTACATGCGGAATTATTGAGGGGACTAACCTATTTATTTGCATTTGAGGTAGGGTTTTCTATTATTTTATTTTGTTTGGTTTCACATTTTCCATTTTTGTTCAGTCGTTGGTTTCGTGCAAATTCGTGATTCTTGATTCTATTGTGAGTTCATGTGATTCGTTTTCTTTCTCTTTTTGTTTAGTTTTCTTATTTTCGTTTTTGCTTTTATGGTATTTTGTTTCTTGTTTGATTTTTTTTTCTCACGGTTGTTTTCACGTTTTAATCATGACCGCATCGTGGTGCCCTAGATTTTAAATGCATATATTAGTTACTATTTTACTTGGTAGGGTTTTGTAAATTATGGTTTTTACTTAGGAATCCCATTGCACATCGAATATATTTAGTTTGAGTGGGGTTAAATTTGTGTCCTAATTTTTTGAAATTGAGGGTTTGTGATTTAGGGTTTTGACGCGTTCTTGTTTTTAATATGATGCCCTAATTATTTTGGTTGCCTCTCAGTCATATGGGGATGGTCTTCTATAGGTTATTTTCTAGCCCCTTTCATTTTGATATGACCTAGTCCTTAGATCATAATGTCATTTATCATTCGATTAAAATCTCTTATGACGTCACAGTTATTTTAGGTGACGGGATCGAAATCGATTTAGATTTTGAACCATGTTTTGTATAGAGTATTGATTCCATTTCCATCCCATCTCTAACTCCACTTACAATAAGAAGCAGGCTCTCAAAATAATGGTAACCTAGGTAGAACTGGAACTGAAACTGAATATAAAATTAGAAAATATTCATGGAACCGAATCAGTTTTCGTTCCAATTTTGATTTCGGTTGCCATTCCAATTCTAACTCCGCTCCTACCTTGTTATTACTATAATCTCAATAATTGTTTTGACACCAATCCCGACAGTGTTTAAAAGAGATTATTTAGAATTGTTTCTATTTGGTTCCGCCTTTGGTATATATATAAAGGGTAGGATCTTAAAGCATGTTTTGTCATGTTTGTTCAAGGATCTAATTTAAGGTTTTGTTGCAGGAAGTTAAAGAATTTCAGGAACATCAGGAGAAGCTTCTCAGAGGAATCAACTAAGACTAAGAAGATAAAACCAGAGAAGCTACCTTATACCTTGAGGTATAACCATAGAGATCCTGTCATTACTATCAACAAAGTGGAATCTGATTGGGCTAATGTAACTAACACCAATCTAGGCCTATTCAATTTTGAGGAGTTATACTCAGAAAGATTCACTGAGGATGTAATAGGGAGAACTGGAAGAATAGTTGAGTCTAGCTTGGCTCACATCATTGTATTTCCTCTATCTATCCAATGCCCAGAATTGATCATGACAGCAGCAGGAAACCTGACCACCAAAAAATGTATGGATTCATAGGACAATGTGATTAGAAACCTAAATCCTCAAATGTTTTAACTAATGTTTAGTGTCCCTGATCCAAAGAACCTAGGACAATTAAATGAGGCAAATGCTTTGGAGATGTATATCAATCACAAGGAGGCTAATAAGGCTCACTTGAACAAGAAGTGGTTGAGAACAAAGAAGAAGTCTCTGAAAAAGCTCCATGATCAACCAAAGAGGACAAAATTTTACAAGGAGGTATCGGACCTGATAATGATGTTGTCTAGGGTCTTTGGGAAGAGGGATGAATTTCATTTCAAGTAATGGATGTTTCCTTTCATTCATACAATCTCTAATGGAAAGAAACAGTTTGATTGGCCTATGATTGTCTCAAATACCATTCATGATCAGCTAACTAGAATAAGGGAAACCAAGAGCTTTTTCATGACTTCTTATGTTGTCTATGCAGTAGCCAAAGGAGGAATCTATACTGGTTTGAATAGAGTAGGAATATTGGGAGAAGTTGATGGACAAAAGAGAGTATGGGGTCATTATGACCAGCCATCCCTATAGGTTTCTGAAACACAATTTAGAAGATTTAATGATGCATTCTTATATGTAGTCATTAACCAACTTAATGGAGATGCAGGGTACAGATTGAGCCAGGAGGCCATGGCCTTTATCACAAAAAGGGGATGTTGGTATATCCAATACCCCAAGTTTACTTATTTTAGATTGGAAGGATTTGAGGGTCATCCCCACTTACTTCCGAGATGCTGCAACAATAGGATGATCTTGATGGAGTTTGTCTACCAAGCTCTGGGGGTTAATGCCCAACTAGAAATAAAACATAAACTGAGTTGTCACAAGTTCCCCATGCAATTGGGTGAGTATAGTTTCCCACATCTTGTGGGAGCTAAAGTGATTCACAATGAATTGATACAATTAAATTTGGGCTTGTATATTGCCTAAAAGCACTTTGATCCAAAGAAGAAGATGAATGCTTTGTTGGCTTCAGTCTTTGACAAACATTTCAACCTACTAGAGGACTTCTAGAGTGATCTTCAAGATGAATATGACCTCAAGAGGAGGAATTATGAGAGGTTACCTATTTCACTCATGGTGGAATTTGGAGTGACAACTGATGTTCTTGATTCACTATCGGATGATGGGGTAGTGTTAGATCCATCCTATGAGGTGCAAAGCATAGGTACAATTTTTTTTGGATCCCATAGATTGGGATGCTCAAGAAACCATTGATATCAAACATATAGCAAGACTAGTACTAGATAGGAGTATCCAATGGGTTGTTCTCAGAGATAAAACTTCTAGAGGTCCAACTCCCAAGAAAGGTAAAGGATACAAAAGAACTAAGAGAAGAGGGCCACCTAAAGAACCATTAGAGTTTTTCCCTCTTGATATTGAATAAATCGAGCTTGAAGCCCCAACTCAAGATTTACCTAGAGTATAAGAGGAGGATGCCCCAATGAGACCTATGGTTTCAACACCCACAATAGGTGAGTTATCTACTCAGTCCCTCTTACAGAGCAAGAGGGTGGAGAGATGCCTAAGGGGACTCTTCATGGTATAGCTGAAACATTGAAGGGAAAAGGAGTAGAACTAGAGATCCATGATGTTGAAACAGAATCTGATGAGACCTTATGAAAGAAGGATGCATAAGAAAATATGCCTCTAGAGGAGGAAACTGAGCATGAACTAACTAAAGAAGATCAATGGGCACTATTTTAGGAAGCAAAGAAATATTTGGATGCTCAAGCACATGCAAAAGAAATGCAAAAACAAAAGGAAATAGATCCTAAGGCACAAGCAGATGCCTTACTTCAACAACAACAAATGGAATCCAAGAAAAGAGCTGATGAAGTATAGAAACAACAAAGGAAAAGGGAGAAAGAGCTTAAGATCAAAGAAGATAATGATAAGCTAGAGTTGGTGCAGAAAATTCATGATCTAGAGGAGGCAAAGGCAAAGCAACAAAGGGAGAGAGAAGCTCGTGTGGCCAAATTGAAGCTTGTTGAAGAAGCCTATACGAAGAAGGAGGAAGAAGAATTCACACAACAAGAGAAGGATGATGAGGAGTTGGCCAGGCAGCTGCAAAAGGAAAAGGAAAATGCAGACAAACTTAAAGTATTGGAAGAAGAGAAAAATTGGGTACTTGAGGAGAAAAGACTAGAAGAAGAAAAATTGAATAAGGAACAAGAAGACAAGAGAGTACAAGAGGTGAATGATAAAGAAGAATTTGAAAATCTTGCATGAGAAAATGTAGAGAAAGAACAACAAAATGCACAAGAGGTTGATTCTCAACCTAAGGTTTATGTGCTACAACCCTTTACTATTGTTGCATCTTCTTCAACTATAATGACCACTACTCCAAGTGCTCCCACTTGGTTAAAACTTGATCTTCAAAAGAGATTAGTGACACCCTCACATCATCTTAATTGGGATGATATGATGAAAGAGATTCAAAAAGAAAGACCCAAGAAGAAGGCTAAAATTCTGCATTCCACTAGACTCACTGAAGGAGGAGAGATTGTTGTTGAATGTGCAATACCGATGGTGGACAAAGATGTGGGGGATATGCAGCTAATTGATTACCAGTTGGGCACGTTCAACTTAGGGATACCCATAAGAAATCAGCAAATGAACTTGATTGATGTGGTAGCATCATCCACAAAATCAAGAATGATGAAGGATAAATAGAGAAAGGATGAGCTTAAGGTTCAATTAGATAAATTACAATTTTTTTTGAAGAATGTTTCTACTCCAAGGTCACAAAAATGTACCACCATAGAGACACCAGTTCTTCTTATCAAGAGAGAGGTGGATGATTTGGTATAGATAAGGAGTAAGGTTGAGATGATGGATAGATGGACCAACAAGCTTAATCAGGAGATTGGTGAGATGTTGGGTAGTAGTTTTGAGATTCACAAGACGATAGTGGAGTTAATAGAAGAGATGAATTAGTATGCCAAAGAATTGGGAGAACAAGAGGAGGAGTATAGAGGATATATGCAAAAGCTGAAAGAGATTAATAAATTGCCGAAATCCACTTTTCTAGAGCAGTCAATCCTTGAAGAGGACAACACAGGGTTCTTGGAAAAGACCTCCAGCATAATCTGGTTTAGATCTGAATTTTTATACAATCATAAGAATGAAGTTCAAGATTCTAGCAAGGATCTAAATGAACAACTTGATGAGCTAGAGATTTTTATTGCTATCATAGTGAATGTTGATATACCGGTGAAGGAAGGCCTACCTTTAAGTCAGTTAAAAGAGAAATGGGATGATAGATTTAAGGAGGTTGTGCAAAAGGGAGATGATGGAGAGGATTTGTTGTTGGATCGGTTGATGGATATTAAAGAGGAGGTCAGGGATGCTAGAAGGGATTTGAAAATGTTAAAAGACATGAGAGAATTTGATGTTGCTTAATTAAAGAGGATAAAGTTCAAAGATAGCTGGATTGATGGGCTAGATTCGGATATGCTTAAGAAAGTCTTCTCTAGTTATGATGACTACGCTTCAGAGAAAAATATGCATGCATAACTGATAGTTTTATAGATGCATGGTTCTCTTTTCTCCTCCACATGCATGACTGATAGTTCTATGGGCACATGGCTTTCTTCTCTCTTCTCTCTTCTGCTCTCCAATTTACTAGATGATCAATGTGGGAACTAGAGATCAAATTGATCTGAGTTTCCAAGAAAATTTAAGTTCTTAAAAAGGTGGATCTCGAATTTAGATAGGGAGTACTTCATATTTTTCTACATCTATATATACTGGTAGGGTACCATATTGTAAAGGCTAGCTAATAAGAACAATTTTGGCCACCCGATAGTAGGATATATATTTTTATAGTTTTTACAGAGATAATTTGTTATATTATTTACAGTTGAATATAAATACAGATTTTTACACAATATGTTGTTGGAGTTGAGTTTATTGGATAAGGTTAATGAATTATAGTCTATCTATATGCCAGTGATTGTGTTGGAGCATAAGTGTTTCTTATGTGATGAAAATCATTAGAAGAAACCAGATTTAAAGATTATTTCATTAGATTATCTCTGGATTGAATTTATTGAAAGTCTATTGATCTATGATTTTGGCAATGAATGAGATTGTGTTCTGTTGGAATCTTTAAAGTATTTATGATGTGTGATTGTGATGCTTAAACTAAGCACCTTAGATGCATGCAATAGTATGCACTATTATGTAAATTGCATCATGTTATGGTTTTCTTGATCTATTGGAAGAAAATTTGTTGTTGAAAATATATGTCCAGATCTTAGATAAGTTTTATTCATGTTTCACTGATGTACACCCTAATCTATATTTTTATTTTATTTAAAACCTCATTCTCATTAAGAATAGTTCAATGAATCGGTCATTGATTGCATTCCTTGTTACCAGCAAATGCGCCTTGAATATTACAGTTGCATGGACCACTTGAGTGACACCAGAAAATTGAGAACCAACTACCAAGACCTTGGGAGTTAGGCTACTATATGTTGTCTTTATTTTTCAAGAGAAATAGAGTAGAGCTATTCTATTTAATTTTGTTTGTGTCATTTTCACCATAAATGGGTCATAAATTCTCTTTTGTGCTCAAGAAGATTAGTCTTGCCTTTTTATTTGGATAATTTTGGTACCACATATACTAGAGGGAACGGTGGCATGTGTAAAATTGTTTTGAATGGGTATGGACATAAGTCATATGATGTGTGTGTCTTCTTGTGGGAAAATTGCATTTTCTCTACTTGTTTTTGCAAGGCAGCAAGTTGAGTTGTGAGTGCATCTACTATAGGGTTGTTTATGGTGTCACACATGCTGGTAAAAGGTATTGCCTAGGTTCCCATTTGTTGTGATGGTATGTTCTAATTTGAGATGTATTCGTTTGGAATGTATGATACATTCTGGCTTGGAATTTTTTGGTATTGAGTATTTTGAGTGGGAACATGTTGTTACATATGGACATGAAATGAAAATGTGGGAATGTGTGTTCCAAAAAAGTTAGATTGTATTTGTGGAATTTTCTTCCCTTGAACATTTTGATGACAAAATGGAGTAATGTGTTGTGTTACTTGGTTTCCTTATTGATGCAGAGGCTGGGTGGAGATCACTCACAAAATAGAGACTTCAACTCTCAACCAAGAACCCCACTCCAATCTCATGGACATCAACTCACCCTCAAGAGGGTTTCACCTTCATTTTCCCAAAACAACCACAAACCCCCATCAAGTCCCACTAGGCCTAAATAGGTCACTTTCTCAAAGTAAGTATTCCTCAATCTTACAACCAGACAAGGATGACTATTCAGAACTCAAAGATAGGTATCCAATAGCCTATTTCACCAACTTTCAAAAGCATATCCCTTCATTCATCTGCTGCTCTACAAAACCCTCATTCCACAAGCCTAAAGAGTAGGGTTTATTCAAAGTCTTGTTCGCCAGACCTCTCAATCCTTTCCACAAACTCAGAAACTCTTAATTTCACCTACACAAGCTTAAAAATTCATTACATAGTTCATTCTCTCCACAAAACTCATAAACCACCCTTTTGTTACTCACTTTCATAAGGAAAATCACTCAAACTCAACCTAAGGCAACACCCAAACCCACATACACACTCCTTCAGTCCTCCATAGAATTTTAAAGCCTATAATACATCAAATGGGGTCATTCCACCGAGTCACAATGGCTACAGTAGGTGGAATGCCCTAAAAACTCATTTTAATACTCTCAAACCACCAATTTGCACCAAAATAGAGCAGTTTCAGAAAAACAATGATTTCTCCCTCAATATGAACATCCAAACCCTAAAATCAAATGCATTTGAAAATTAACTCATATATCTACACTTTCACAATGATTTTAGAGCCAAACTATACCGTACAGATCCGTACCAATCCTGCAAAGTTCAGGAAAATAGGGAAAACATGGTGTTTGAGACAACCTGATAGTAAAATGGGGATATCTCACTCAATTCTTAATGAAATCACACCATTCAAATGCCAAAAGAAATTTTATTCAATTATCTATCCAACCATTATAGGCTTGGAGTGTGGAAAAACATGTAAAGGCCGTACAATGTACGGGATCAGCAATTTCTTTATGAAAAACTCAAAAAAACAGCAACTTCTTCTTTGAAACCCCTTCCCAAACTTGTTCAACAACCTCTCATTCGAGATATTACAACAATATATCATGTTACCACCTTCAAACTACCTCTTGGGGCGTTCAACTACCATAACCACCCATTAATTAGGTTCTAAGATGATAATTTTTTCAATTTCCCCTTTAATCACTATCCTATGGCAACTTGTCTTTATAAACTCATCCTAACTGATCTATTAAATCTTTATAATACATTTAAAATGGTAATGGAGACCTTATTCTCAAATAAAACATCAAACCTCAAGCTAGTCTACCACCTAGGCTTATTGACACCATGACATTACAACATGACACCCACCTAGACCTCTCCTATCATTATGACATTTGATTTACAATTCTTCAAATTTCAACATATTTTGCAACTTCCTCATTGCTTGACAATCACAAGACCTTCAAACTAAATTGATTTCATTACAGGGTGTTGGTGCTCCTGCACCACTTATCCAAATTGGTAAATGTGGCCATGTGGAATATTGTTTGTTTTTCCTTTGGGGAACATTAGTGTTTCTATTGACTTGTGATGGGATATTAGCATTTGGTTGAGAGCCTTGAATAATAACCCATCTTTTTTTCCTCCCAAATGGGTTTGATGATTTTGTTCCCATGGCGTTAGCTGAGGACCCAAGGAAAAGGTTGCATGATTTCATTCCCATTGCACTAGATGAAGATCGAACTAAAAGATTTGATGAATTTGTCCGCATTGTATTGGTTGAAGACCCAAATGTAGCCCCAACAGTTTGTGATGAAATTGTTGATATTTGTGGGATTGATTGTGATATGGTGTGTGTTATGGTTGATGGTCCCATAATAGATGTTGTGTTGACCGTGTGAGATGTTTTTTGAGTGGAGGTGCCAATGAAAGTAGCATTGATGGTATTGGTTCCATTTTATGTTGTGGCACCTATGGAGGTATTACATGCATTATGTTGTGGTGTTGATTGTGGTTGACTAGTTTGTGTAGTAGGATAAAGAGATGCTTCTCTCAAATTATTAACATCGAATCCTTGTGGAAATTTAGGCCTTTGGTGTAGAAGCATGGCTAAATATTTCTTTGAATCTTGTAAGACCAGTTCTTCTATGAAGGAAGCCACTTCAAGCTTTTGGGCAAAGACTTCTACATCTTCCATGAATACTTGTCCATTTTCATCTCTTTGTATAAATTTTTCAAAGGGGTTGCATGAGGAATATGCTATGTTCATGTGACTAAAGAAGTTTATGAGATGTCCCCATATCTGTGTTTAAGTTCATGTCCTTAGGAAGGTTGTAAGGGTTATTGCCTTTTCCAAAGGAGTCCATTTGTCTTCTCTTTCTTTGTAGCCTAGTCTCAACCATATAAGATTTTCTCAAATGAGGGAGAGTGGTAGATAACCAAATCTATGATATGACACTATATTTTTGGGTTTTTGAAATAAGGAATACAATAGTGATAATGTTGTCTAAAGGGAATTTCAAATACAAAGTGATAATGAGGACCAAAATGAATGGTGGAAGACCAAAATGTTTGGAGGTATGACAATGCAAATGTAAGGTGTAAGGAAAATCTAAGGTGCAATCAATTTTGGTAGACTTTTATGACAGGTTTGCTAACCATTCAAGGTTTGTTCTATGTCTCAATTTTGATTGTCAAAGGACTGAATTGTAGGACTAAGTGGAATGACAAGGTAAAATTTCCAAACTAGACTTATGAGTTGGAAATGTCTCACATAAGGAGTGATTTTGGCTTAGTCCAATGACAATCTACTTTTGAAGGAAAATGTTTCACAAAGTACGAACAATTTTCCTATTCCAAATTCTACAAAAATGAGGACCTAAGAGTTTGTCTATGTTGAAAGTGGTTTTGAAGGTTAAGATGCTGCTAAAAATTTCAATGGTGAACCTATGGTAAGAGCGAAATGCAACTAAAAGATGCAAAGATGGATGATTTGAGAGAAAAAAAATTGGTTTTTGAATAGGGACCACTAGGGAAGAATTTTTAGAAATAGATTCAAAAAGTTTGGTTTCAGATTTGGACAGTGACAATGAATTTCCTAAATGATAGGAAAATGAATCATTTCAAGTAGAAATTGTGTTGTTTTAGATGGTGACTACATCAAAGGATTAGCAAATGAATTTTTTAAGATGACGGCTGCAGCTCACTATGTCAAATGTGGTGTTCTATGTATCAAATGCATTGCAAAGCAGTCATATGTGTTTGAAAAAGGCTCAATTGCATTTCAGTTTGAACAAAGTCTGGTTGTCTTGCAATTTTGGCAAATTTTTGAGGTTGTTTTAATTTGACTGTGTTGTTCTAGATTTTTAAAAGGTGTCCTATTTGTTTATTGTTTCAGCAAACACTTGGGAAACACATGATTTTTTCTTGAATGGTTGAAAATAGGAACATTGAAAAAAATTACAACCCTATGGATGGCAAGGACTATATTCATTGGATTCCCACTTGGATTACTATATGCATGCTTATTCTTAGTAGATGACTTAGAAGTTTGGCCACACTAGCTCCCGCTTACATGTCACTCACTTCTTGCATCAACCAAGCTTTGAGTTCTCATGAATCTCCAATCACAAACTCTTAATCTCTACTAGGAAGCATGAGAATATGGGATGGATGGAGAGGTTAGACCTCTTGCACTAGCAAATAGAAGGTTTTTCTAAAACTAAAAAAGAGGGTTTTAGTTAATACTTGGGGACATGGAACCTCGCGAGCATCTAGCAAGCCACTTATGGATTTAATCACTCTACTAGGGGCTCTCATACCTTTACAAGAAAAGGTAGGTACCCTATTTCAAATGAAACTGCATAGCTAAGGCCTACATACCATGAGGACTTGACAGTTTAGTCTCATCCTTTTATATATCGACCCAAGTGAAAAACTAGTTGGAGTCATTCCCTCTTTTAGGGCAGGCCCCTTTAAGGTTTAAACAAAAGTGAATTGAAAACTTCTTTTTTGGTCATCTAAGATCGTACTAAGGCATGAGGAGGTTGCATACACAAATATGTCAACCTACACTCACAATTATGTTCATTTTTATGCCCAAATTAAAATATGTGGGTGAAAAATTAACAATCCCTAAGTATTTTTTTTTCTCAAGATTGCAACAAGGCGCAAGATAATTGCATACACACTGAGTTATCACTACACCACAAGACACATCAAACACTCATTCATTTTTACCTAAACTTATTATGGGACAATCAAAGTTCCTTTTAAGCCAATGTAATGAGAATGCAAGTAAATTTTAGCCTTGATGAGTTCCAATGCAATTTGTGTTCATTTTAATCCCATGAGTGAATGCATGTTCATTTTAAGCCATGAATTGTGAATGCAAGTTGTAGTTGTGATTTTTTGTTTGTTTGTTTGCTTTAGGATTGAAAGTGATTTACAAACTCATAAAAAAACAATGGTTATTATCTCCTTCCAGCTTGCCACATGCTGCCAACAATAAATTAGTAACCCGAAAAAACTAACCTAATGAAATTGAAAAGAGAAATTTGAGAAATATTGTCAAAAACTAGAAGTATACCTGCAATAGGAAAATGTGTCATTATGCCTATCAAATGTGTTGCAATAATAGATGCATCATTATGGCTAGCAGATGCATTTAAATAGATCAAATGCGGCTCGATACTGTGAATGTGTCATTTTGAAATATAGATGTGTCGAGACAAATCAAATGCGGCCCAAAAATTTGCATTTGTGGCATTATGTATTTGTACTTGCAAAAAGAATGAAAAGTTCTAAGAAAATCTACAAAAACAATGTTTTTGGCGTCAGATTCAACAATGTAACTAAGGAAAAAAGTTAGGTTAGCATGAAAAAAAATGCATTAAAAAAACCCTAGCTAAACAATAAAGTACAAAGGAGGAACTATGAATAAACAAAGGAAGATTTCACCAAAATAGTGTTCATGCCCTCCATGATTGACCTTCATTTCCCTTCTCCATTTTTTTTAATATAATGTTTTCCCTCATATTTTGATGAGAAACTATTAGCCTATGCCAAAGCCCTAAGCAAATATTGAAGGATTCTACTATTCAATAATAGCTAGTATTCAAGTATGAAGCAAGCCTAAAGTTTGCAGCATGAAATCATGACATCAAGAGATTTCCAAATGAGGTTGAAATTTCCTTTTTATAGAAAAGTCAATTTTCGATGAATGGATAGGATTGTCAGTTGAGAAACTCCCTAAGATCAAAGGTTTAAATTTGACAACTAGCAATTAGGGTTAGGGAAAAGTTAAGTCAAATTTGAAATGAAGGGTTGAGATTTGATTTTCTGAAAATCAAATAAATGGTCAAGAATGCATTTGACAAGGAGATAATGGGCACAAAAAAAAGGCAAGTGGAGAATCAAAATAGAAATTTAAAATTATTTGATGTAAGGGGTTGAGTTGACCTTTTGAATTAAAAATTAATTTAATTCAAAAGTGGTGGGGTCATGTGACGACAAATAATTATTTTAAATTATTTGCTTGGTGGGAGAATAGAAAGGATAATTTTAAA
This sequence comes from Sequoiadendron giganteum, assembly GCA_007115665.2. NCBI lineage: Eukaryota > Viridiplantae > Streptophyta > Pinopsida > Cupressales > Cupressaceae > Sequoiadendron > Sequoiadendron giganteum. The sequence goes on from CM021101.1 coordinate 732,075,022, forward strand.
TAAATGATTTTATTTAAAATTAGAAAAAGCCAAGGTGGATAATGATTAAATAAATTATAGGAATTTATTTAATTATAAGAAGACATAAGGAATTAATGATGTATTTAAATAAATAAATAAAGTTTATTTATTTAAATAATCAGGAGGAAATAGCAGGAAAATAATAATTAAAAAAATTTAGGAATTTATATAGCTATGGAGGGACATTAGAAATTAGTGATGCATTTAAAAAAATATTATTTATTTATTTAAATAGCCATGCGGAATAAAAGATGTGAATTAGTTAAATAATTAAGAATTATTTAATTATTAGTTGAATTCGGGCTATAGGACATAACTAAATATTTTAATTATGTTGAGAAGAAATATAGAGAAAATAATGTTTGCAAGCCTAGGAAAATTCTATGTGTCTACATGAACCTCGTGACAGACTTCTTTGCAGAAGAATAAACCTTATTGCATCTATCTAGATGTGTTTTGAGATTGTCAAAGGTCAACTATACATCACACAAAGTGTCCATTGAAGGCAATGAAAATCATTTATCTTCCACTTGTTTCTAAATAGCTTCCTTGAATACTTGAAAAATCTCACTATTCAAAAGAAAGGTGTGATCTTCATCAAGAATATTTCCTGGCAACTCTTCAATTATATTCACTGAGACGATACAATGCTCCTTAACATCCTCTTGAACTAGTTTTACATCCTTGATTAGGTTCTTGATGATTTGTATGTGATTTTTGATTGATTCCTTGATTTCCACATACTTGTCCTTGTTAGGAATAATCCCAACTTCTACTAACTTGCCCAACTTTTCTTTCTTCAACCAAGACCATGAATCGAGATTCCGCTTCATCTCCTTCTACTCAAAAGAAAGTGTATTTTCTTTTTTTGCAAGCTCAAGGCCTACCTTTGATATGTGGGCAATCATCTCGACTGCAATGGTCATGAATTGCGAACACTATTCTATTATCCTATCAACAAATTCATACATGATTTTACCTTTAGAATAATATTTTTCAATATTTTGAACTATAGGATTCCCAATACTCATTGCAACTAGTTCCACATTCACAGAAGACCCAGTAATCCTCCTTGACATAGAGGAAAAGTGCTCATCTTTCACCTTGTACATGTCCTTAGTCTCCTTCAACTTATCAAAATTCTCCATTAGTGTTGTCAAAGATGTTTGGAAATCCTCCTTTACACTTGCATGAATGATTTTTCCAAGATCAACTCTAGTAATGGCATAATCCTCTACACTAATTTATGTGTGGCTACTACCCTGAGGAGGTTCAACTACTTCCACATATTTGTGTCCTGATTTATCCATATGCAATATTGAGAGAACCTTCAACTTCTTTTTCCCCTTAGGCTTTTATGGAGCTATCTCCTCAAGATCCAATTCATTAGGAGAAACTACTTTATTTTTTGTTTGGAGGCTTGTGAGGCTAGCCTTGGAGGAAGGAATGAGACATCACATTCTTGACCTATTTCCAATTCTTGAGTTTCCCCTATATTTGTGGGCACAAATGTTGTCGTAACAATAGTTGGAGTCTCCATCATTACTCCACCTAGAATCTGCATATTAGATAGTGGTTCATTCATGAATCGATACAAAATTTCTTGTGAAGATATGTCAAAAGAGGGAGATGTCAAACTAGGAATTGATGATGAAGATCCTGAAATGACCCCAACATTTACCAATACTAACCCTATGGAAGGAGATGAAATAAATGAATGTACTACTGACAATATGGATACTTAGAGTGCATGCATACCTATTGTAGCTTGAGGTGATGTTGGAAGATGAGGTGGAGGAGATGTAGAAATAGGAGTATGAGGTGTTGTGGCAACAATAGGTGATGATGTATGCATAGGATCTTGAATGCCATTTTTATGTGGAGATATTCACATTTCTTCGTCATGCATTTCTTGTTCTTCTTCTATTTTATCATCCTATTCATCTTCTTCTTCTTCCTCATTCAATTCTTCATCTTCATGTTTCTCTTCTACTAGTTGTTCTTCTTCAGTCATTGGTGTTGTACACTTTCCACAAGTAAATGTAATCTTAGGTCCCTTGCATGTGAAAGAGAAAAAATTTCCTTGTTCTTGGTTCTAAGTTTTTTTTTGCTCACTTCTCCTTCAGATTCCTCACCCTCATAACCTATCTTGAAAATCTTAAAATGAATACCTTAACTTTGCAACCATACATTTGTACTACTTAGAATGGGAGTAAGCCTTTCTTGAATAGAAGTATTTCCTTTCTAAGAATGTTTAATGAGAGGAAATGTGTTGTTTGCTAGTTCCTTCTCATCATAGACTACATTCAGAATATCACCAGTATCTTCAATGTCCTTAGAAAGTTCTTTTATGACAAGATTAGAAATCTGCTCTTTAGTGAGCCTACAAAAATCCATCTTTCTAAAATCTTCTTCATCTATGCACTCAACCCAAATGTCCTCAAATTGATAAATATGTATGAATATTTTTAATCTTGATTTTCATTCCTCTGTAATCAAAATCAACTCTTCTTTTGTAAGTCCTTAGAGTCATGATCTGGATTTCATATTCTACAGCTTTAACCTTTGGTATTGTTTGTACTCAATACCTTCCAATGGCAATTAAAAATTTGAGACTTGGCTTATGGATAACCTATCACTCATTATGCACAAATCTAATCTGTCTACACAATTCAATCAATACCCACTTGCCAAAACCCACCCTAAGGTATGTGATGGTTGGAAATTGCAAGAAGATGCAATTGTACCTATTCACAACTTTCCATGCCTCATTAAAAACTATTTTCCTCTCTAATGACAGATCAAACATGCAAAGAAAGGGTGTGAAGAAAGCATTGTTTACCTTCCTAAATTGTTTGATACTTCCTCTTAGGGTGATCTGAGTATAATATTTTTTCATAGGTGCATACCTCTTGTCTCCTTCCATTGTCAAACCCGGATATTGTTTCATTACTACTACAACATATACCAAATAGGAAGTCATATAGAACTTCAAAGAAGTGGATACCTTGATGAGTTGTTCATGAATTTCATCAATGATTTGTGCACCCAAATCAATATGGATCTTTTTTCTCCTAATAAACCTTATGTATTCATACATCCATTCATGAAAATTCAAGGAAGTTGGCAAGCATTCATTGGTAGAAAAACAATAATATATGACTAAAAAAATTACTAAAAACTAATTATAAATGACTAAAATTGGTCACGTGACCATTAGTAGTTTATTGTTAGTCATTTATAACGTGACCAAATTTATGACTAAACCAATTTTAGTCATTTATTGGTTGTTTTGATTGATCTATTTGGTAGTATATTTAGTTGTTAATTTATTCATCGATTTAGTCATATATTTAGTCATGTTATTCACTGATCTTGGTCACATGACCATTAGTAGTTTATTACCAATCATTTATTTATTCATTTGATCAATTTGGTTATATAAATATTTATTCACTGATTTTTGTATGCACTTATTTATGTCAACTGATAGTATATTTAGTCATTTGATCAATTTGGTCATATATTTAGTCATATTTGAGGATTTAAACATAAAACATAGAAATACACATCACTAATCATCAATTGCACACAATAAGACAACCATTGAGAAGGAAAAATTGGTGAACTTTATTAATAAAAGAAAGGTGTTCTAGTTTCAACTTAGAAATAGAGTATTAAAAAAATTATTTTCAGTCACAAGACTGAAAATCTGAGTTACAATATTGCATAGAAATGACTGCAAGAAAGAAACTTCTCCAAAAAAATTTTGCAATGATGGAAACACATGCTTGGAGCCCTTTAATGTTGTGGAATAGAAGAAAAAACAATCATTTATCTACCACCATCATGAATCCATTATTTTGTCCTCCTCAATTTTGGGAGCATTCACATTATCATCAACATGAATTAATCTTATCACCTTGATGTAATTTATAAGTTCTCCAATAGGTAGTGGGTTGTTTTTTATTCTTGCAATTTTATAAAATCTCTTGTCAAAATTTGTAACTAAATAAATGCCTCTAAATTTTATTGTAGAAATGTCATATGTCAAAGCCACTTCTTCCTTAGTTGCTGCCAAATTGAAAGAGCCAATGAGTTCACCACAACTATTAGGTGGTTTTTTTATTGGATAAATCTCTTTTATAAGAGAAATATTTAGTAGATTTGTTCATGTTCGGTGTACTCAGTGTATGTTCCCAAATATACATCTTTGTTTCCATTAATTCTTCCAATTCTATCCCACCACTTTCCTTTTTGATGGTGTCTACAATATGTTACCAATTTTACCATTAGAGTACAAATTTTCTTACAAATTTTTATTGAATAGCCATTTCTATAGTTAGATCAAGATCTCAAAATTCTAAATAAAGATATCAATTTAAATACAAACCTTGTTACTCCATGGTACATTGATACGCCTCTAGTAAATCCACTACTCCTCCTATATCAATAGAAGATTATAAGTTAGCACCATACATGAAATTAATCCAATACAATATCTTACTCAAACTAAATCTAAAACACTATCATAGACCTTATGTTGACCCTGTTGTGTATGAATTTTTTGATGGGTCATTTGAGTAGGAATAAATTCAAGCTAGGGAAACTCTTGATTTATTTAAAATTTTAGGCTTTTTATACTAGTGTACCCTTTCTTATTCTAATAAAAATGCATATATGTACTGTCAATTCTAGAAACAAAAGCTCCACTACCATAATTTTAATCTAAAAGAATTCAATGGAAAGAATTTCGATACCGTTTGAGATAGTTAATATAGCCTACTATTGCCATTTGTTTCATACTTCAAGATATTAATTTTATTCAGTTATCTACATAAAACATGTCATTTTAATATTATTATGCAAAGGTAGGTGTGTGCATAATCTAGAATAAAAAATAGTGTTATATATAATACCCAATGTAAAATTCTTGCAAGAAACTTTGTTGTACTTTTCTCACCCCAATACTTGAGAGAAACCTTATTATAAGATCTTGTTGCTTTCAATTCAGTGTCAGAGTCACCTACAATAACATCAAACTTAAGGAAAAACTCCAATCCAATCTAGTTCAATGGATAGCTAAATCTAAAATCCAAGAGACTAGAGTATCAAATCAGTATTTAAATGCAGTTCTTAACAACTTCAATATATCTACAAATTAATATTGATCGCCCAAACATACTATTGAAGATTTCAATGGATGTCTAGATTTGAAGGATGAAAAGGTTGAACACACAAATTGTTTAGCATTATTATCTGGGTAAAGACATCTTAGATCTATAAACAATAAAGAAAATGAACTCCTCCAGAAAAAAACTGATGAAAAATGTGAAACAATACTCTAAATACAAACATTAGGTTCCACAGTCTATTATAATTGTAATTAGGGTTTAGGTTCCATAGTCTATTATAATTAAGGTTCTATAGTTTATTATAATTATATTTATAAATTTTTGATAAAACAACACAATATTTTTTTATGATCAACACTTCAAGTTAAACTTAGAATAGTGATACATAGACAATCTTTCTTATGGTAATCTAAATCCTTTTAACATAGCTTTTCCTCCCATTTGTTTGTGACCTACTCTAATGAAGTTTTTGTCCCACAAATGGGCTTCATATCTCCCTCTTCATTTATGTCTGCAAGACAAGAGGTCCAAGAGCTGATACTAGTCTTAATGCTCTGGATGTTATCAATATATTATTGATATTGAATCATGGACTGGATTGTCTGATACCTTGTGATTGAAGATCGTGTATCAATGGGGATATATGGATCTTGTTGCCACTAATCTGCCCAAAGAAAGCCATATGCTAATATTTGACTTTTGAAATATATTTAAATATTTGATTTCTTGTTTCATGTGCCTCCAAATAGGTGAAATGGATCCTTGAATGGGATTAACACATTTATTTAGTAGGCAAAAGAGACTAAGTTTATATGATTTTTCTTTATAATTCATCCCAATGCTGAGATTGATCGTTATCAGCATTGGGATGAATTATAAAGAAAAATCATATAGAATTAGTCTCTTTTTCCTGCTAAATAAATATGTGTTAATCCCATTAAAGGATTTGGTGCACCTATTTGGAGGCACATGAAACAAGATATAAAATATGTAAGAAAATGCAACCAATGGATGTAAAGCCCAACTCCTCAGCCTTTGAAAGCATCCTTCTTGCTTGTGTGTAAATTGGAGCTTTGAATGAGGAATTTCTTTCAAAGCCAACAAAATAATCATTACAATTCATCAAATCCAAAAAAAAGGAGACGAAATGATTAAAATAAAAGAATACAATCAAAATAGTAAAAGCGATAAGTAAAATCTTACTGCATAACAACCATCTCTATAGATTCCATTGCATTATTAACTGCTTAGCTATCACTAACTCATTGTCCCCCCAAAGACATCCAGTCATCCACCTTCCACCGCTACACCGCTATACACAAACTAGTCCATCTTAGTATGGTCGTGTCTACCGCTCTACCACACCAAGCCTCATACACCATCACGACATGGTGGTGACTATACCACATCAACCGTAGGATACCTTCAACCATCATCATGGGGTAGCGGTAACCACCAGTATATTGCACCAGTAAACATGAAGGACTGAGGGGTGGCGGTAACACCACACTACCATAATCCTAATCTAACACCTTTACGAGGTAGCGGTAAGTATCACTCAACCGCTAGTTACTCCATGAGACATCGCGGGATGGAAGTAAAGGCCTGAACTCTCACTTGGTGTAATCTAACTTGATGAAAACCCAAAACAACCTTAAACAAGTGCCTTTGTTCATCAAAAATTGGGTTTTCCTTCACAAGCCATCATTCTTGTTTATATCCTTTCAAAAACATTTTGTGTACATATCTTTTGACCCAAAGTAGATCTACAGAAAATGAAACACATTTAGGATACCCATTTGGCGATTCTTACACATATCTAAAAATAAGGTAGGGTTGCTTTGTATAGAGGGTCTCAAAAATTGGTTGTCCTACTTCTAAGAGGGTTTTTTGGACTGTCTACACACAAATGCAAGAAAAATTTCATTAGTAACTCCATCAAAATGGAAAAATATGAAATATACTCTAAAGGTTTTTTAGATACCCTCAAAAAAGAATATTTCACCATTTTTTATATATTTTTGATGGAGGGAAGAAAAGATATGGAATTTTATTGTTTGTTGGAAACCCTAGGGTAGATTCAAACCTGTTGCTATGAAAAATGCTGTAACATTCTCCAAACTTAATGAAATTTAATAAAACCAAATCCAAATGAAAGCCAATTCAATTATATTTCCACCCATATGGTGCAAGAGCACCAAGTTGCTTTCATGCCTGCATGAGGTCATTTGTAAGTAGTTTCTCTATTTTGTGTATTGGGTCTTATAATAAGGTTTATCAAACCATTTTATAGGTTATTGAGTCTTAGGAAGTCATATTTGAAGTCATTTGTCAAATAATGTTTAAATTTGTTCCATATTGTAAAACTTATAAAAGTTGCTCAAGAAAATTGTCAAGCAACTTGTCAAAAGTGTCATTAAGGTGTTTTGTCAACAAACTAATTAAAAGATGGTTTTAAATAGTTGGTTTTGGTTGAAAATTTATAATTACAACCTCCAAAACTCGAATTGGGGGGTTGGAGACATTATTTTTGAAGTTTGATGAATGGCAACTTCAAGTTTTGTGTGTATTTTCTGATTTTTATATTGTTTTCACGCTGAAGTTGTGCTTTGTACGGCTTGGTATGGACTCAAATAATGTATTATCATATATGGATGTAAATATATATGTTTCTAATTTCCAATTATTTTTGTCTCATTGAATTTTATTGGGTTTTGTGGGAGATATGACTATTTTGGTGAGACTGCCTATTCTAACAATATTATGCAGAATTTACAGTCTGAAAAATGTGATTGTATGGATTGTAAAGTATATATTTTGGAACTGAAACCAATTGGATTTTTTTTTAATGTGAATATAATTTAATTTTCTTCAAGTCTCATCAAAATTCATTAAGTTTTGAATAAGTTATGACCATTTTTGTGAGGGCAGGTTTTAACACTACCTAGGGTTTGTAGTTTTGGGAAAAATGCAATAAATTTATTTTCCACCATTGTATCTTCATAAAAAATTGAAGAGAAGTCTGTAATCATGTTATCTTCAATATTGATGAAGATATTGGCTTAATAATTTGTTTTTTTGAAGTTATAAATGATAGTTTGGTGCATTGAATTGTGGGTTGCCATGAGGATGTTTTCAATGTGATCTAGAATGCACTTAATCATTGTTTGAGATGAATAAATTTATGAAATTTGTCAAGTGAATGGAATGTTGAGTTGTGAATAATGTTCCTCTACATCACCATACCATGTGCAAGTTGTACAAAGGTCTTACAAATTTTTAACATGTGAAAGAAAATGTCTGTTATAGGAAAAATACACATAAAACAAGGGTTTCATTTATTAAAACTTCAAATACACAATGTTTCCTCATCAATTCATCATCCTATCCTTTGTGTCAACCATACAAGGAATTTTTAAACATTTACAACCATTTTTCAATGGTTCTCAACCAAATTTTCAAATTACAACTACTCATATTTTTTGGGCTTAGAAGGCAAGTATCTAACAACTTAAATGCAAATTTGATCAATAAAATAAAGAAATAAAATACACAAAAATTTATAGCAGAAAAAAGAAAACAAAGAGAATTTAGCATGGTTCACCCAATCTGGGCTACATCCACAAAACCACAGTCATTCAATGATTTTATTAGCTAATGCAAAACATATTACAATCTCGCAAATAATGCCATGCTACAACTCCCCATCCCAACCGCTTATAACAAGATTTTAGAAGCTTCCAGAAATTAGGGTTCTACAAAATCCTTTTTTTTCTTTTTCAGTGAGGATACATGAAGAGTGTACAGTATAGTATAATCAATCACCACATACCAACAATCTCCCACTTAGAGACTGATCTTGGATGACACCGCTGCACTTACAAATCCCACTAGAAATAAGCACCTTGGACCTGACTGCGCTATTATACATCTAACCATGAAGACCAACCAAAGCTAAAGAGGAGCTAAACTTCTCCCTTGTCACTTCCTTTGTAAACATATATGTTGGATTGGAATCTATATGTATATTTTCTAGCTCTACCTGTCCATCCTCCTATACTAACCGAATAAAATGATATCTCAGTTGTATGTGTTTGGTGTTAGAGTGTAAGGCACAATTCTTTGCAAGATGTATAACACTCTAGTTGTGTGTAAACATGTGATTTCATCCTTTTTTTTGCCCAACTCTTCCATGAAAATTTGTGGCCATATCATCTCCTTTTCCACATCTATTGCAACTACACTCTGCCTTTTTGGTGGATAAAGAAACTGCCTTTTGCAATCAATAAATCCAACCCACTATTGACCCACCAACTATAAAAACATAACCTGTGGTACTCCACTTGGTATCTATATCTCCTACCAAATCTGAGTCAACATAGACTTTTAAATTAGTATTAGAGCCCCAAAAACATAAAAATTTATTGGATGTACCTCTCAAGTACCTAAGAATCCATTTTATCGTATTCCAATGCTCAGCTTCGAGATGACTCATATACTTGCTAACAACTCCTATGCCATGTACAATATTTGGTCTTGTGCATACCATGGTGTACATTAAAATACCTACATCTTAAGCACATGGTAGTCTGGACACTTTTCCTTCCTCTTCTTGTGTCTTTGGACACATATCCTTAGTCAATTTGACATCACTGGGAAAAGATGTGCTTACAAATTTTGCATTCTCCATATGAAATCTTTGCAACACCTTTTCAACATAATCAACTTGAGATAGAAACAATTTTCTATTTTTCCTATCTCTTGTAGTCTTCATATCAAGGATTGTTTTCTTCTCCCAAATCCTTCATAGCAAGTGAATTTTTGAACTATTGTTTTAACTCCTTTATGTGATCCATGTTAGACCCTGCTATAATCATATCATCAACATATAAACATAAAATAATGTAGCTATCTTTAGCTAACCTCTTAAAGTAAACACAATGGTCTGAATTACACCTGTTGTAGCCTTGCTCAGCCACAAAACTATCAAATTTAATATACCATTGCTGAGGCACTTACTTCAAGCCATATAAACTTTTCTTCAATCTGCATACTGGTTTCTCCTTACCTTTAACCTTAAACCCTTGTGGTTGTTCCATATATAATTCCTCTTCCAAATCACAATGTAGAAAGATAGTTTTAACATGAAGTTGTTCTAAATGTAAATCTTCAGAAGCCACAATACTTAAAATAGTATGAATAGAAGTAATTTTAACAACTAGAGAAAATATTTCATCAAAATCAATACCCATTTTCTGTGCAAATCCCTTTACAACTAATCTAGCTTTAAATCTTTTCATACCTCCAGATCTTCCTCTTTCATCCTATAAACCCATTTTTTTGGTAAAGACTTTTTACGTGCAGGAAACTTGTAATATTCCCAAGTGATTTTTTAGCAAGGTTTCGATTTCTTCTTCCATTCCATGGTCCCACTGAACCTTGGTATCCACCTGCATAGCTTCATGATAACATTCTAGTTCACCAGCATAAATTAATAAAATAGAATACAAAGAGGGAGAAAATATTTCCGAAAATCTAATTATCCTTGAAGATCATCTAACATTCACTGGAGCTTGCGGTATGTATTTTTTCTATTGTTGCGGAGCATGAAGAACCATTATAAAATCATTGTTTGGAGTATCATCCAACACTGCATAATCTTTTTCTTTATTCTCATGTTGTTGCAACTGATCTTTGTACAACAATTTCTCATTGAATATGGCATCCTTGCTTCTCACAATTTTCTTACTTTCAAAATCCCAAAGCCTATAACCAAATTTATCAATTCCATATCCAAAAAATATACATCTCTTTGATTTTCATCAAGCTTGGTTCTATTTTAAGAATATACATGTGCAAATTCTTCACAACTGAAGGTTTTGAGAAAAGAATAGCTCACCTTCTTACCTGTCCATGCTTCCTCTAGAATGCCACAACCCAAAGTATTAGAGGGACCTCTATTAATTAAATAAACAACAATGTTTAAAACTTATTCCCACATGTTTAAAGGAAACCCAACATGCAATTGCATAGTCCATGCACACTCCATTATTTTTCTATTCATGCGCTCAACCACTCCATTTTCTTGTGGAGTCCTTGGAACTATTTTTTGCCTATGAATACCATTAGAGGAACAATAATCTTCAAACTCTTTGTTTCGATACTCACCACCATTATCAAATCTAAGATATTTTAACTTTTTACATGTCTCATTTTCAGCCAAGCTTCTCCATTTTTTAAAAGTTTCAAATACATCAGATTTATGCCTAAGGAGATAAATCCATACCTTCCTATTTGCATCATCAATGAATGTAACATAATACTTAGATCCACCAAGAGAAGATACTTGAGCTTGTCCCCATACATCTATATGACAAGCTCCAATTTCTCATCTTTCTTTTGTTTCCCATCTTTGAGAAAACTAACTCTCTTTTGTTTTCCATACACAACTTTCACAAAATTCCATATTAACACATTTTAGACCTAATAAAATATTCTTTGAATGAATTAATTTCATAAATTTTGCACTCATTTTTCCAAGTCTATGATGTCGTAGTGTTGATTCAGAATCCATAGCAAGTATCTAATTTTTTGCCTACAGAACTGTAGCAACTGTTCCTGAACATTGATTTTTTATGTGCAATAGCTAAATTAGAAGGAACAGTATGACTTGTACAAATATATAAGGTGCCTACTTTCACACCTTTTCTACCACTAAGTCTCCTTTTCTAACCTTCCAATTTTTATCACTAAATGTAACAACACAACCTTCATCATCTATTTGCCCTACTGAAAATAATTGTTTTCTTAACTTTGGAACATGCCTTACCTCATGTAGTAGCCATGGATTCCAATTCTACAACTTAATATTTATTCTTCCCTTTCCAACAATCTGACAGGGTTCATTATCTCCCAAATAAACCAGCCCAAAATCCCCTTGAAAATAATCAAGAAAATAATTTCTATGGGGCGTAGCATGAAATGAAGCCCCTGAATCTAACACCTAAGAATCATCAACATTGTCAAGGGAAATAATCAAAGCATCTTCATTAGATTTATTAGATACCACATTTGCCTCTTTATTTCCTTCCTTTTTGTCTCCTTTATTTTTCTGAGACCATGAATATTTCTTTAAATGACCCAACTTACCACAGTACCAGCAATCCCTCTTATCTCTAGATTGAGACCTTTTGTCCTTTGATTTTCCTCATGACTTCCCACGACTTCTAGAATTGTTTCCTCTCTCCTTTGTTGTGCCCCTACTTTCTGCATTCAAAACACTATCTGATGTAGATATTACACCTGAGCTTTTCCTACGAATTTCCTCACTCAAAATAGCATGAAAAACATCATCCAATTTCAATGTATTTGAACCAGAAATAGAATTGCTAACAACCATTACCAAGCTATTCCAACTTTTAGGAAAAGAACACAGAACCAAAAGAGCCCTAACTTCTTCATCAAATTTTACATTTACAGAAGTTAATTGACTGGTAACCATATTAAACTCATTTAAATGATTATAAAGTGACCCACCTTCTACCATTTTCATATTAAATAAATTCTTCATAAGAAATACCTTATTCAAAGCGGAAGGATTTTCATATAACTTTGCTAGGTGTTCCATCAACTCTTGAGTTTTCTTTGCTTTGTAATATTGAACACCATCGATTGTGCCAAGCATAAACTAACAATTCCAAGTGCCTTTCTATCCAAATATCCCATTCCTCATCAGACATTGTTGTTGGTTTTCTGGTTTTCCCTTCCAATGGCCGCCATAAATCCTTCTGATAGAGGTAGTCCTCCATCTGCATCTTCCATAACTGATAGTTCTTCCCATTGAACTTCTCAACCTTCAACTTACCCTTGTCTACCATTTCTCCCACTCAACTATGAGACCTTCTTGTAGATGATAACCGAACACAACCTTGCTCTAATAACACTTTTTTGGGTTAGAAGGAAGATATATAACAAGTTAAATATAGATTTTATCAATAAAACTGAGAAATAAAACTCACAAAAAATAATAGCAGAAACAAGACAACATAGATAATTTAACGTGGTTCACCCAATCTAGGCTACATCCACAAAACTGTAGCTATCTAATGATTTTATTATCCAGTGCAAAACATACTACAATCTCACAAATAATGCCATGCTACAACTCCCCATCCCAACCGCTTATAACAAGCTTTTAGAAGCTTCCAAAAATTAGGGTTCTACAGAGTCAATTTTTTTCCTTTTCGGTGACAAAGCAAGGATACGTGAAGAGTGTATAGTATAGCATGATCAGTCACCACATACCAACAATATTCCACCAATGTGCGACATTGACATTTTTTGCAACTAGACACTTCCATTCACCTAATGACCTAGCTTAGATTTTAACACACATGAAATGGTCTTATAAGACCTTATTAAATGTAAACCATAGACACTAAATTTTTCTTAGGCCTGTGACTAATTTTCTTCATAATTCTTTCATCCTTTTCCCTTTCATTCTTCATAATTAAATAATGTTAATTATTTAATTACGTCACTAACTAAACTTACCTTCTTTCTAAAATTAAATAAATGACAATTTATTTAATTCCACGCCACTTTCCACTATAGTTAAATAAGTGTTTTAATTATTTAATTATTTGCTAGCTTTTTTCCTCTTTTTAATTAAATAAATCTTTATTTATTTAATTAGATTCCATATCTTGATTTTGGATTAAAAATCATTATTTGATTCAAAATTATAATTATTTCCTTATTATCCATAATTAGATAATTGTTTCAATTATTTAATTGGTTTTTTCTCTTTTTAATTAAATAAATCTTTATTCATTTAATTAGATTTCATATCTTGTTTTTATGAATTAAAATCATGATTTAATTCAAAAATATCATTCTTCTCTTATCACAATTAAATAATATCTTTATTATTTAATTTGACATTGATCACTAAAATGGAAAAAGATTTGATTTTTTTTTCATCATTTTTTATGTATCTTCTACATCCAATCTTTATCCCTCTGTCTCTCAACTAGCCTCCACTGTTGATCAAGTTGTCTTTTAATTTAATCTTGACCATTTGTCAGTTAAAATTCAACCCTACCACTATTCCATGCTTTATCTTTTAATCATGACCATCGATTAATTATTTTTCAAATCTCGACGAGTCATTTCAAACCCTCTATGAAAATCTTAAGAATCTTGAGAGCTTAGTGTATTCTAGTTATCTTCAATATTTTGATTTATCTTTAGATCATAATTGCATTCTTAATAAAAATCTGAGGGCAATAATATAACAGAATGGAGAAGGGCTACAAAGGTTAGCCAATAGATGCATGAATCAAGTGATATTGTTCTATTTATTTTTTTGTGTCCTTTTCTCTTTGCAGTTGATTAGACTTTCTATTGTGACTAATCTGAAAGCTTAAAATTGTTTGTTTACATTGGTGAAATAGACATATTGTTGATTTCTGACACTTTTTGAATGGTGTGCATGGATAATAACATTGCTTGTAGAATTTGATCCAGCTTTCAAGTACCAACAATATATTATGATTGCAACGATTAAGTCTTTAGTTGAATTGTGGTTGTGTTAATGATTCTTAATTTTCAGCTTATCTAAACTCATAATTTTTGCAGCAAGTGAGGTTTGTTGTCTAAGGTGAGGAGCTACCAATTATGAGGTGTTTGGACAAAGACATTTTTTTGAGAAAATCTCTTACAATAGAAAGCAAGGGTTTTTTCCAGAACACATGTAAGCAATTCAGTCAGCTTTTATGATTACAAATTTTTATTTTCGTAGATGTTCTTCTCTAGCGTCTTCATCATCTTCTTTGGCATGCTTAGCTTTGATTCACTTTAGATTTAATGTATTTACTTTAGTTTAAAGATTTCAATTATTTTTCTAACCTTTTTTAGATTTAGATTTTTTAGTTTATTTATTTAGATTTAGATTTATGTTTAAAGTTAGTTTAGATTTAGTTATTTAGATTTTTTCTTTCTAATTTGATGTAGATTTAATTTTAGATTTAAATTCAGATTTAGTTTTAAATTTTAGATTTAGATTTTAGAATAAATTTAGATTTAATTTAAATCTATCTTTAATTTAGATTTGACTTAAATTAGACTAAAATTAGATTAGACTAAAATTAGATTAGATTTAATTAGATTAAATATAATTAGATTAGATTTAATTATATTAAATTATAATTAATTTAATTTTAGTTTTCTTTTTTGGATTTTAAATTAGATTTGATTTAGATTTTAACCTTAATTTAGATTTAAATTTAGACTTTTTGGTTTATAGTTAGCTTTTTAATCTAGATTTGATTTATTTTAGTTTTAATCTCTTAGATTAATGTTTTTTATGTTTTAGTTTCATTTTAATATTAAGGTTAACATAGATAAATTGGTCTTTTTTATAGGGTTTAGCATGTCAAGAGAATTGAAAACAACAAAAAAATAGAAACATCTAAAACTCTCGTTTGTCAGAGACTTCAATTGAAACTTCTGATGAAATCTGGTGCAAGATTCTTGTCAAAAAATTGATTTCGAAACAAATTATTTGTATTAGCATAAAACACACTTCATTTGGTGCCTAAAATAAACAATTTATTTCTGTGTTTGGGGCTTTTTCCCATTTTTATTTAGATCCCAAATTTAATAACAAAGTATCCTCTCCCCTTGCACACTTGTGCAATCTTCTGTGCAAGATAAATTGTTATTAACTTTAGAGGGCCTGCCTCCCCACTTCGAAAGGAGGGAATGACCCACAATGGTAATGAGCTAAAGCCAAGATACTCCCACCTGATATATAAATTTAAATGTTGCAAAAATCTCAGCATTACAGGACTTCCTACCAATAGGAAATTGATAACAATTCCCTTAGTACCCATATGGTATGTTAAAACCTATAGAGAGTAACCTCTATAGGCTGGGAAACCTCCTTATCATAACTAATCTTGCCTCTTGTGTGGCCTTCTGAGTGGGTGCATTGATTAATAACCATTTGTATTAGATTGTCAAAAACCTTCTATCTATTGGCACAAGAGGTCGAACCTCTGAAGCTAGCCCACATACTTGCAGTTCTTAGTAGATTGTTGGTATGTGGCGACTGATCATTCTATACTGTACACTCTTCATGTATCCTCGCCGGGGTGCGGGGCCGGGCCGGGCCCCGGGCGGGGGTCGGCCCCGAGAAAAAATTTTGGCCTACTTTTTTTCGCGAAATTACTGAAAAAGGGAAAAATCACAAAAAGGGAAAAAACCCCGATTTTGTATAACCCTAATTTATAAAGGGTTTAGGATAGAGTTACAGTATCATAAGGAACAGACGATTATTCACGATATTGTAATAGGGTTTTGCACTGGTTAATAATATCATTGGATGGCTGCGGTTTGGTGGATGTAGCCCACATTGGGTGAACCACGTTAAATTCTCTGTGTTATTTTTCTGTGTGTTTTACTTCTGGTTAATTTGATAAAATCTATATTTAGCTTTTAGATATCTACCATTGTAAACCTAACAAGTGGTATCAGAGTGGGTTGTTTTCGATTATTGTTTGCAGGAAAGTCTCACAGTTGAGTGGGAGTCTCACAGTTAAGTGGGAGCAATGGCAGACGAGGGTAAGATGAAGGTTGATAAGTTCAATGGGCAGAACTATTAGTTATGGAAGATGCAGATGGAGGACTATCTCTATAAGAAGGATTTATGGCAGCCATTGGAAGGGAAAACCAAGAAACCCACAACAATGACGGATAAGGACTGGGATATTTTGGACAGAAAGGCACTTGGCAGTATTTTCTTATGCCTGGCACAATCAGTGGCGTTCAATATTACAACAGCAAAGACAACTCTAGAGTTGATGGAAACCCTAGCAAAGTTATATGAAAAGTCTTCCACTTCGAATAAGGTATTTCTTACGAAGCGTTTATTTAATATGAAAATGGTAGAAGGCGGATCAGTTACTGATCATTTGAATGAATTTAATACGGTTACCAATCAATTAACTTCTGTAAAAGTTAACTTTGATGAAGAAGTTAGGGCTCTTTTGATTTTGTGTTCTTTTCCTAAAAGCTGGAATAGCTTGGTAATGGCGGTTAGCAATTCTGTTTCTGGTTCAAATACATTGAAATTTGATGATGTTGTTAGTGTTATTTTGAGCGAGGAAATTCATAGGAAAAGCTCAGGTGGAACATCCACATCAGGCAGTGTTTTGAATGCAGAAAGCAGGGGTAGAACAAATGAGAGACGAAATAATTTTGGGAGTCGTGGGAAGTCATGAGGAAAATCAAGGGACAGAAGGTCCCAATCTAGAGATAAGAGGGATTGCTGGTACTGTGGTAAGCCAGGGCATGTAAATAAAGATTGTTGGTCTCAAAAAAATAAAGAAGGAGACAAACAAGAAGGAAATAAAGAGCCAAATGTGGTAAGTAATAAATTTGATGAGGATGCTTTGATTCTTTCTCTTGATAATGCTGATGATTCTTGGGTGTTAGATTCAGGGGCTTCATTTCATGCTACGCCCCATAGAAATTATTTTCTTGATTATGTCCAAGGGGATTTTGGGCTAGTTTATTTGGGAGATAATGAACCCTGTCAGATTGTTGGAAAGGGAAGAATCAAGATCAAGTTGCAGAATGGGAATCATTGGCTACTACATGAGGTAAGGCACGTTCCAAAGCTAAAAAGAAATTTAATTTCTGCAGGGCAACTAGATGATGAAGGTTGTGTTGTTACATTTAGTGATAAAAATTGGAAGGTTACAAAAGGTGCCTTAGTAGTAGCAAAAGGTGCGAAAGTAGGCACCTTATATCTTTGTACAGGTCATACTGTTCCTTCTACTTTAGCTATTGCAGATAAAAATCAATGTTTAGGAACAGTTGCTGCAGTTCAGCAGGAAGAAAATCAGATAGTTGCTGTGAATTCTGAATCAACACTATGGCATAACAGACTTGGGCATATGAGTGCAAAAGGTATGAAAGTACTTCATTCAAAGAATGTTTTACCAGGTCTAAAATGTGTTAATATGGATTTCTGTGAAAGTTGTGTTTATGGAAAACAAAAGAGAGTTAGTTTTCTCAAGGATGGGAAACAAAAGAAAGATGAGAAATTGGACCTTGTGCATACAGATGTATGGGGACCAGCTCATGTATCTTCTCTTGGTGGCTCTCATTATTATGTCACATTCATTGATGATGCAACTAAGAAGGTATGGATTTATTTCATTAGGTAGAAATCTGATGTATTTGAAACTTTTAAAAAATAGAGAAGCTTGGTTGAGAATGAGACAGGTAAAAAGTTGAAATGTCTCAGATCTGATAATGGTGGTGAGTATTGCAGCAACGAGTTTGAAGATTATTGTTCCTCCAATGGTATTCATAGGCAGAAAATGGTTCCAAGGACTCCACAGGAAAATGGAGTGGCTGGGCGCATAAATAGAACAATAATGGAGTGTGCACGGACTATGAGATTGCATGCCAGGTTGCCTTTAAACATGTGGGCAGAGGCTGTAAACACTGTTGTTTATTTAATTAATAGAGGTCCATCTAATCTTTTGGGTTGTGGTATTCCAGAGGAAGCATGGAAAGGTAAGAAGGTGAGTTATTCTTTTCTGAAAACCTTCGGTTGTGAAGCATTTGCACATGTAGATTCTGAAAATAGAACCAAGCTTGAAGCAAAATCAAAGAAATGTATATTTGTTGGATATGGCATAGATGAATTTGGTTGTAGGCTTTGAGATTTTGAAATAAGAAAATTGTGAGAAGCAGGGATGTCATATTCAATGAGAAAATGTTGTACAAAGATCTATTGCAGCAGCATGAGAAAAAAGAACAGGATTATGCAGTGCTGGATGATATTACAAACAACAATGTTCCAGTGGTTCCTCATGCTCTGCAACAATAGCAACAAGAAATACCACAAACTCCAGTGAATGTTAGGCAATCTTCAAGGTTAAGTAGACCTCCAGAAAGATTTTCTCCCTCTTTGTACTCTATTCTATTAACTAATGCTAGTGAACCAGAATGTTATCATGAAGCTATGCAGGTGGATACCAAGGTTCAGTGGGAGCATGAAATGGAAGAAGAAATGGACTCCTTGCTGAAAAATCAGACTTGGGAATTATGCAAGTTGCCTGTAGGTAAAAAGGCTTTAGCAAACAAATGGGATTATAGGATGAAAGAGGAGTATGGAGGTAAGAAAAGATTTAAATCCAGATTAGTTGTAAAGGGATTTGCACAGAAACAAGGTATTGATTTTGATGAAATATTTTCTCCAGTTTTTAAAATGACCTCTATTCGTACTGTGTTAAGTATTGTGGCTGTTGAAGATTTGCATTTAGAATAGCTTGATGTTAAAACTACCTTTCTCCATGGTGATTTGGAAGAGGAAATTTATATGGAACAACCACAAGGATTTGAGGTCAAAGGTAAGGAGAAACTAGTGTGCAGATTGAAGAAAAGCTTATATGGCTTGAAGCAAGCACCTCGACAATGGTATCTTAAATTTGATAGTTTTATGGCTGAGCAAGGTTACAATAGGTGTAATTCAGACCATTGTGTTTATTTTAAGATGCTAGGTGAAGATAGCTACATTATTTTATGTTTATATGTTGATGATATGCTTGTAGCGGGGTCTAACATGGATCATATAAAGGTGTTAAAACAACAGTTAGCAAATTCATTTGCTATAAAGGATTTGGGGGCAGCAAAACAAATCCTTGGTATGAAGATTACAAGAGATAGGAAAAATAGGAAATTGTTTTTATCTCAGGTTGATTATGTTAAAAAGGTGTTGCAGAGATTTCATATGGAGAATGCAAAAGTTGTCAGCACACCTTTGCCCAGTCATGTAAAATTGACTAAGGATATGTGTCCAAAGACACAAGAGGAGGAAGAAAAATGTCCAAGGTACCATATGCTTCAGCTGTAGGTAGTTTAATGTATGCCATGGTATGCACGAGACCAGATATTGCACATGTTGTAGGAGTTGTTAGCCGGTATATGAGTAATCTAGGAATTGAGCATTGGAATGCAGTGAAATGGATTCTCAGGTATTTGAGAGGTACATCGGATAAACATTTATGTTTTGAGGGCTCTGATACAGATTTAAAAGGCTATGTTGACTCAGATCTAGCAGGGGATATTGATACCAGATGGAGTACCACAGGTTATGCATTTACCGTTGGTGGGACAACAGTAAGTTGGATATCTCGATTGCAAAAGGTGGTTGCTTTATCCACCACAGAGGCAGAGTATGTGGCTGCAACAGAGGAAGCAAAGGAAATGATATGGATGCAATTTTTCATGGAAGAGTTGGGAAAACAACAGGCTGAAAATTACTTGTTCATAGACAGCTAGAGTGCTATACATCTTGCAAAGAATTCTTCCTTGCACTCTAAAACCAAACACATATAGTTGAGGTATCATTTCATTCGGTCAGTGTTGGAGGATGGACAGGTAAAGCTGGAAAAGATACATACAGATGTAAATCCAGCGGATATTTTTACTAAGGTAGTGATAAGGGAGAAGCTGAGCTCCTCTTCATCTTTGGTTGGCCTTCAAGGTTGAATTAAAGTATAAGAAAGTAGCAGGGTCCAAGGTGCTTATTTCCAGTGGGAGCTGTAAGTGCAGCGGTGTTGTCCAGGTTCAGTCTCCAAGTGGGAGATTGTTGGTATGTGGGGACTGATCATTCTATACTGTACACTCTTCATGTATCCTTGCTAGGGTCTGGGGCCGGGGCGGGCCCTGGGCGGGGGTTCGGGGGTGGTAGCCCTCGAGAAAAATTTTTGGCCTGCTTTTTTTCGCGAAATTACTGAAAAAGGGAAAAATCACAAACAGGGAAAAAACCCCGATTTTGTATAACCCTAATTTATAAAGGGTTTAGGATAGAGTTACAGTATCATAAGAAATAGGCGATTATTTGTGATATTGTAATAGGGTTTTGTACTGGTTAATAATATCATTGGATGGCTGCGGTTTGGTGGATGTAGCCCACATTGGGTGAACCATGTTAAATTCTTTGTGTTATTTTTCTGTGTGTTTTACTTCTGGTTTATTTGATAAAATCTACATTTAGCTTTTAGATATCTACCATTGTAAACCTAACAAGTAGATATGAAGAGTTTGTCATGGGAGATTCATGAAAACTCAAATTTTGGTTGACCTAAAGAAGTGAGTGTCATGGAGGGGAGCTAGTGTGGTCAAGCTTCTAATCATCCACTCTAAATAAGTGTATCTAGAGAAATCCAAGTGGAAATCCAATAGATATTTTCATTGACAGTCCTAGGATTATAATTGTCTATTTATTTTCAAAAACTCTTCTTGGCGTGTCTTACATGTGTGTTCAATTCAGTTTGATCAAACATAAACATACAAAATTCGATCCTAAACAAGTGAGAAACAAAACCGAGATAAATTATCTCTTTTATAGTTCTCTCTAAATAAAAACCAAACAAATTTTCTCAAACCATGGACCATTAAATATTTTAATTAATCATTTAGTCTTCACAAATAGGGCATACCATTTGAAAATTGTAGTTGCATCTTAGGGTCCATAATCATCTTTAGCTTAGGTGAGCTCTTAAGGACATTACCTTTTATAGATTTTGAGAATAGGCCTAGTTTCCACACTTTGTTAAACCATTGCTTCAAGAAAGATTGTCCTCGGAATAGGTCATTTGTCAAAATTTAGTCTTCTTGTCATTTTGTTGAGTATTTTCCCAACTCACAAGTCTAGTTTGGGGAAGCTCCCTTTGATCATTTTACTTGGTCTCACAAAGGTCCTTTGACAAGTCAACACTGAAACATTGGTAAGACTTTGGATGGTTAGTTAACCTTATCTTAAAATCTCCTAAAAGTTGTGTTAGGAAAAATTTGATTGCGAAACAAAATCTTCCTAATTTCAATACTAAGAGGAGGAAGAGATATGCCTTTTAAACTTTGTAATTAAATTTCACTAAGATACATATGAAAGAAATAAAATAATTGAGAAATAAACACATAACACAATTGACACCAAATTTACATGAGAAAAACCTTATGGGAGAAAAACCCACCACACAAAGAAAGATAACATGTATTACTATTAAAAAAATACATACAAGTTACAAAATCTTCTTTTCAGATAAAAATTCTATATCAACAACATTTCCCTGATCAACCATGTTTGGAATCTCACTATTACAATGCTTTCAATTCAGCATACAATGAAGTTCACACAGTTTTGATCACTCATCTATCAAACTCTCTAACTAGACCCACGACCGAATTGTTCATCCCCTGCTCAAGCGGTCTTTTCATTTCCCACAAGAGAACGGTCACAAAAGTTCAACTGCCAATCCGTTCCCATTTTTCTTCTCTCATTGGTCCAAGAAAAAACATTTAGTATAGTCACTTGGTCAATAGACTTCAACTGTATCACTCATCAGCGAGACAGTAGACCATGTCTCACCAATGCCAAAATTCCCACAGACCATCGCATGATGTACTAGCTTCTACTAGTCTATCACTCAGACATGGAGAATTCTCCCTAATCTAAGCACCATCGGAAAGACCAATGCTATCGACAACACACTAGAAGGTCACACCGATTGTTCAAGTCTCCCCGATATCCCAAAGAACACCAAGATCGCATATCAACAAGAGTCACACCAATCGTTCAACATGAGTAGATCCATCAGCAAGACCAATTCTATCGACAAGAGATCAGGAAGTACCATCAACATCCAAAGTCTCCTCGACACGTCCATCACCAAGAGTCACCCCGATGATCTTCATCACCCAGACATCTTCCATCGGACTGAGTTAGCAAAATCACTCTGACTATTTTTGTCACACCAATATCGCCAAGACATCCATAGGGTCACACCGACGTCGCCAAGACTTCTACTATCAGAATGAGTTTGGAAACTCACTTCGACCAATCATGTCATGCCGATGACTTCCATTGACAAGAAAGGGCCAATGTCATATAAATTTGATCCCTCCAAGATAGATGCTCATCAAAAAGACATTCCAAAGGTCTCAGTGATACTACTCTTTCAAGAGTTCCATGTTAGTAAGAATTGAGGCGCTTTTTCAAACAATCTCCCACTTGGCAAAGTTCCATGTTTTGATCTTGTGAAGAGCAAAACAAAACTACTAAAATTCATGGGAACCAAGGCCCATTGAACTTGCACACCACCTGAACTTGTTTGTGCTCATTGGTTTCGTCAATGCATCTGCACCATTTTCCAGAGTATCCACCTTTTCTAAAGACACATTTCCATCCTCCACCATTCTCATACAAAGTGATATTTCACATCAATATGTTTCATCCTAGCATGGAAAGTTGGTTTCTTTCTAGAGAAATAGCACTCTGATTGTCATAGTAAATTATAATCTTCCCTGCATCAAACCTAGTGTTAGAACAAAAACGTTTTAACCAGATTGCTTATTTACAGGTGTGAATTTCTTCCATGTACTCAACCTCCATAGTGGACAAAGTGACTACACCTTGTCACTTTCTCATCCAACTAATTTGACCACCATTCAACATGAAAGTATATCCACTGGTGGACCTTCTATTGTCAATGTCCCTTGCCCAATCAATCAGAATCCACATATCCACGAATGTTGAGAGTCCTCTATGATCCAACAAAATTTCCATGGTAACACAAAGCATATTCTGAAGTGCCCCTGAGATATCTAAACACTCTTTTCATAGCATCCCAATGTGTCCTTCCTAGATTCGCCATAAATCGACTAAGAAATCCCATTGCTTGGGCAATGTCTAGCCTTGTATAGACCAATGCATAAATTAAACTACCAACTTCACTAGCATAAGGCACTTTGGTCATGTCCTCCATCTCAGTAGGATATTTTGGACAATCTTCAATAGATAGCTTCATCCCTTGCAAAACAGGAACAACTAGCTACTTGCAATCATTCATACCAAATCTCTCCAAAACAATATTAATATACTTACTCTGGCTAAGCCAAATATTTCTACCCTTTATGTCCCTAGTTATTTCCATCCGCTTGATATATCTAGTTGCACCAAGATCTTTCATTTTTGAACTTTGCAGACAAATGAGATTTTAGATCAGAAATCATTAAATTACTATTTCCTATAAACAACATATCATCAACGTAAAGGACAATAATAAGAATTCAATCATTTTCAATCTTTTAGTACACACAATGATCTGATTTTGATCTTACAAATCCCAATGACAAATCAAAAGTGTCAATTTTTTGTTACCACATTCTAGGAGATTGTTTTAATCCATACAGAGATTTTTTCAACTTGGAAACCATATTTTCTCTACCTTTTCTCACAAAGTGCTCAAGCTAAGATATATAGATTTTGTCTTCACATCCATCTGTTCAACCTCTAAGTCATACGCTTATGCAAGTGAGAAAAGAAATCTAATAGATGTCAGCTTAGGTACGGGAGAAAAAATTTCTCCATAATCAGTTCCCTCTACTTGGGAATAACCCTACACAACTAATATCATTTTATACTTCTCAACACTGCCATCCAGACAAATTTTATTTTTAAACATCCATTTTCAGCCAATGGGCTTTCTACCTTTAGGAAATGGGACCAGATCCCAAGTATATTTTTTCTTTAATGATGCCATTTCTTCATTCATGGCTTCCAACCAAGAATTTGCATCAGACATTTCAACTACCTCTTTTATAGTTTGAGGCTCATTAGTATTAGTAATTAAAGCATAGGCACAACTAGAATCTATCATAGAGAATCCTACCTATCCAGTTGTTTCTTTTCCTGTGCAGACCTCCTCACAGGCTGAGGCTAAGGTTGTGGTTCTTCTTCTTGTTCAGAACTCTCAGAGCTTCTCAAACTCTCCTTAGTTTTAGGTACACTTTCAATGTGTTGTTCCTCTTTTTCAAGAGTTAGAGGTATCTCAACAACATCATTATCCTTTTAATCTTCTTCCATCCCTGATTGCACATCCAATGAAGAAGGTTTCAGTTCCCAAAATATTACACTTTTGATGTACACTACCTTCTTAGTCATAGGGTTTGAAAGCTTGTATCCTTTCACACCAAGGCCATACCCAATGAAGATACATTTTTCAGTTTTGTTATCTAATTTAGATCTTTTTACATCCGTAACATAAAAATATGCTTCACAACCAAAGAAACAAATATGTCTCAAAGAGGGCTTCTTACCAAACCAAAATTTGATAGGAATTTTATCAACAAGTCCTGACAAACGAGACCGATTTAACAAGTAACATGTTGTAGCCACAACCTCAGCCCATAACTTTTGCTCCTAACCAATATTGTTCAACATACTTTTTTCCTTCTCCATCAACATCCTATTCAACCTTTTAGCAACTCCATTTTTCTACGGAGTGTAAGGTGTTTTTGTATGCCTCTTAATCCCATGGTCTTTACAATACCTTTCAAACTCATTAGAACAAAATTCACTGCAATTTTCAGCCCTTAAACATTTTATTTTTCTTCCAGTCTGATTTTCCACAAAGTTTTTAAATTCCTTAAAATGATTAAACACTTCTGATTTACTTTCTAAAAAATACACAAATACCCTTCTCAAATAATCATCAATGAAAGAAAAATAATACTTAGAATTTGATAATGAAGGAACATCCACTAGACCACACACATCATAATGAATATAATCTAGAGAACCGAAAGATTTATGAGGACTAGAATAAATTGAAACACGGTGATGTTTTCCATATATACAGTGTTCACAAAATTCAAATTCCAGGTTGCAATCATTAAGCCCCTCAACCAAGTTTTTATTTTTCAAGGCTTTCAAAGCTTTTTCACCAATATGACTGAGACTTTGATGCCAGAGCATAGTCTTTTCTGCTGGAAGTTTAACTTCCAAAGAATTTTACCCAATAGGAACATTTTCATTCTTCTCTTTACGAACAACCTTCTGTGACTTTTCAGAGACACTATTACATTGAATAGCCAGTGCGTCAAGCTTGTCTAGAGTACCAATTCGGTTACCCCTAGCCAACACCATCGAGCCTCTAGTCATTTTACAACCATTTCTAGAGAATTAGACTTGGACTCCAACATCGTTCAGCTTACTTAGATAAAGTAAATTTTGAGCTAGACTTGGTATATGTATTATGCCATCAATTCCCTTAATTCTACCATCATAAAACTGAATTCTCACTCTTCCACAACCAATTTTCTCTAGAGATGAATCACTTTCCAAATACACCTTTCCACCGTCATATTCTTCATACTTTGTAAAATAGTCTTTGTGAGATTTCATATGGAAAGATACTCAAGAATCAATCAGCTAGACATCATCTATTGCCTGAGTTGCCAACGATGAAATGAAGGCATCTGCATCACTCTGAGAAGAATCATTGTTGTAATAATTCTTCTTCTTCTTTTTATCCTCTTTGCAATCCCTTCGGACATGACCAGGCTACCCACAATTCTAGCACTTCACCTTGGACTTCTTTCTAGGAGACTTTGATCTCCCTTCTGATTTTGATTTGGACTTCGTTTCCTTCTTTTTTCCTTTTTCTTTCAATCTACCTCAAATAGACAGAGCCTCCTTCACCATATTAGAAGACTTCTTGCTCATTTATTTTGATAACAAAGAATCAACCACATATTCCATCTTGAAAGTGGTTGTCGTTCTCCCAATCACCATCACCAAGTGATCCCACGAATCCGACAAAGAACACAACAAGAGAATACATTGATCTTCTTCTTCAGTCTTCACATCTACAAATGTTAATTGAGAAATCAGCATGGTACTCATTCCATTTTCAAAGAGTATAACTTCTTCCTTAAATATAGCTTATTCACCATGGACTTGCCCTGCTAAATATGTCCTAGTCTTTTCCATAAACAAGATGCAATCTTCTCTTCATGAACATTCAAAAGAACAAAATCTACCAAACAAGGCCTTATCAGCCCCTTTTCCTTTTGATCCATGAGGTCCCAATCTTCTTGCTTCATGCCTATAGGTTTTGTTCTAGAAACAACAACCCAAATATCACAGTCAAACAATAAATCTTCTAATTTGAGTTTCAATAACTCAAAAGTACTTTTCATTCAATTTCTCAATATCAATTCTTCTAGACATACTTGTCAATGCCATCTCAATCTATAATGAGAAAAAATCAAGATCTCTACCACACTCCCACTTAACAGAAATTGACACAAAAAATCCAACCTACCCACAAGGATAACACAACTGAATAGGCTCTAATACCACTTGTTAGGAAAAAATTGATTGCGAAACAAACTTTTCCTTGTCAATACTAACAGGAGGAAGATATATGCCTTTTAAAATTTGTAATTACAACTCACTAAGATGCATACGAAAGAAATAATAGAATTGAGAAATAAACACATAACACAATTGACACCAGATTTAAGTGGGAAAACCCTTACAGGAGAAAAAACTACCAAACCAAAGAAAGATCACTTGGTATACAATAAATAAAATATATACAAGTTACAAAATCTTCTTTTCAAATGACAATTCTATATCAGCAACATTTCCTTAATCAACCTTGTTTGGAATCTCAGTATTATAATGCTTTCAATTCAGCATATAATGAAGTTCACATAATTTTGATCACTCATTTGTCAAAATATCTAGCCAGACCCATGAATGATCTATTCATCTCCCACAAGAGAATGCTCACAATAGTTCAACCGCCAATCGATTCCCATTCTTCTTCTCTCATTGGTCCAAGATAGAACATGTAGGATAGTCACTTGGTCAACAAATTTCAACTATATCGCTCATCGGCAAGACAACAGACCGTGTCTCACCAATGCCAGAATGCCCATAGACCATCACACACGATACCGGCTTCTACTACTCTATCGCTCAAACATGGAGAAGTTTCCCCAATCTCAAGACCATCGACAAGACCAACACTATCGACAACACACTAGAAGATCATATCAACAGTTCAAGTATCCTTGATATCCCAAAGAACACCATGGCCGCATACCGACAAGATTCACACCAATCTTTTAGTAGGAACAAATCCATTAGCAAGACCAATGCTATCGACAAGAGATTAGGAAGTCCCATCGACATCCAAAGTCTCCCCAACACGTCCATCACCAAGAGTCGCCCCGATGATCTTCATCACCCAAATATCTACCATCAGACCGAGTTAGAAACATCACTCTGATTGTTCTAGTCACGCTAATATCACCAAGACATCCACAGGGTCACATCGATGTCACCAAAACTTCTTCTATCTGAATAAGTTTGGAAACTCACTCTAACTTCTCATGTCAAACCGATGACTTCCGTTAGTAAGATAGGGCCAAGGTCACAATGATCTGATCCCTCCAAGATACATGTTCATTAACAAGACATTCCAAAGGTCTCAGCGATACTACTCTTTTAGGAGTTCCATGTTAGTAAGCATTGAGGCACTTTTTCCAACAAGTTCATAGCCTTTAGAGTTTGTACATTTCATTTAGAACACTTCCATTAGACATCATTGCCACCTTATTTTTTGGAATTTAGCATTATTGTCACATTGCATCCCTTATTCCAAAAAACCAAAAAAATAGTTGCATTGCTTTAGGCATACCCTATTTTAAAAATCCAAAAAATATAGCCTTATTTCATTTCCACATCATTTTCACTACCCCCTTTTGTGCAAATCTTACATGGTCGAAACTAGGTTGAAAAGAAAATAAAGAGATAGTATGGCTGATCCACAATACTTTATCAATCCATTCTTAAACCCTTCACAAGGGACTTCGAGACCTCGCCAAACCTTATTGGACAAATTTTTCACTAGAGACCTCAAAGAACATGTTCTAGTTGAAGACATAGAGGCTGTTGCTCAGGACCCATATTTTTCTTCTTTTGTAGATGAATACTTGGCACACAACCCTCAATGCTATTTAGATAATTTATTAATATAAGGTGTCATATTACTTCTTGGATTCAATATCCATAAATTTCAAACTTCATCTACCCATGAAAAAAACACAACAGTCTCTAGTGGCTCCATCCCTCAAGTAAACACATTTGTACCATTTGGAACATCTACACAAGCCATGACAATAGTCCACACATCACCCTTTGGTACATTAGAGATGACACAAGGTCTTAACTTCAACATAGGGGCATCATAATCAAATCCCCTTGGCATCAATAATGCAATAAAAATGCCCAAAGTTAACATAAACACAATAAATGCCAAATCAAACATCAACACCACTAGTGCCATGCCACAAATAGGGGTTTCAAAAATGGGACCTATGCATCTCATGCAATTTGTAAACCAGCACGATCCCTTACCTAACATTCACATTCTCAACCAAGAATCATCAAACACAAACACAAACACATCCTCTCATATTACAAACCAGAATCCATCACCTAATGTTGGGATCCAAAACACTTATATAAACCCCAACAATCTAGCCAACACATCATTGACACAAATTTAATTTTTTCAAACAAAAATGAAAGCCCTTCAACAAAAAATGGACAATATGAAAATATCTAGAAAAAATACCTTTACAACAAAAGACTTATGTCAATTTCCATTTGAGAAAAGTTTACACATGCCACCCATCTCGCATGGATACGTCATACAAAATTTACCTAAGTATAATGAGAGTCGTAATCCTATTGAACACATAAGGTAATTTTACACAAGGTGTATAGACGATACATATGACCCCACATACCTCATGAAACATTTTCCACGAAGCCTTATTGGAATAGCAATTGAATAGTTTTCTTAACTTCCACATGGCATAAGGTCATGGGGTGAACTTGTTTAAAAATTTGTTGAAACTTTCACCTTTAACATCAATTATGAAATCACAATAGCAACCTCATGTCACACTACACAAGATGAAGGAGAGAACCTTATCACCTTCTTCCAAAGATGGAAGAGCCTAGCTAGCCAATGTCCAGTGGAAATACCCAAGAAGAAAAATGTCACCATATTTCTAGAAAATATTAATCCAAAATTGAGAAGTGCACTAGGAGTATATTGTTGTACCTCCTTTGCTGAGATACTAGAAAAGGGTATCATACTTCAAAAGACCCTCATGGAAAAAGGTGAAATAAAAATTCCAAATAAAAATCTAAATTCCCAGAGTGCTCCTTACGACAAGAATAAGTATTGGTCCAAAAGCTAACCACCAATCAACCCCGTGGATGGGTCCTGAGGTATGTGAAGAATGAAGGGCTCAAATAATTTCTACTCGTTGGGGATTCCACTGTCTGGGACTTTGGCACTAGTGAATAATGTATACCAATGGATGACAGAGACCCTGAGGAAAAAGTACAAGGACCATCTCACCAGAAGTGCAGAGCTAACTGCCCAGTGGTTGCAAACTACCTAGCATACAAAAAATGGGTGGTGTCGGAAGATTCTGAGGATGATGCTCCTAAGGAAGAAGATGAAGGTTCAAAACACACAAAAACCCAGAACGAAAGGAAGTTCGCAAAATGTGAATACACTACCCTAGGGGAACCAATTGAATCAGTCTTTAAACAATGCTTCTAACACAATGTCATACAACTTCTCGAGCCAAAACAATATGATCCTAGACAATTTAAACCCTCCTAGTGGGATGACAAAACCTTTTTCGATTTCCACTGAGCTAAGGGGCATAAGCTATCACAATGCTGATAGTTGAAAAAAATTATATAAGATCTTGTAGAAAATAGAACTTTTTAAGTTAATGGAAAAAAAAAAACCATCCTCAAATAGTGATCACAAATTCTTCTTTGATCCACTACATGACCATGGAAAAGGAAAATCCTCCATTTTTGGAAACAAGACTAGTGATAATATGGCCAATTATGCTAATATCAAATATTACTACAACCATGGTACCATCATAACCATATTCAAGCTGCCTATGAACATGCCAACACCATTACTCTCAAGAAAATTCCCAAATGTGTTGTCAATACATGGTGAACTATGGTAACCATTCAAGTTCCTTCATCAGAACAACCACAACAGTCCTCCAAGCCTCAATACAGTTTACTTGACTAGTTGGGGAAGATCCCAACATAAATTTCTATCTTGGAACTATTGCATATATTACGTGATCATCGAGCGGTTCTAGACAAATATTTGCAAGGCACGACTGTACCCACTAATCTTGATGTCAATAATTTTCAAGAAATGGTAGGCTACCTAAACAATTTCCATCATGCTACATTCTCTAAACAATATTAATCAATTGATAAGATAGACCACAATGACTTGTTGCACCTCTATGTCCTTGTTCATAAAGAAAAAATTAGATGAGTCTTGGTATACAGAGGATTTGGCTTGAACATTTGGACCTTTTCACTGATTAAGGCATTAGGATTCTTAGAAGCATGTATAGACACTACTAAGATTATTTATATTTATGCATATGATGACAAGAAAGGAGATCTAAAGGAGTCATAACACTTCCTGTCAAAATTGGTCCTACAATTATCGATACCACTTTCGAATTCTTGGATCTCATTCTCTTATATTAATTCTACTAGGTAGACCATGGATACATTCCATGAGGGTTGTCCCATCCACCTATCATCAATTCCTTAAGTTCCAACATAATGGCACCAAGATCACAATAGTTGGTGACCCTGATCCTTTCTAATATTGCACCGACCTATGGGGAATACCCCAACGATAGGTTCCTACTAATTACAAGGTGTCATCATCCACTTCATCCTAGTATATCAGCCTATCTAACCTTTATAAACTAGCTACTTCATAAATACTACCTGCTACTCCTAAATTCAATATCCAAGATAAGGGTTGTGGGGAGTATCATATGAAAACATATTATTATATCAGCCGACTGATTTATCCCAAATCATACGGTTAACCAATAGTAGATAAGAGGCAATCCAAGGTCACTATGCACCTCCTTCCCTCCAATTCCTTCACAAAATGAGAGGAAATAAGTAAAGAATTTATAAATGAAGAGGATGTGACCTTGTGGCTTTACAAGGAAGATAGTGAAGAACATCCTCCAGTAGCTCAGATACCTGCAAAACAATATGGAAAATGCATCAAAATAATGTAGGAAAAATGATATCATGGATATAGCGACTTGGGATTACATCAGAATGGGAGGACTTAACCTATCATTGTCTCTAAATGGCCGACAGGCCTAGGGCTTGGGTTTCAACTGATTAAGATTAGAATTTCTAGTACCTCAACATCATCACAAGAGGAAGTGCTTCTGAAGCTATGGAGAAATCCTATGAACCATCTAACCAATGCTACTACAATTCCCCTAACTCTCATGAATATGAATGGGATTCCCTCTCCTCTACCACTCTCATGGACCTCGATAAACTATTTGGAGAATTTGACCAAATGCTTAATTCCTCACAAAATCCACCTAATTGCCATCCACAAATTCCTTTGACAAAAGAAGAATGGCTCAAATTTTATTGTTGGGAATCCATTGATCCTGCCTCTTGGGAACCCACCGAGCCCACTTCTGATAACCAAACCTATACAATGGTCCCATCTTAGAATCTACCTATTCCCAAGAAAAAGAATAAGGAGGATTTGATACAAAACAATTGTGACCATGTCAATAGGTCTATCCTCACCCTACCAGCCTCTACCTTTGACACTACTAATGATGACATGGTCTTAATTTATCCCCAACTTATCAATTGGGATCAACAAGAACTTACTTCTTTGGATACATTTGAGAATGAGGAAGCACCAGGTGAGTTCTTGGGATTGTACGAAGGAATGCCTAGTGGGGACCATAAGGCTGGATTTACCATAGACTTGTATAACATGACCTATTTTGGGGAGTCTATTCACCCCTCTAGTCGTAAAAGAAAAATATTGAAGGAAAAAATGAAAAAAGTAAAAATGACAAGTCCCTAGGTGAAAAATGAAAGGCACCTTTGGACAATGAAAAAGTAAAAATAAAGGATGCATCCAAGGGTGAAAACCTCTTTGAGGGACCTAAGGATGGAGGGTTGAACGTTCTCCCCATTGTTCAAGAAAATTCACAATTATTGGTTGAGAAATCTGTGGAAATCAACACTAGCACCAAATATAATCTGTGGTTGATCTAGTTTGCAGCATCTTTGATAGAAACACAGCTACCTGAATTTCACAACTTCTTCATAGAGAGACATATAAAATTCACATGGTCATATGTTTACATTACTGGATTAGATCCTAATTTGATACTATATCATTTTCTATTAAAACCAAGTGCTAAATTAGTCAAACAAAAATGAAGGAAAATGCACCCACAAATTTCTTTACTTGTCAAAGTCGAGCTCAAGAAACTATTAGATGCTGGTTGGGTATGTGCAGGATCATGATGGGCCAAAAAGTGGCGATCTGTAAGTGATATGATGGCCCATGTGGCTGACAAAATTTTTTTTACCCAAAATTGATGAAATGAAAAGGGTTTTTAAAAGAGATTCCCAACTTTCCACTTATATAAATTATGCTTTATTTTGAATTTAATAAATAACAATTATTCATTTTCTATTTAAATTATAACTAAAGTCGTGATTGATAGGCAGATTAAAAAAAATCTATAGCTTTCAAACAATATCACATTTTTTGAATCTGAAACATGCCTCACATTCTATGCTTCACATTCTATAGGATTAAAAAAAATGGATTTCATGAAGTTTTGACCAAGTTAAGGTGGTCAGACATACAATTTTTTTTATAATTTTTAAAAGTTGTAATAAAAAACTCATAATTAATTATTTACTTGGAAAAAAATTACAAAAAAATATGCATCACATTGGGACATGAGTCCTCTACTTATATGTATAATATTATAAAAAAATATTATCATTTTATTGTGGTTAGGGTGGTAAAACAAACACCTACTTCTTATTTTTTTCCGAAAATTTAAGTACTACTGCATTGAAATTTCAAATTTTCACCGAATAGATTTTTTTTAAAAGTAAACCTAGTAGTTTAGAAACTAAATTCAATTTGATACAAATTCTATTCTTACATATTTTTGAACTAATATAGAAAACTTATTCAAATTTTTGCGTCAAGTTGCCTAACTCTGATTTTTTGAATTTTCATCACTACTTAAGGGCCTATTTTCTCCATGATGATCTTGTACATACCCTCAACTTTATCAGGTGAATTGATTGTGCAAATTGGATTTTCAATCTAGCACAAGTAAAAAAACCAACCAGTGGCATTTGCATATGCACAGACTTCAAAGATCTAAACAAAGCATGTCCTAAAGATGGATACCCTCTGCCAAATATGGACATGATTGTGGACCTAACGGTAGGATATGAAATGTTATCCCTCATGGATGATTTCTTAGGATACAATCAAATCATAATCATGTTTGAATACCAACATAAAACAACTTTCACTTCTCCATGGGGAACTTACTGTTGGAATGTCATGTCATTTGGACTAGAAAAAATCAGAGCCAACTATCAACACAACATGACAACCATTTTCCATGATCTCATGAACACTCTCATGGAATATTATGTGGATGACTTGTTAGCTAAATCATTGACAAGGGATGATCACTTGTGGGTCCCAAATAAATTTTTTAAAAGACTCGAAGAATACAAGGTGAGGTTCAATCCTAAAAAGTGTGTATTTGGGGTGACATCAGGAAAAATCCTCAGATACATTGTTTCTAGATGAGGAATTGAAGTGGACCTAGCAAAGGTAAAAGCTATAATAGAAATGCCTCCACCAACTAATATAAGTAAACTACTAACACTACAAGGAAGACTACAATCAATCTAATGATTTATAGTATAGTTGGTAGATAAAATACATCCCTCCCAGCATCTACTCAAAAAAGGGGTGCCATTTGTATGGATGGATAAGTGTCAAGAATATTTTCAACAGATCAAGGATTTCCTACTTACACCACTAGTGTTAGTGCTACCTGGGTGATCCCACAATAGTGGTTTACAATTTTTGGCTAGACTAGACACTAAAATTATTATTTTTAACTAAATCTTCACATTCGGGAACCTATAGCAGCTAAACAGTAAGGATTTTGAAGATGATGCAAACTAGAGTCTCATCACATTTTGTCTGTAGATTCTAAAAATATTTTCTTCAAATTTTTTGGAATAATATTGCACTTCTTTTTCCATCTCCCACGAAAACTAGTTTTTTTCATAAAACAACATTTTTAAAAAGTGACGCTCACCTTATACAACATAAATTTTTTTGTATGAAGGATAATTTTTTATTTTTTATTAATTTAGATTTGTAACTACCATATCTATCACTTTCATTTGGTATCATAGTTTTTTATTGAATATTTTTTCCTTAATAGAGTTTCGAAGTCAAACCAATTGCAATTCAGACATAGGCGAACTGTATACAACATAACTTTTTATGTATGTATCGAAATTCAATTTTATTTTTTAATGGATCAAGGACATCAATACCCAGCATAAACATATTTAAAAAAAATATATTTTGATAATTTTCTATTTTTCCACATGTGCAAAACAGAGAGCTTGATTTTTGGTGAAAAACCTATGTTTAGTAAAACTAAAAAAGAAGATACATAAGAAAACCAAAAAATATTAAAATTATATTCATGGGATAGCTCATCTCAAGTACTACCATAATCAGTTCAAATAAATTTTAAATTAATTCATTTGATCCCCCAAAAGGTAAATGAAAAGTGATTTTTTATTAGCATTTTGATAGGTGTAAAGGAGACTCGTTTATAGGTATGATTTAAAACTAGCGAGGTTCTATCCAAGGGCGTTTGATCTAAGTTGTTTTGATCAAACCCTCTTCAATTGGAATTCTTAAAATGGAACTTTTAAAGGCTTAAATCATTATATTTTCTAAAAATATGTGATTTCAGCAAAAATCAGTTCCTCTCAAAAATTGTAAACCAGGTTTGTGGGATCACCCACCTATTAATGGACAACCTTTGATTCTCTATATTTCCTCAAGCACATCAGCACTAGGAGCCTTACTAGCACAAAATGATAGTGAGGGTCGTGAAATCATAGTGTATTACATCAGTTTCACTATGGTCAGATATGAGTTAAATTATAGTCCAATAGAACGTGCTTGTCTTGTGGTAGTTTTTTCTACCAAATGACTAAGGCATTATGTGTTAAATCACCAAGTAATATTGGTCACAAAGATAGATCCATTGAAATATATCCTTAGTAAAGAAGCATTAATAGGATGCCTAGCAAAATGGGTCATGATACTTAGTGAATATGATATCCAATATGTCAAGACAAAGGCTATAAAATAACAAGTTATTGCTAACCAACTAGAAGATGCACCAACTAAGGAAGATCATCCTCTATTCTAATATTTTCCTAATGAATCTATCTTCACTCTAGAAAATGGAATAACATGGAAGTTATACTTTGATAGATCCCACACAAATCATGGCTTGGGAGTTGGCAAATTATTTATCACACCACAAGGTGACACCATTCCTAAGTCATTTAAAATTGATTTTCCATGTAGAAACAATATAGAAGAATATGTGGCTCTTTTAACAGGATTACGTATGGCCATCCAATGGAAGATCAAACACCTCTAGGTCTATGGAGATTCTCAATTAGTAATCTAAAATGTTAATGATGACTATGACACAAAAGATGAAAATTTGGCCCTATACAAATGGATGATAGATAGCTTCAAGCAAGATTTTGATAGCATCCTTTTTCATCAGATACCCAACATTCAAACTAAAGTTATGGATATGATGGCTACCATTGGTTCCATCTTGGACATACCCAATAATATGCCTAAATTTGAGTTTTTGGTAGAACAACTTTTGGTCCCTGCTTTTGACATCCTAGATTTAGAGATGGTGTGTGGACTTTTTGGTCCCAACTTCCCATGGTACAAATACATATATGACTACCTTCATTCCCAAATCCTACCCTCGGACCTCTCAAACAACCAACGCAATACATTTATTTGTAAATCCTCCAAGTATTCCATCATCGGTGATACCCTTTGTAGACATGCCCTAGACAATACCATGTTGAGATGTCTCGATACTAAGGAAGCCCAAGTGAATTTTTGTAGGGTACATGAGGGTATATGTGAAGCACACTCTACTGGTATGAACTTAACCAAAATTATTATGAGATTGGACTATTACTATCCTACAATGCAAAAAGGACACATACTTCTTTGTCAATAAATGTTGACAGTGCCAGATCCATGAAGAATTGACACATGAACCAACACAGGAGCTCTATCCAATCACATAACCATGGCCCTTTGCCCAATGGGGACTCAACCTCATATGGAAGATACATCCCACATCCTCCAACAACCATAAATTCATCATTACTACAACTGAGTACTTCAACAAATGGATTGAAGCCATTCCCTTGACTTACATTACCAATATACAAATTTATAAGTTCATCCTTAACTACATCATTTGTCAGTATGGGGTCCCTCAATCCATAATTACTGATAATGGCCATCCATTTAAAAATAAAGAAGTGCACCATCTTTGTGAGAAATTCCATATCCAATACCACTTTTCCACTCCATATTACCGAAGGGATAATGGCCAAGTTGAGGCATCAAACAAAAAAATTCTTAGAATCCTTAAAAATACCATCAATGACGTTGGTTGTGACTGCCATTTACAACTTAAATCTTCCCTATGGGCTTACAACACAAGCATCTGCACTCCCACCAGTACCCCTCCATATTCCTTGGTATTTGGTTATGAAGCCTTCTTTCCTATAAAGGTCGAACTTCCTTCCCTAAGGGTGTCTATGAAAGGGCATATCGATAGTGAAGAGTACCATGTCTCAAGATTACATGAGCTAGAGCTCTTGGATGAATGAAGACAAAAGAAACTAGATCACCTCCAAGAATATCAAAACCATCTTCATCATAGCTATAACAAGAAATTATTGAGTTGACATTTTGACATTGGTGACCTCGTCTTAATGGAAAATCTAAAGAATCAAGCAAAAAGAGAAAAACTAGGAAAGTTTGAACCAAACTGGTTGGGGCCTTACATTGTTACAGAGGTCTCTGGATCAGGAGCATACCAAATTTATACACTTGAAGGAGAACCATTGTCAAACCCAATCAGTAGTCTTCATTTGAAGTGATTTTATATATAGCTTCTGAGATCCTTGTCTTAATCCTGGAAAAATGCCAAAAAAATATTAAAAATCAAAACAAAAATTGTTAGCTTGATGAAAACCTGATAAACAGACATCTTCGTAACACCAAAAAAATGAAAAATCAACAAAATGGTAAAGAGATATTAATGTGTCCAATAGTGAAAACCACTTTCGTGGCACTTTGGATAAGTACCATGGTGAAAACCTAGAAAATAAGCACCATGTGATTCAACTTTCCTCCTTCATCTACCATTATTCCAATCTAATGCCCATTTTGATGGCCATTTCATACCACTTATCCTGCTTATACACACATCTTATTATTTACCATCATTATTATCACTAACAATAAATGGTTTTCCTTTCCATAACTTGGAACGATTGACATCAAGCACACTCCACATCTCCTTTCCATCATATTGGTCTTATACCCGACTGGGGGAAAATACCTAACCTACGTCATTTG
Organism: Sequoiadendron giganteum; assembly: GCA_007115665.2. Classification (NCBI taxonomy): domain Eukaryota; kingdom Viridiplantae; phylum Streptophyta; class Pinopsida; order Cupressales; family Cupressaceae; genus Sequoiadendron; species Sequoiadendron giganteum. Next base: position 732,113,756 of record CM021101.1, read on the forward strand.
GATCTTGCACATGATATTTTGAGGTCATAAAATGTTCTAAAAAAATTCCAAAAACATCATAAAAATTCATAAAAAAATTCAAAATACACCATAAAATGTCCTAAAAAATCCAAAAAAAATCATAAAACCTCAAAAAGACAAAAAATCAAAACATGTCAAAACCCAGAAACATTTAGATATCTTTCAAAAATCCCAGATATAGATTCGGCGTCATTTGTGTCATGTAAGTCTTTTTGATTGTCAAACTACATTACATCTACAACTAGACATATGGAAGGCCATTTATTGATGCACCTTTAAGGCATTAGGTTAGTCCTTTTAGGTTTTTCAGAATATAATCATGACTCAATTCTTTGTCCATAAAACTAAGTCAATGATCATGTCAAATTATGAGGTCTTTGCACATTGTTAGATAGGAAAGGCCATTTGTCGATGAGCCCCCGAGGTCGCATTAGGTCTATCCTTTAGGGTTCATCGCGTCAGTAAAATAAATTGGAAACTTTCATCAAACACACATGTGGTCATTGAAACATTAGGACAAGTCACATATCAACAAGACAAACTGGCCAATAAGGTCATCAAGTCAGATCAAACATATTTTCAAAATGATTGAGTCATCCAAACAATCGAGTATCTTATAGAAGATGCATCTTTCCTGAAATAAGACATCGTCATTTAGTCAAACATCATCATTTTCCTTATATAGGTGGTAGCATGATTGAAACTAGACTAGACATCTTATACGATATGTGTCTTTCCTGATACCAGGCTTTGTCGAACAATCAACTAAATATCGAACAATCAAACTTTGGCAAACACTCTCACTAGTTGTCAATATTATGGATTGTCTTGTCTCAATTGTATTTTGCCTTTGTCTGTGAGTCAAGTTATTAGCTTCCTAGAGGATTTCCCATGAAGGATTTAGAGAAGCGATGATGTTTTAGGACCATTTTTCTTTGATTGTTGTTTGTGGATTGTCTTAGCAAAAAGACCAGGGTAGCTTTGACCTTAGTATGAGCTGGGACATTTCCTTGTTTGTGACTATCTATTTTGCAAGTGGTTGGCCTTGCACACCTTGGTCTATCTCATATCAAGTTGTTTGTTCTCCATTTGTGTCATTTTAATTCCCAATGATGATTCATGAAAGACCTATTATGTATTTGATAAGTAATTAAGATTCCAAGATTCTTCTAACATGCATGTCTTCTATTCTACTATTCACCACCATTATCTATGTTCCTCTATCCTTTCCTCCTTCATCTTCTAGTTCTCTCATCCATGTTGAGAACACACTCGTGCTCTTCAAACCCACCTATCCTCTCGAGGGGGCATACCACTACCTCCTCGTTATTCTCCCTTTCACTGGGGCATATTTTTTGATTAATTTTCTTTGACACAATGTGATAAACTGCATTGTATCAAAGAGGGGGAAAATGTAGACACTAAAATTCTTCCTAGGCTTGTGACTAATTTTCTTCATAATTCTTCCATCCTTTTCCCTTTCATTCTTCATAATTAAATAATGTTAATTATTTAATTATTTCCTATGACTATATCTTCTATTAATTAAAAAATTTCAATAATTTAATTAATTCATTCCCATCTTTATTTCCCTTTGATTAATTAAATAAATGTTATTTATTTAATTAGTTCACTAACTAAACTTACCTTTTTTATTAAATTAAATAAATGATAATTTATTTAATTCCACGCGACTTTCCACTATAGTTAAATAATTGTTTGAATTATTTAATTATTTGCTAGCTTTTTCCCTCTTTTAATTAAATAATTCTTTATTTATTTAATTTGATTAAATATCTTGATTTTGAATTAAAAATTATTGTTTAATTAAAAATTATGATTCTTTCGTTATTATCCATAATTAAATAATTGTTTTAATTATTTAATTAGATTTCATATCTTGATTTAATAATATCTTGATTTAATAAATTAAAATCATGATTTAATTCAAAAAGATTATTCTTCTCTGATCACAATTAAATAAAAAATTTATTATTTAATTTGACATTGATCACTAAAATGGAAAAAGATTTGATTTCTTTTTTCATCACTTTTTCTGTGTCATCTACATCCAATCTTTATCCCTTTGTGTCTCAAATAACCTCCATCTTTGATTAAATTATCTTTTAATTTAATCTCGACCATTCATCTATTATAATTCAACCCTAACCCTATTTCATGCTTTATCTTTTAATCGTGAGCATCGATTAAATGTTTTTCAAATCTTGACTAGTCATTCAAAATTAGTTTTTCCTATAAAGAGGCTTCACCATTCTCATTTTGAACCCTCTCCAAAAATCTTAGGAATCTTGAGAGCTCAATGCATTCTAGTTATCTTCAATATTTTGCTTTATCTTTAGGTCATAATTGCATTCTTAATAAAAATCTGAGGGCAATAATAAAACAAAAATGAGAAGGGCTACAAAAGTTAGCCAATGGATGCATGAATTAGGTGATATTGCTCTATTTTTTTTGTGTTTCCTTTACACTTTGTAGTTGGTCAGAATTTTTATTGTGACTAATGATTTTCATGATTTAATCTAAAAGCTTAAAATTGCATGATTACATAAATAACTCAAAAAAATTAAAATAATAACTTTTGACCACTTGGAGGCATAAAATGGCCTGTGGATGCCCCTACGCCATACTCCCTATAGGAAAAATAACTCAAGTCCACTTGAGTGCAAGTCTTCCCTCTCTTCTTGATCATCCACTTCTTCTACAACTTGTCCTTCAATTTATGTTCTATAGTCCTGAATTTTCTTGGATCTTTCTTCTTCTTCTTGCACTATCCCTTAGTGAGCATCTTCTCAACTTTGAGGTTCCAAAATTCTAGTTCTCATTCATATGCCTCAGTACCACCATCTATTTCTTTATCTTCATAATTGGAATACAATATTTCAGCATATTCATCATCCATAAAATCAGAAAATACAACCATTACCTTGGTTGTTTTGGAAACATCTTCATCCCTATAGTGTACTATATTTGTATTATCATCTTCATACACTATATGTACTTCTCCTCTTTCCTTATACCCTTTTCCATCATTATTTTCATCTATTGCACCTGTAAACACATACTCACAAGTATTGTTAGAAATAAAATTTTGAGCCTCAAGGAACCATTTTCTTCATATTTTCCCTCTCCCTCAGATGGCTTAAGCTCTCCCATTATCAACAGACTCTCCAAGGTCTTGTTTTGCTATCCTCTCTTTCCTTCTTCTCTTATGAATGATCTTCCTGATAGGCCAATTTATCATCTTTTATATTGGTAAATGCCAACCACTTTCTTGTGTCACCTTCTCAAGACACTGTTGCATCTCAAGATCCATTCTTTCTTGCATTTTTACTTGAATTTCTTTCATTTTTTTGAAGGAATGTCTCAATTCAATTATCTCTTGTTGAACATTTACTTGTTTTTCCTTCTCATTTTTCTTCTTCATCTCACTTTTCTCTATTATTTTCTCTTGTTTCTTCTTGTGTGGTAAATTTGTTAGAAACCCAAAAATTCCATGAAAATCCTAAGGTTTTTTCCATTTAAAATCTAATATTTTCCTATCTTTCCATAAAATAATTCACTTTTCCCCTTGCATAATTATAAAACACCTTATACCACCAACTATATTAGACCTTTATAAATCTTTCACCCTTTATCGCTTTATTGCGAACTTTTTCAAAGTGGCTCATGGTATAACAGTGACGGTTAGTAAGCAGTCATGATGACTATTACCGCTATACTGCACACACTCTTCAAACCAATTATGGTGCTGTGGTGACAATCTATGGTTAAGAAATGAATGAAGACAAGCGGTGGATGAAGCTTACCACGCTACCATTGGCATTCATCTCACAGACTGCGGTAGCGTAGTGAATAGTTAGCAAGCGACAAAGATAGCTACCGTAGTACCACTGGTTGTCATCACAGCAAACAAGATAACATGGTAGGCAGTTAGTGTAGTAGTTAATGTTAATCACCATGGTACCGTAGCCAGTTAGGATGAAGACCGCGGTGGTGAGGTAGACATGGAGGTGATGGAGGTTAATGGTTAGCAATCAATAAATGGTTACTGCATAGGGGGTCAGCTCTTAGATCGCAGTGACTGTGGTGAACAAGATATAGACAGCGAAGTGGCAGTGATGGTGGCTACCACCATACCATAACCAGCTAGAGAAGGAACCGTGGTGACGTGGTAGATAGTCAGTGTGATAGTAAATGCTGGCACCACGGTACCGAAGGAGGATGAGGAGTTGACCGCGGTAGAGCGGTAAGAACTAATAAAGACACAAGAGAGTGAAATATTAAGTCATGGGTAAAGTCTAATGAAAAATACAAGCCGGTAAAATATAAGGCAAAATCAAATGCAAAACTATATAAAAATATTTAATTTTTTGAAAGGCAACTTAATTAAATATTTTTATCTCTGTCATTTAATTCAAATGGTTGTAACAGAAAATGAAAGGACGTGACCCTTGGGATTTCACACTATAAATAATTGGAAAAATTAGTTGCAAAAGGGAGTAGTTAGATTAGGAGATAGATTTCTCAGAAAAATAAGACTGGGAATGGGAATAATGTACATACCTTCTTGAAACAATGCAATGGAGAAAATGTTCATAAATTGGTGAAATCTTTTTGAGTTCAGTTGTTGAGATGCTATAATTTGTATTATTATTTTTTATCTTGGTTCTCTCCAATTTGAAGTCTAGTAGAACCTAGAGAGTAGAAGGTACAATTGCATCAATTGGCCTTGTAAGTTGACCAAAAGTGTCATGAGATCTTGGCAACCTCTCATGGTTCAAACCGGTTTTTTTGAGACCCAACAGTTTGCCGACTCTACTGGGGAATTAGTCAGGAATTTTTTTCAGCCTATCCATTATAGAGTCAACAATTTTTTTCATTTTTTTGGAGATTCTACTAGGTGAAAACAAAAAAAATATCATAATCGTTTTCATTTTCCTACTTTTGGGGAAAGTAGGTGACGACTTTGTTTTAGATTTCATAAATAATGCATGGATATTGTGGAATAGTAATTTTTTTTCAAGATGGTAGAAGAAGAAAAAGGAGATCAATCAATAAGAGAGTTGAAGGAATTGAGAGAACAAAGGTTGGAATTGGACCAACAAATGCTACTAGTGAACCAAAAATTGCTGCAATTGGGAGTCAAAAAGTGTTCTAGATACATCACCAAATGGGTCATCATGTAGTAAGAATGAAGAAACAAATTTTAGGAGATCTTGGACACCACAAGTGCCCCATGATGTGATTGAGAACTCTAGAAACAAAGGTAATGTTCTCTATTCACAACAAAGTACTTTTGATGAGTATATTCAAATTAAAGAGAGGAAAAAATCTTATGGATGTTTTTTTTGTATAAGGAGATGTAAGGGAGAATCTACGAATTTTTTATACAACAGCATGGTAGAAATTTGTATGCAATTACCTCCTCATTGTAGGCCTACAAGACCCACATTTGTTTCACAATTTCTAAAAGTAACAAATCCTAAATCAATTTATTGGTTAGAATCATTAAAACATCAAGCCTTTGATGTAGTAAATAAATTTATTGATTCCATGCTTGGGACAAGGTACATGGATAATGACAATAATAAATCTAGTAGTGATATCATGGATGCTCAAACGATGAAACAAACAAAGGAAGCATGTGCTACCAGAATTTCTAATGATTTTTTTTCAGATTTAGAGGATGATTGCATAATTAATGATATTGGTGGGACACATCATCTAGGGAGTACATCAACAATTCTTCAGAAGTTCAAATAGAAGAATATATCATGCCTTCCAACAGTGAAAATATGGAGAGATTTTCTTGCATAACTGATTGTGATTTAAATTGTGAAGAAGAACTTGTAGATGTTGATCTTCAACATGATGATTGTTGCAAATATTATGAAGATCAAGAAGAGGTTGGAGATGTGGTAGAAGATATGGAAACAGAGACCTGTTCACTCAGCAGTGAGCAAGTTTTAGATTCGTTTAACTCTTGAATGCCAGAATTATGCACATAAAGATGATTCCATATTTTTTTTCTCTAGCATATATCTGCTTTGATAGTGAGGGTAATATGTGTAACAATTCATATAACCCCATGTGCATCTCTCACAGTGATGAGGAGTTCTTTGAAGCTGATCAAGAATCCATTTGTGTCCAATAAAAGGTATGTGACATGAATGATTTTTGCTTGCAAGAAAAGGATATTGGTTTGCATGTTATTGGTGATGAGTTTCCAGCATTTTTTGATTCAAGTATGTATGAGGATGACTGTATGGATCATAGGTATGTGTCAATGCCAACTGGTGATAGAAAATAAATGGAAAGTAATTTTGATTTGATTATTTCAGAAGATGTTGATGAGATAGAATTTTTTGATTTCCAAGAAAAGCATTTAGAGTTTCAGGTCCCAGTGCAGTTGTTGGATCATTCAGCAACATACGATAGTGATCAAGCCTATGAAATTTTTGTTGAATGTGGATACACTTTGTATGCTGAGGGTGATAAATATTTTTCATATGATAATAAGAATGATAAAATGTAGAGTTGTAAAATGAATATGAATCAAGTTGAATGCAATGATTTCCTAAAGGTTTTCAATGGTAGGCATGTTGCAGGGTAGGTGGGATGGATAGTTTCAAAATAAACTTGATGAGCTTTAATCAGAACAAAGTCTATGACAGAGGAAAGTGTAGGTTTTTCTTTGGGGTGGCCTAGGGCCATCCTTTTTGGTTTAATTTTTGAACCATAGTAGGTATAGAGGATTAAGGATTGCCAGTGCACAGAGAATTCTTAGCAATGCCTCTTTAATCATTCTCTTCCATGCACAATAGTTTAGGATTTTCTATTTCTCCATTTTTCTCCATTTTCCATCTCTTCTCTAGTTCATTCCCTCTAGCTGCCATTGCCTTCATTTTTCATATCTTTTGTTTGTTCTACTCTCCCAAAGAATTTTGGATTCTTGCAATGATTTGTTAACCCACTCATCCCCAACAAGAGCCACTGTTAGAACCCAAAAATTCCATGAAAATCTTAAGGTTTTTTCCATTTAAAATCTAATATTTTCCTATCTTTCCATAAAATAATTCACTTTTCCCCTTGCATAATTATAAAACACCTTATACCGCCAACAATATTAGAAATTTATAAATCTTTCACCCTTTACCACTTTACTATGGCGTTTTTCAAAGTGGCTCGCGATATAGTAGTGATAGTTAGTAAGCAGTTATGATGATTGTTACTACTATACCACACACAATCTTCAAACAAACCATGGTGGCACGATGATAGTCAGTGGATGGAGCTTACCACGCTACCGATGGCAGTCATCTCACAGACTGCAGTAGCACGATGAATAGTTAGCAAGCGGCGAAGACAACTACTGTAGTATCATTGGCGGTCATCACAACGACCACGGTAACGTGGTAGGTGGTTAGTGTAGCAGTGAATGTTAATCACTGCACTACCGTACTAGTTAGGATGGAGATTATGATGATGTCATAGATAGGGAGGCAATGGAGGTTAACGGTTAGCGCAAAACCACACGAGGTCATCTCACATATCAAAATGACTGTGATGAACAGGAGATAGACAATGAAGTGGCAATGATGGTAGCTACCACCATACCGTGACTGGCCAGAGAAGGAACCTCGATAGATAGTCAGTGTGATAATAAATGCGGGCACTGTGGTACTGGAGCAGGACGAGTAGTTGACCACGATAGAGTGGTAAAAAATAATAAAGACACGGGAGAGTGAAATATTAAGCTATGGGTAAAGTCTAATGAAAAATATAGGCCGATAAAATATAAGGAAAAATCAAATGCAGAACAATATAAAAATATTTAATTTTCTGAAAGGCAACTTAATTAAATATTTTTATCTTTGTCATTTAATTCAAACGACTGTAATAGAAAATGAAGGGTCATGACCCTTGGAATTTCACTGTCTAAATAATTGGAAAAATTAGCTGCAAGAGGGAGTAGTTAGAGTAGGAGATAGATTTCTCAAAAAAATAAGACTCAGAATGGGAATAATGTATAGACCTTCTTGAAATAGTGCAATGGAGAAAATGTTCATAAATTAGTGAAATCATTCTGAGTTTAGTTGTTGAGATGGTATAATTTGTATTGTTTTTTATCTTGGTTCTCTCCAATTTAAAGTCTTCTGATCATTTGAATTAATGTATCAAGCATAATCTCGATTCATCAAAGTGCATGTTTTCACTTTGTTTGATTTTTATTTGCTAGTGTCTACAAAATAGAATTAAATCCCTTCAAATAAGTCACTGTGTTGTTAGAAAATGTGGATTAATCAAACAGTAAACTAACACACTGATAAGACATTGTATTGAAAGAAAACTAATTAAAAAGCAAAAATGCAAACTCCAACAGCTTCTTCAAATTCATCCCATCATCCTCTATCTCCCATGGATTTGATTAAAGGTGTTGGCTCTCAGTTGTGTAAGCAAAATCTTGTTGAAATGGCAGCTTAGGAGAATGAGATTAATTTAAAATGCATATGCTTGACTTAAGCTATGAAACTAAAATACTATGACGCTAGAATGCTGATAATATTTAAATGCAACTATAATAACTGCGCATGAAATCTAAGATTCAAGGTGTGTCTTCAACTCATAAGAGGGTTGTATTTATAGATTTTTGAAGGCAAGAATCTAGCTGGTGAGGATCAATGGTTGATTTCAAACCTGTTAAGATGAACGGTGAGAGATCGAGAAGTTGAAAAAAAGATAGAATGTTTAAGAGAAAGATGGAAGATGTTTCCATAATTTAAATAAATAATATTTAATTATGTGTGAAAGAGGATAAAAAGCGCTTTAATTAAATATATAAAATACTTAATTAAATATGGGAAGAAGAAAGTTTCTAATTAAGTATTTTTTGAATATATAATTATGGAGGAAAGAAATCTTTTAATTAAATATTTTTAGAATATTTAATTATGTGGAAAAGAATAAAGAATTAGAAAGAAAGCGCTTAATTAAATATTGGAAAATATTTAATTATGGAGAAAAGAAGAATATTATTTAAATTTAGAATTTAAATTTGTGATAATTAATATAAATAAATTATGAAATCTATTTAATTAATTAAGAGGAAGATAGCAATAATTAAATAAACTTATTTATTCATTTAAACTAGAAGAATTGGAAAAATGAACAATATAAATAAATAATTAAATTTATTTATATGTAGATGACTTAAGAATATTAATTAAATAATTCATATTTAATTAATTAACAGGTTTGGTTAACCATGACCATTTAGAGATGTGTACATTTTACCCCTCTTTGAAGTCATGTTTTTTACACATTGCTTCAAAGAATTTTGCCCCAGAATTTTAAAAATTTATCGATGCTATATGCCACCTCGAGAGATAAATTGCCTACTGAAAGAATCAGAATGATTTTTGGAGGAAAATTAATGATTTAGCTCTCGAAATAGCGCTCTGATTTGCAAAAAAAAATGAATATTTTCACACTTTTACCCCCTTAAAAGGTGAAAAAGGTGAAAAGTCATTGTCATTTGAACAATCACCTTTGGTAACTTTCAGAGCTCTGAGAGGTGAAAACAAGATGCCTATCCATTATGAACACCACAAATTCGAGTGAGCCCACCGGTATCAGAGACCAGCCATGTACGGACCTCCAGTATGTCGACATGATCCTCTTCATAATTTTTTTTTATGATTTTCTGCATTTTTTTTAATTTTTAGATTTTTCACGTCCTGGTTTATCACATATGAGCCATAGTATGGTGCATAGGGTAGATAAAGTCGCGCATCCAAGCTAGCGCATAGGTGAGAAAAAGTCACGCACAGGGTAGAATGGTGCATAAGTTACCTATAATAGCGCATACAGAAATGTTGCCCGCATAGGATGCTAGATTGGCACATAGAGTGAATTGGTGCATAGGTTGACTGTTTTAGCGCATTTGTGTGATAGAATCATGCATAGAAGGTTTGTTTTAGCACATAGAGTAGATAAAGTCACGCATTGATGGAGTTGTGCATGGAAACTCTGTTTTAGCACATCCATGGTTTAAAGTTGCACATACATGGTTTAGCACATTGATGGCCTATTTTGGTGCATCCATGGATTTTTCCCAAAATTGAAATTTTGAAGGAACATTGATAAGTGTTTTATGATTGTTGATAGATTAGCCAACTGATTGTATACTTTTAAATAACATCAAGAATAGATTAGTGTGTTTTGATAAATTTGCCTCCATGCTTGAAGAACAAATAGGTCTGATAAATTTTCTTCCATGCGATATGAAAAACAAATAGTAATAATAGATATGCTTTCCTCATTTGAAAGTCAAATAGATAAATATTGAGTCATGTTGACTGTTAAATTTGTTTCCATGCAATATGAAAAACAAATAGTAGAAATGATAGATATATTTTTCTTTCATGCGATATGAAAAACAAATAGGTGTTGACTTGATTGAGTTGATTGCTTGTTGATTGAACTAATTGATTTTGCGTTTGATGTATTGATTTGAGTAGAGATTGCTTGTTGATTGATTTGTATGATTGCTTGATGATGTTATGAAGGAGGAATTTAACATCCTCCAGATTAGAGAGAGATTCCCTCAGACATGGGAGATGATTCCCCAACTATCACACGACGATTTAGGGGTGATAGACCAGTGTGGTTTGAGTTCGTTGTTGAGGATCCCGCAGTATCAGGTCAACAGGGCACTTTTAACTACATTGGATGAGAGATGGTACAGCGAGCATAACACTTTTCATCTATCAAAAGGAGATATTACCATGACGCCAGAGGACGTATACAGGATTCTGGGTATTCCTGTAGTGGGTGAGTTTGTGATCTACGATCATAAGGAGATCGGGGCGACTGATGCACTTAGGTGAGTCTTCTAGGATCCTCATGTCTTTGGATATGAGCTTCCCTGGAAGGAGATGGTGAAGAGATATGCCCCACTGCCTTCAGTTTTAGTAGGTATGATCGGTGGTTTCCCTAGTCCTGATCGTAGGGAAAAGGGACTATCAATTGGTTGGGGTAGGATTTTGGAGGATATGCTTCTCCATGGGACCAGATATGCATGGGGATCATGTATGCTTGCCCATCTATACCATGATCTTCATCAGGTCATATACATAGATGGGAAGAGTCTCTCCTACAGAGTTACTCTTTTGCAGATATTTGCATGGGAGCATTTTTCTATTATGCATCCCATTGTTCGAAGGGATCATCCCCTTGGGTTCCCATATGTCTATGCATACACAGGGCCTCTTGTCCAATCGATGCTGGGCAAGTTGGAGTATTAGCGATGTGTGCTAGACAATATGGATATAGTCATCTGGAGACCTTATGTAGATTGTGATCTGTGGGAGACAAATGATTTAGATTTTCCCTATTATACGAGATCCAGATATTTGATTGGACACACCCCATATATTATTGAGGGAATTCTGGTAATGAGAGTCTTGAGGCATCTTGGGTTAGTATAGATGATGCTGTAGGGTGTGACACATTATGCCAGGTGTCAGGAGGATGTACCAGAGTGGGGTCTTATTGTGACCATTGAGGTGGCCCGAGCAGAGTATTTGGAGTTACAACCAACTCAGCGGGCTATACATCCAGAGGTTACAGATGCAAGGATGACAGACGAGTATGCTGCATATTTTTACACCCATCCCTTCCCAAGGTTTACTAGTTCAGAGGAGCCTACCCCACTGATGGGAGGACGAGTTATACAGCGAGGGTGAGGGAAGGTATAGGCACAGGTAGGGGTAGAGGATGTGGCGTCTATGGATATTGATGAGGAGGGAGATTAGGAGGATGACTCTGGCAGCTAGGATGATAGCAGTGATGATAGTGGGGATGACGGAGGTAGTGGGGGTAGAGCATAGAGATATTTCTTTGATGTTCCCTTCAAGACGAGGCCATGAACCTTGAGAGTGGTGGACTAGCTAAGTACTTCGGCTTCGCGGATCATTATCAGGGCTCCCTCATAGGGATAAATTGATGCATTGTAGGTAGAGGTTCAGACTCTACGGAGTCAGTTGGCATAGGCTTAGGGGATGATCAGTCAGCTGTGGCATAGATTATATAGCCACCACCTCCTAACCCACAGGTAGCACAGCTTATGGCTGAGAGGAATAGCTTTTGGGAGAGATGTGTACAGGCCGAGGGGGTAGCCTAGAGACTTCTCAGATTAGTTGAGAGCACCTCTATTGGAGAGGTTGTTTCAAAGGGATTAGAGACTACTCGGGAGGCTAAGTATTATAGGATGAGGTATTTTGAGGTAGTACCACCTGAGAGGAGGATTTCCTTCATATAGTCGGGTACTCGTTCTTCGACTCATTCACGCAGTCACTCTAGGAGTGCTACTAGGAGTGTGGGTCAACTAGTTAGATGAGAGATCAAAGCTTCTGGGAGCAAAGATCCATCAAGACCCACTACCTCAAGAGGCAGCAGCAACCATGTTCCCCAACCCGATGCCCCTCAGTGATGAGCATTTTGACATGTATATTCCATTGCATTTGATATATCTTTTTGAAACATTTGATATCCTTGTATTCCTGTACATTTGTTTTGATGAGATTTATGAGATGCAGTGGTCATTCAATTATGCATGTGTTATGGATTATTGATGTATGTTCATGTTATGGATGCATGTTTATTTTTGTATGCTATGTCGTGTATGATTTTTGCGATGTATGATGATGCAAATGATGATATAAATGATTTTCTTTCATTTGATGTATGATAATCCAAGATGTGTTGAAATGAGTCTAGTATGATGATGTATGATGAAATTTAAAATGATGTTCTTTTATGATGTATGTAATGAATGCAAGATGCAAGATGTAATGGTGAATCCTTTTAATGATGTCAAAATGATATGATATAATGATGAATGGTTTAAATGGAACATTATGATGAAATGAGATAAATGGATAAATGATATGATTATGAAGATGTAATATTTAATGAGTGATATGCACATGACATGGATAATGATGTAATATGGTAATAATGATAATGTTGTAATGGAAATGATCATGATAACCTAAATGATGATGTGAAATGGATGATATAGATGCAATTTTATTATTGATGTAGATGATGTGAATCAAAATGCAAATGTAAATGTTAATGTTATGATATAATAATGAATGACTTACGTATGGGGTGAATATGATGAACTAATAATGAAATGATGATGCAAAAATGTAACTGCAATAATAATGATAAAATGAATGATGGTGAAATGATGTGAATGGTAATGAGATGTAACAAATTTCCAGTCATACTCAATCGTTGTCTATAAAGATACCCAAAAATTTGGCCAACCCTCAAAAAATCTATTTAAACAGCCCCAAAAAAAAATGTAAATGAGTTATGCAGTAATGAACTATTCTCCTTGTTGCAATTTCATGTTGTGCTTGGTTTTCATCATTGAGCCTTTTGATATGTTGAAAGTTAGTACAAGCATCAAAGGGTATGTTAGCACCAATGAGGACCTGAGTATTGCTTTCATGATGTTTGATATAGAAAATTAATACAAGCATCAAGGTAAATTGAACCAAGATAACCTGAGTATTGTTTGCATAAATAAACAAAAGTTAACCATTTTCCTATGCAAATTCTAAAATGTCATCAATGTTACTTTGTAGAGCATGTCCCACAAAAAATTTGCATAATAATAATGGTTAGCTTACAGTCAAAAAACAAAGAAAAATCATACTTCTTCCTTGTGATTCTAGTTCATTACATCATTGAATCACTCCAAAGACATGAAGTCATCAAATGTGAAAACAACAATTGTAACTTTACTAATTTAAGTGTATCATTCATTTTATTCAAATTAAGATCATCCAATATGTTCATTTGTCAAAATAGTCATGCAACCTCATTGTAATTGAACAAGTTTGTTCTTTCCTAATATTTTGATCCTAGACACACGTTGTCATTTGCCTGCTAGAAAAGATCCAAGAAGGGAAGTTCCCCCTAGTGACCTTGTACTTTGACTCTTGCTAGACACAACTACTGCTAAGGATAATCCTAATTCATCAAGCCATGATGAGGTCCTTGTCATTTTAAGGAGATGATGCGATGTAAACTGTGATGGTGAGGAATGTGTGTGACGTTGATGGAAAGATGGATAGAATGAATCCCTAATAGATGAGAGAGCCAAGTAAAATCACAAACAATGCCTATTTGCTAGGTTTTCACTGTTTGTTTTTATTGTACTTTTTCCTGATTTTATGAATTTTTATTTATTTTTGTTGTTACCAAGATGCCTGTTTGCTAGGTTTTCATCAAGGCAACGATTTTTTCTCTTTTCTGATTTTTTTTGTATTTTTGCTCTTTTTGATTTTTTTGTATTTTTTTTCAGGACCTTTTATATTGTTTTTGATATTTTCTCAGGAATTTTTATATTATTTTTGGTATTTTCTTAGGCATAAAACTTCTTGAGATGAATGCTCTTGGTTGGATCTTCAAATAGGCCCCCTTCTGTAGTTGACAACTGATATGCCCCTGAGCTGTATGCTACAATGATAATGAAAGGGCCCAACCAATTAGTTTCAAACTTGCCTTTCTTTTCCCGATCTTGTTGATTACAAGGTTTTTCTTTGAGATCTAAGTCACCCACTTGAAATGTTTGTGGTTTCACTCTATGATTGTAGCTGCAAGACATAACTTGTTGATAGCCATTCAAATGATTAACTACAATTTGACGTTGTTCATCAGGTAGTTCTAGCTCTTGAAACCTCGATACTCTATAGTCTTCATCATTGATTAACCCCTTGAGTGATACTCGAAGTGAGGGAATCTCGACTTCTAGGGGAAGAATAGCTTCTGCTCCGTAGACCAAATCATAAGGGGTAGCTCTTGTTGGTGTGCGAATACTTGTAATGTATGCCCATAATGTTGGATTTAACTGGACATGCCAATCACGACTTCCATCATTTACTATCTTCTTCAAAATCTTCAGAATTTTTTTGTTTGAAGCTTCAGCTTAACCATTCCCTTGTGGATAGTAAGGTGTGGAGAATCTGTGTTGGATGCGAAATCTTTCACATAGCTCATCAACATCCTGATTTTTAAAGGGTCTTCCATTGTCTGTGATAATGGAGTTGGGAATACCATATTGGCAGATGATATAGTTCAAAATGAATGAAGAGATTTGTTTGCCAGTAATAGTTGTTAGGGGAACAACTTCAATCCATTTAGTGAAATACTCAGTGGCTGTAATGATGAATTTATGTCCATTTGAAGATGATGGGTGTATCTTGCCAACCAAGTCCGATCCCCACTGAGCGAAAGGCCATGTTGTGGTAAAAGGTTGTAATTCCTGAGAGGGAGCGTGAATGAGGTTCCCATGAATCTGACATTTTGCACATTTCTTCACAAAGATGAATGATTCTTTCTCCATGGTTGGCTAGTAATAACCCAATTGAACAAGTTTATTTGCTAAGGTTAGTCCACTTGAGTGTGTCCCGCAGATTCCACCATGTACCTCTTTTAAGGCCTTTTTAGATTCATCACATTTGAGACATCTAAGGAGGGTACCATCCAGACGTCGACAACTAAGCTGTAATGGGATGATTGTCAAATGAAATTTCTTTTTTGATTCCTAGACAATTCTAAGGGTAAAATAGTATCCTTTAGGTAAGTGTAAATTTGGCCATACAAGGGAGAATCAGAACTGGTTAGATGGCAATGATTTGAGTTTCAAGATTTTCATGGGTGGGAGAAAAAAATTGTTCAACCAAGAAATCATACCGTGTTTGATTCTCTGTTAACTGAAGTAGAGAGGCGATTGTTTCCATTGTGTCTGCTGCTTTATTATCAATACATAGAATTTGTATGAACTTGATATTAACAAAGTATTTCTTGAAATCATCCACAATCCTTTTGTAAGGTATCAACTTGTCATCTTTAGTGTGATATTCATCATTGATTTTATTTATAAAAAGTTGTGAATCACTAAAAACTTGAAGTTCTTTGATTTTCTAGTCTACTACAATTCTTATGCCAATTACTAATGCCTCATACTCAGCTACAATGTTTTTGCAAGGGAACATTAGCCGATAAGATTTTGGAATTGTATGTCCTTAAGGTGTAATGAAAATAATCTCGGCTCCTGAACCATGTTGAGTGTAAGAACCATCAAAGTATAGTACCCATGACTGCTAGATAACTGTTGTGAATACATTAGCATCAGGGAAATCAATGTGTATTGGTGTTCTGTTGATAGTGGTTCTTTTGCTAATTGATCCGCAATTACTTGTCCCTTGATAGCTTTTTGATCCACATAATGAATATCAAATTCACTTAGGATCATAACCCATTTAGCCAACCTGGTAGTTAAGGTTGCCTTACTTAGAAGATATTTGAGTGGGGTAGTGCACCAAGATGGTTCCAAAAAGGGGACTTAAGTGAACAACTTTTTTTTGAAATTAGGAAATACTGACCTTGGATGTGAAATTGAGGATACTTAGACTCAAAATTTTGAGATGGAACAAAAAGAAGGATTTGAGTGCTTTGAGTCTACTTTCTAAAGTACTAAATTATTTTGAAAATAATTGAGATTAAGGGGTTCAAATGAGGGACGTACACAAATTGGTGTTGTTTTTTTTCAAAAAAACATAACATAGCAACTCTTGTACGACCCTCATACGGTGAACTTTTTTTTAGTATTTTTAAAATCACAACGGTCAGAAGTTAGCTAATAGTATGTAGTTGATGCATGATTTTTCTGATAATTTTTTAATGAATATTTGATTTTTTACTAATTTGCGAAGTGGACATATCCTCAAAATAGAATTTTCGCCGTGCTACCCCTACAAATTTTGGAAACTAATTGATTTTATTTTTTTTAATTTTTAAAATTTTGTAGAATGGAGTCTAGTTTCTAAAATTGTAATTTATTTGAAAAATTGTTGAATGGTTAATTTATAACGAAAAAAATACCAAACATTACTTTTTGGCAAAAAAAGAGATACAAATAAAAGAAATTATGGATGAAAGACTTAACATTTTCAGGAAGTGAAAAAAATTACATTGTTGGATAGCTAAGAGACAACCCAACATTACCCATGTGCTCGATTTTTTTGATATTGAACCATGTGCAATCCTGATGGTGAGCACGAACTCGATTATGAGAAATATGGTGGATTTTTGAAAAACACATCTCTAGTCGTTGGGAATGCCCTCCAAGCCTTTGGGTTGGAATTCCAAGGCAATACCAAGCTTAAAGTTCTATAATTTTCGAAGCAAGATATAATGCGAGTGCATTATAACGAGAGCGCGTTATAATGTGCTCACGTTATATCTCACTGTCGACATGGTTTTTTCTTAGGTGGGGAACATGTCTACTAGCACATAACGCGAGCACATTATAACGTGCTCGCGTTATGTCTTACTTTATGTTAAATGCTAATATATTTTTCTGTACATGTATGTATGTATGCTTGTATGGATGCAAGATTATATGTACAAATGTATTATGCTTATATGTATACATTTATGTATGTTTTTAGATGAAGGGAGAATCTAGAGAGAGTCTAGAGAGATGGAGAGGGGGTCGAAGTGAGAGTTTAAGAGAGAGGGAGTGGGAAAGAAGGGGTTGGATTGAGGGGGACTTAGCTAGGTAGGGTGGGAGGGATAGAGGGAGGGAGAGAGAGAAGGGGAGGTTGGAGAGAGAGAATTGATGGAGAGGGAGAGAGAGAGAGGGGGGTGGGAGAGAGAGAATTGATGGAGAGGGAGAGAGAGAGAGACAAAGAGAAAGAGAGGGATATGTAGGTAGGGTGTGAAAGGGAGAGACTTGAGAGTGTGAGAGGGAGAGACTTGAGAGTGTGAGGGGGGTGAGAGGGAGAGACTTGAGAGATAGGTAGTGAGAGGGAGTGTGAGAGAGAGGGAGTGAGAGAGGGTGGTAGGGATTGATTGAACGAGAGGTACGTAGAAAGAGGGAGACGGTAGATAGAGACAATTAGAGAGGGTGGGAGGGAGGGAAGGAGGGAGAGGTGAGATGTATAGATAGAGAGAAAGTGATAGGGGTTGAGGGTATAGGGTTGAGGGATTAGGGTGGAGGACCTATAGGGTTGATGGTTTCTAGGGTATTAGGTTTAAGGTTTGAGGGTTGAGGGAATAGGTTTGATGGTAGAGGGTATTTGGTTGAGGGTATAGGGTAGAAGGTTTAAGGTTTAAGCATTTAGGGTTGAAGGGTTTGGGGTTAAGGGTTTAGGGTTAAGGGTTTACTTGGTTGAGGGTAGAGGGTTTAGGGTATATTTTTGAGGGTATATGGCTAAAGGATTAGGTTAAGGGTCCAATGTAAGGGGTAGAGGGTTTAGGTTTTAAGGATTGAGGGTTGAGGGATTAAGGGTTGAGGGTTGAGAATTGAGGGTTGATTGTTTAATGTATAGGGTAAAGGGTAGATGGTTTAAGGGTTGAGGGTTGAAGATTGAGGGTTTAAGGTATAAGGTCGAGGGATTAGGGTTGAGGGTCCAATATATAGGGTAGAGGTTATAGGGGTTGAGAGATTAAGGGTTGAGGGATTAGG
>CM021101.1:732132450-732228119 GCA_007115665.2 Sequoiadendron giganteum
TTGAGGGGTTAGGGTTTAAGTGTTGAGGGTTGAGGGATTAAGAGGGTATAGGGGTTGAGGGATTAGGGTTTAAGGTTTGAGGATTGAGGGTTGATGGATTAAGAAGGTATAGGGGTTGAGGGATTAGGGTTTAAGGGTTGAGGGATTAATAGGATATAGGGGTTGAGGAATTAGGGTTTAAGTTTTTACAGTTGAGGGATAAAGAGGGTATAGGGGTTGAGGGATTAGGATTTAAGGGTTGAGGGTTAAAGGATTAAGAGGGTATAGGGGTTGAGGGATTAGGGATTAAGGGTTGAGGATAGGGGTTGAGGGATTAAGAGGGTATAGGGGTTGAGGGATAAGGGTTTAAGGGTTGAGGGATTAGGGTTTAAGGGTTGAGGGATTAAGAGGGTATAGGGGTTGAGGGATTATGGTTTAAGGGTTGAAGGATTAGGGTTTAAGGGTTGAGGGATTAAGAGGGTATAGGGGTTTAGGGATTAGGGTTTAAGGGTTGAGGATTGAGGGTTGAGCGATTAAGAGGGTATAGGAGTTGACAGATTAGGGTTTAGGGGTTGAGGATTGAGGGTTGAGTGATTAAGGGGGTATAGGGGATGAGGGATTAGGGTTTAAGGGTTGAGGGATTAGGGTTTAATGGTTGAGACATTAAGAGGGTATAGGGGTTCAGGGTTGAAGGATTAAGAGTGTATAGCGATTGAGGGATTAGGGTTTAAGGGTTGAGGGATTAAGAGGGTATAGGAGTTAAGGGTTGAGGGATTAGGGTTTAAGGGTTGAGGATTGAGGGTTGAGGGATTAGGGTTTGGAGGTTGAGGATTGAGGGATGAGGGATTAAGAGGGTATAGGGTTTGAGGGATTAGGGTTTATGGGTTGAGGATTGAAGGTTAAGGGATTAAGAGGGTATATGGGTTGAGGTATTAGGGTTTAAGGGTTGAGGGATTAGGGTTTAAGGGTTGAGGGATTAAGAGAGTATAGGGGATGAGGGATTAGGGTTTAAGGGTTGAGGGTTTGAGGTTGAGGGATTAAGAGGGTATAGGGGTTGAGGGATTAGGGTTTAAGGTTTGAGGGTTGAGGGTTGACAGATTAAGAGGGTATAGGGATTGAGGGATTAGGGTTTAAAGGTTGAGGATTGAGTGTTGAGGGATTAAGAGGGTATAGGGGTTGAGGGATTAAGAGGGTATAGCAATTAAGGGTTGAGGGATTAGGGTTTAAGGGTTGACGGATTAAGAGGGTATGGGGATTGAGGGATTTGGGTTTAAGGGTTGAGGGATTAGGGTTTAAGTGTTGAAGAATTAAGAGGGTATAGGTTGATGGATCAAGGTTTAAGGGTTGAGGGTTGAGGGTTCACGGATTAGGAAGTCATAGGGGTTGAGGGATTAGGGTTTAAGGGTTGAGGGATTAAGAGGGCATAGGAGTTGAGGGATTAGGGTATAAGGGTTGAGAGTTGAGGGATTCAGAAGGTATAGGGGTTGAGGGATTAGGATTTAAGGGTTGAGGGTTGAGGGTTAAAGGATTAAGAGGGTATAGGGTTTGAGGGATTAGGGTTTAAGGGTTAAGGATAGGGGTTGAGGGATTAAGAGTGTATAGGGGTTGAGGGATTAGGGTTTAAGGGCTAAGGGATTAGGGTTTAAGGGTTGAGGGATTAAGAGGGTATAGGGGATGAGGGATTAGGGTTTAAGGGTTGACAATTGAGGTTGAGGGATTAAGAGGGTATAGGAGTTGATAGATTAGGGTTTAGGGGTTGAGGATTGAGGGTTGAGTGATTAAGGGGGTATTGGGGATGAGGGATTAGGGTTTGGGGGTTGAGGATTGAGGGTTGAGGGATTAAGGGGGTATAGGGGTTGAGGGATTAGGGTTTAAGGTTTGAGGGATTATGGTTTAAGGTTTTACGGATTAAGAGGGTATAGGGGTTGAGGGACTAGGGTTTAAGGGTTGAGGGTTTAGGGTTGAGAGATTAAGATGGTATAGGGTTGAGGTATTAGGGTTTCAGGGGTTAGGGTTAAGGGTTGAGGGATTAAGAGAGTATAGGGATTGAGGGATTAGGGTTTAAGGGTTGAGGATTGAGGGTTGACGGATTAAGAGGGTATAGGGGTTGAGGGATTAGGGTTTAAGGGTTAAGGGATTAAGAGGGTATAGGGGATAAGGGTTGAGGGATTAAAAGGGTATAGGGATTTAGGGATTAGGGCTTAAGGGTTATGGATTAGGGTTTAAGGGTTGAGGATTGAGGGTTGACGGATTAAGAGGGTATAGGGGTTGAGGGATTAGGGTTTAAGGGTTGAGGGATTAAGAGGGTATAGGGGATAAGGGTTGAGGGATTAAAATGGTATAGGGATTTAGGGATTAGGGTTTAAGGGTTGAGGGATTAAGAGGGTATAGGGGTTAAGGATTGAGGGATTAGGGTTTAAGGGTTGACGGTTAAAGAGGGTATAGGAGTTATGGGATTAGCGTTTAGGGCTTAATGATTGAGGTTTAAGGGATTAAGAGGGTATAGGGTTGAGGGACTAGGGTTTAGTGGTTGAGGATTGAGGGTTGAGGGATTAAGAGGGTATAGGGGTTGAAGGATTAGTGTTTAAGGGTTGAGTGATTCAGGTTTAAGAGTTGAGGGATTAAGAGGGTATAGGGGTTGTAGGCTTAGGGTTTAAGGGTTGAGGTTTTAGGGTTGAGGGATTAAGAAGGTATAGGGGTTGAGGGATTAGGGTTTAAGGGTTGAGGGTTGAGGGTGGAGGGATTAAGAGTGTATAGGGTTTGATGGATTAGGGTTTAAGGGTTGAGGATTGAGGTTTGAGGGATTAAGAGGGTATAGGGGTTGAGGGATTAGGGTTTAAGGGTTGAGGGTTTAAGAGCTTATATGGATTAAGGATTAAGGGATTAGGGTTTAAGGGTTGAGGGATTAAGAGTGTATAGGGGTTGAGGATTTAGCGTTTAGGGGTTAAAGATTGAGGGTTGAGGGATTACGACGGTATAGGGGTTGAGGGATTAGGGTTTAGGGGTTGAGGATTGAGGGTTGAGGGATTAAGAGGATATAGGGTTGAGGGATTAGGGTTTAAGGGTTGAGGGATTGAGGGTTGACGGATTAAGAGGGTATAGGGGTTGAGGGATTAGGTTTAAGGGTTGAGGGTTGAGGGATTAAGAGGGTATAGGGGTTGAGGGATTAGGGTTTAAGGGTTGAGGGATTAAGAGGGTATAGGGGTTGAGGGATTAGGGTTTAAGGGTTGAGGGATTAAGGGGGTATAGGGATTTAGGGATTAGGGTTAGGTGTTGAGGGATTAGGGTTTTAGGGTTGAGGGATTAAGAGGGTATAGGGGTTGAGGGATTAGGGTTTAGGAGGGTTGAGGGATTAGGGGTATAGGGTTGAGGGTTGAGAGTTGTGGATTAAGAAGCTATAGGGTTGAGGGATTAGGGTTTAAGGGTTGAGGGATTAGGGTTTAAGGGTTCAGGGTTGAGGGATTAAGAGGGTATAGGGGTTGAGGGATTAAGATTTATGGGTTGATGGTTGAGGGTTAAAGGATTAAGAGGGTATAGGGGTTGAGGGATTAGTGTTTAAGGGTTGAGGGATTAAGAGGGTATAGGGGTTGAGGAATTAGGGTTTAAGGGTTGAGGGATTAGGATTAAAGGTATGAGGGATTAAGAATGTATAGGGGTTGAGTGATTAGGGTTTAAGGGTTGGGGGATTAGGGTTTAAGGGTTGAGGGATTAAGAGGGTATAGGGGTTGAGGGATTAGTATTTAAGGGTTGAGGATCGAAGGTTGAGGGATTAAGAGGGTATAGGGGTTGAGGGATTAGGGTTTAGGGGTTGAGGATCAAGGGTTGAGGGATTAAGGTTTAGGGGTGGAGGATTGAGCATTGAGGGATTAAGACGGTATAGGTGTTGAGGGATTAGGGTTTAAGGGTTGAGGGATTAGGGTTTATGGGTTGAGGGATTAGGAGGGTATAGGGGTTGAGGGATTATGGTTTAAGGGTTGAGGGATTAGGGTTTAAGGGTTGAGACATTAAGAGGGTATACGGGTTGAGGGTTGAAGGATTAATAGGTTATAGGGATTAAGGGATTAGGGTTTAAGGTTTGAGGGATTAAGAGGGTATAGGGGTTGAGGGATTAAGGTTTAAGGGTTGAGGATTGAGGGTTGAGGGATAATGAATGTATAGGGGTTGAGGGATTAGGGTTTAGGGGTTGAGGATTGAGGGTTGAGGGATTAGGGTTTATGGGTTGAGGATTGAGGATTGAGAGATTAAGAGGGTATAGGGGTTGAGGGATTAGGGTTTAAGGGTTGAGGGATTAAGAGCATATAGGGGTTGAGGGATTAGGGTTTAAGGGTTGAGGGTTGAGGGTTGAGGGATTAAGAGGTTATAGGGATTGAGGGATTATGGTTTAAGGGTTGAGGATTGAGGGTTGAGGGATTAAGAGGGTATAGGGTTTAAGGGATTAGGGTTTAAGGGTTGAGGGATTAACAGGGTATAGGGGTTAAGGGTTAATAGATTAGGGTTTAAGGGTTGTGAGATTAAGAGGGTATAGGGATTGAGGGATTAGGGTTTAAGGGTTGAGGGATTAGGGTTTAAAGGTTGAGGGATTAAGAGGGTATAGGGGTTGAGGGATTAGGGTTTAAGGGTTGAGGATTGAGGGTTGAGGGATTAATAGGTTAGAGAGGTTGAGGGGTTAGGGTTTAGGGGTTGAGGATTGAGGAATTAGGGATTAAAAGGGTATAGGGGTTGAGGGATTAGGGTTTAGGTGTTGAGGATTGAAGGTTGAGGGATTAAGAGGGTATAGGGGTTGAGGGATTAGGGTTTAAGGGATTAGGGATTAGGGTTTAAGGGTTGAGGGATTAAGAGGGTATAGGGGTTGAGGGATTAGGGTTTAAGGGTTGAGGGTTGAGGGATTAAGAGGGTATAGGCATTGAGGGATTAGGGTTTAAAGGTTGAGGATTGAGTGTTGAGGGATTAAGAGGGTATAGGGGTTGATGGATTAGGCTTTAAGGGTTGAGGGATTAAGAGTGTATAGGGGTTAAGGGTTGAGGGATTAGGTTTTAAGGGTTGAGGGATTAAGAGGCTATGGGGATTGAGGAATTAGGGTTTAAGGGTTGAGGGATTAGGGTTTAAGGGTTGAAGAATTAAGAGGATATAGGGGTTGGGTTGAGGGATTAAGAGGGTATAGGGGTTGACGGATTAGGGTTTAAGGGTTGAGGGTTGAGGGTTGACGGATTAAGAAGTCATAGGGGTTGAGGGATTAGGGTTTAAGGGTTGAGGGATGAAGAGGGTATAGGGGTTGAGGGAATAGGGTTTAAGGGTTGAGGGATTAGGGTTGAAGGGTTGAGGGATTATGGTTTAACGGTTTAGGGTTTAAGAGGGTATAGGGGTTGATGGATTAAGATAGTATAGGGTCGAGGGATTAAGAAGGTATAGGGATTGAGGGATTAGGGTTTAAGGGTTGAGGATTGAGGGTTGATGGATTAAGAGGGTATAGGGGTTGAGAGATTAGGGTTTAAGGGTTGAGGGTATAGGGGATAAGGGTTGAGGGATTAGGGTTTAAGGGTTGAGGGATTAGGGTTTAAGGTATGATGGATTAAGAGTGTATAGGGGTTGAGGGATTAGGGTTTAAGGGTTGGGGGATTAGGGTTTAATGGTTTTGGGATTAAGAGGGTATAGGGGTTGAGGGATTAGGATTTAAGGGTTGAGGATTGAGGGTTGAGGGATTAAGAGGATATAGGGGTTGAGGGATTAAGGTTTAGGGGTTGAGGATCGAGGGTTGAGGGATTAAGAGGGTATAGGGGTTGAGGGATTAGGGTTTAGGGGTGAAGGATTGAGCATTGTGGGATTAAGAGGGTATAGGTGTTGAGAGATTAGGGTTTAAGGGTTGAGGGATTAGGGTTTATGGGTTGAGGGATTAAGCGGGTATAGGGGTTGAGGGACTAAGAGGGTATAGGGGTTGAGGGATTAGTGTTTAAGGGTTGAGGGTCGAGGGTTGATGTATTAAGAGGGCATACAGATTAAGGGATTAGGTTTTAAGGGTTGAGGATTGAGGGTTGAGGGATTAAGAGGGTATAGTGGTTGAGGGATTAGGGTTTAAGGGTTGAGGGATTAAGAGGGTATAGGGGTTAAGGGTTGAGGGATTAAGAGTGTATAGGGATTGAGGGTTTAGGGTTTAAGGGTTGATGGATTAGGGTTTAAGGGTTGAGGGATCAAAAGGGTATAGGGTTTGAGGGATTAGGGTTTAAGGGTTGAGGGATAAAGAGGGTATAGGGGTTGAGGGATTAGGGTCCAAAGGTAGAGGGTTTAGGGTTTAGGTCTCTATCTCTTACTCTCCATTTCTTTCCTTCTCCCAGTCTCTCCTAGTCTCCCCCTCTCTCCCTCCCTCTCTATGTACCACTCTCCCCTCTCTCCCTCCCACTCTATCTCCCACTCTCTCCCTCTCTTTGTCCCTCTCTCCCCTTCTCCCTCCCTCTCTTTCTTCAAATGTCCCCCTCTTGCCCTCCCACTCTCTCAGAAACTCCTATACTCTCAAAAATACACTAAGAAAACCAAATTTCACATAACGCACTCACTTTATAACGCATGCACGTTATAACATGAGTGCATTTTTTACTCCACTAAAATGGTAAAAAAATCTATATACCCTTGATTTGAAGGCCCACAGTTTGCATATTCACCTAGTTCTATGCATGCTCTGACAAAAAATATGTTTTTGATGATGATGTGAAGTGTGCAAGCATCTTTTTCACATTCCATCACCTTTTCCATGATCTTTTTACCACCTTTCCATGAAATAGTAGAGTTTCGACATTGAAAGACATATAATATCAATTGAAGTGTGGAAGGGAACAAGCTTTTGAACAAGTCAAATTGTTGTGGAGTTTGAAGAAAGAAGAAGTTAAGGCTACATAATTGGGTTGAACTCCTCCATTTGAAAGTTTGGTTTTTAAGGTATGTGAAGTCTTTAAAAAAATTCTTTCATTCTATTATGGCTTGCTTTCATTTTTGTTTGTCATTATAACCTTAGGTTGTCAATGCACATTTTAAATTACCAAATTATATACACAATTATTTACACTTGCCAATTATAGAAATTCAAAACCATTTACCAAAATTCATCCTTAAAGACAACTCCAAGCCTCTCCCATTCCTCTGAAGGGTCCAAACACCTTCCAATACCTCTACACAAACTGATGCAGTACAAAGGAAGAAATCAACACCTTTCTTGACACACTTATTCAACTATATTTCCCTTCACAAAAAAATTGATTCTGATACTCAAATTAGCATTAAGAGTTCCCAATTCCTTAAGGACCTTCAAAACACCTTGAGAATCTTGCAAATAACTGATTACAATCAACTAGGTTCCTCAAAACAACAACCAATGATTATTTCATTCACAAGTTGACTTAAATCTTACATAATGGCACCATTGCTTACAAACACAAACTATAATTCTTAAGGCACAACCAAACCATTATTTTCTTAATAAATCTTTGTTTGAGTTAGTACAAAAAAAATGAAATAGTTCAGAAGTCTACCCTTACACACAAACTTAGTTCCTTTGTTCAGTATCCACATTACTTGTAGCCAAGCATCTACAAACTGCCACATGTATCTCTCAAACCATGCACACACTTCAAACTGTGATACTCATTTTTTATGCAAAGTTAGGTGACCCAAAACCATTGAAGATGTCAACTTGCCTTCAAGATCCATCTAAGAAGATTAAAAAGGAATAATGGACCAATACCAACACTCCTCCAAGCTGGACAACAAACAAAAACATTATTTCCCAAATTTCACCCTTGGAATCTAGTTATTGTGCAAAACCAGTTTTGGGCCCTTAATTCCAAAACTTTTGAAAACTATAGGAAAATAAAAGAATGATTGTAGCACCAATTTAAGAGTTTCAAGACATACCTTAACCCATCACATGACTCCTTTGGGACAACATTAAGAAAATTGACCTTTTTCACTATTTTAGGCCTCCAAGTAGGCCAATTTTACAAAAGAACAACCCTTAGATCTTCACACTAGACTTCCAAACCCAAAAAAAGTCTTTAATTAGGTCTCAAAACAAGATAATTTATAGGTCTTAGGACCTTACCCGCTCAACTAGGCTTCCAATACAAAACCCCCCTTTTTTCAATGCAAAGAGGGAGGGTGTATAGAAACTCCTATACCCGAGCCTTCCCAGACCATTCCAAAGCATCAAACATCTTCAAAATACCCTGCACAAGGTCAAAAGTTCATTACATAGACCACTCCTTCAACAATGTTTCAGAATCACTCCTTGGTTCCTCAAATTCTCATGGAAAAGTGCTTGTTTGAGCTAAGAACCATAGATCCTATTGTCATTAGTTTCATTCCAAGGCATGTTCAACAATAAAAGACCCTACTTTTGTACACAATGATTGTAAGTATTATTTAAATGAAGCCTTCAATGACATATATTTTTCAATTATCTTGAATGGATACATTTTTTAGGAACTAATATTTATCTCATTACCATGGTACAACTAAAATTATCCGCCATGCTGAAGAAAAAGACAAAGAGGAAATTAACAGACGAAGATAACAAAACCTTGAAAGAAAAGGAGAGAGTTCAGGTGGCAGCATATCATGAAAAGAATAAACTGGAAATGATTCATGAAAACAACTTGACTATAGAGGAACCTCAACGGTCAGAAAGAGAATGGGAATTGGTAGCACAACAAGCATGAATGGGAAAGCATCATTGTAAGATAGATTCAGATACCATAGTTGGAGACACACCCTCTACGACAAGTGAATATGAAGGGACACCATTAAGCACAAGAGAATATGGAGGGACACCATCTAGCACAAGTGAATATGGACAGACACCATCTACTGCAAGTGAATATGGAGGGACAACATTTACCACAAGTTAATATTGTTGGACACAATCCAACACATCTCAAGTTGAGAGTACATCATCACTCAAAATTGACGAAGAAGGTATGCCATCATTCCCATGTGAACCTCAAGGTATGTCTTCTTCTCCACCCTCGATCGAAGGTATGCAATCTAGCCCACCTCAATTAAATATTGATGAAATTCCTAATGTTCAGATGTATGTACCTAAGAAAACACCACCAAGAATTTTGTGTAGAAAGCCAAAGTATTAGATTAATATTGATGATGAGATTTCACAGCACATGGAAGGTAAGATTTCAAAACACACTTGTAAAAGATATGCTGATAAGATTTGGGAACAATTCTTTGAAAGGCTAAATGAGACTGCAAGATGTCAAGTATTTGTTGAAATGATGCGGGGTGTAAAGTATAGGAACATCATGAAGACTCTTGGGTTGAGAACATCGAATGCATCGAGTGAAGACACTATTGTGAAGAATCTAATGGATGCTTATGAGAGTGTGGGTAAGACCTCATGCTCAAAGGATAGTAATGTCACCCTATGTGTCATTACATCTACTTTGGTAAGTTGTCAAACAAAGAGAGCTCACCTAATTAAAAAGACTAGTGAAAAAATGGGAATTAGAAGAAAAACTTTATCAAGAACCATTCAAATGCTGCAAAGAATTGAGGGAAATGGTACAAATGAATTATGGGCATTCTCTGGGAGACTGTCATGAAAATATAAAGAAGTTATCGAAGCCTTGAGAGTAGTAATTGAAGAGTATTGGAAGAATAACACAAGGCCATCTCTAAATCAAAGGGATGGGGTAAGAAGGAGAATCGGTAGTCGGAATCGTGAGCCACATCCAAAGCATTTTTTGGATATGACTCAAACCCAATTTTTTCAGAAATTTGAAAATGGTTATCCTCAAATTAATATTTCTCAAAGATTTTTTCAACTGCTTAAACATTTTTATGTCAAGATAAATGACACATGCACTACTTTTTGTTGTAGACTACATATTGAATTTTCTAACCATTACGATGCTTATCGTTCTATATGTTTAGATTTGCATACTAATGATGTTTTGCATGATTGTGGCATAGAAGCCCCACCAAAATCTTCAAGAGAGTTCTTATCAAAAAAATTATTTGAAATAGAGGATGGCCAGATTTTGTATAGGAAAACATGCTTGGATGGTTCATGTGAGCATTGCAGTGGCTTCCAATGTATGCCAGTATGTCAACATATGGAAAGCACAGATGAAGTGGGACAAAAACTAGTAGATTTCGGGAAGTATAAAACAGTGGCATATGCTACAAAAGATGGTCTCAAGAAAAAAGGTGTGATTTGGTTATTGAGAAGATTCTAGTGTACAAATTGATGACCACATTTCGTGACATTATACTGTCTGAGTATGCAATGCATACCCATAGATCCCAATGGTTGGACACACAGTTCAAGCTATGCAAGGACACCTTTCTAGTTGGAAGCATAGTATTCATGGTTGAATTTGTAGAGAACTACACTCTACAACCACAACATGAGGTGCAGTCATAGTATTACAACTCTACACAAGTTTTGATATTTGTGCACATAGCATTCATTCATGCATTTGATAGTACAGATGAGAAAAGGAAGGTATTGAGGGAATACCACTTTTACATTAGTGATGATCGCATACATTCTCTAGAGTATGTACAAGGTTGCTTCTAGATGTTGTATAGTGGTTTGGCTCAGAGGGGCATAGAATACGATCAACATATAATATGGTTTGATAACTGTGCAACACAGTTCAAGAACTCGCGTATGTTCTACTGGTTTTGCAGGATGCATGTCATTACAGGTGTTCAACATATGTGGAACTTTTGTGAGGCTGGACATGGAAAGGGGGAGCATGATGGTGTAGGAGCATGCGTGAAAAGAGCATTAGCACGAGAACAGTTAAAGTATAAATATAGTGCAAAGTTGACAGATGCAAAATAAATCATTGAGTGGTGTAATGCTTTGATGGGTCTAGGTAATGAAGGTACGTCTTTAGTTCATAGATGTTTTTGGTTGATGGGTGATACTAACATTGCACCATATGAAGACTATTGTACACTAATAGGATCGAGTGAGTATCACTCTTTCCTTAGCTCAAATACAGGTTCATGGAGTATCAATACATGAAAGATGGCATGCTTTTTTTCTTCATGTACAATGCAAGACAAGAATGATTGTGAGTCAAGGGAGTGGGTTGACAAATGGTTCACAAGTTATCTTAGCCCACTTCACACGTATCGCCCTCCAACGAAATTGGAATTGACACAAATAAAATCATGGGTCGACTTTGACCACATATCAGATCTAGTTCAACGAGATGATATATCTACTTTCTTAGTTGTTGACATTCCATATCGTTAGATCTTACTTTGTACTGTATTCGTAATGTTGACAAATTTCAAGAGAATTTTTGCACATATCAATGCAGGGCATGCTTATGCAGTTATTGCAGATGAAGACAATGAAGAGGGAACAAACTATTACTTGTTTCATTGTGTTGAGACCAAAAAGAAATTGGAGGCCCCAGTTATAGATGGAGAAAAAATTGAATACCCTATAGGCTCAGTTGTGGTTACTGAAACATGGCTTAGACAGTACCCACATTCAAGTGTTAAACATTGGCTATTTCGGGACTTTGAAATGCATCATAAGATTCTTCATTACTTGAACCTTGTCATGGCATCTAATGTTTATTTGACCAAATATGGGGATAGACCTTTGAACAAGACATTATAGAAGGTCTGTGAGTCTAACCATGAGGCAATACTTGACACAATAAAGAGTAGAGCAGACCCGGATGGTTCGTTGGATTAATTTGTAAGTATATGCACATTGGTTCTTATTAATTTATACTTTTCTGCACATTAATTTGTTTGATGCCAATGCTATCATCTTCTTTTATAGTGATTGGTGTCCCCTTGCAAAAAATGCAGATATATGCGCCATCCAAGAGAATGTCAACCAGAAAAGCAATGCAACATCCTTATTTTGATGCCTACATGCAACATCTCTAAGTGCCTTCGATCTATTTTTATTTAATTTCCATTTTGTATGCTCTTTCTTTTTCTCTTTTACTTTGCATATTTGTAAGTAAACTACTAAGGGTTGATTGATCTTTCATTATAGAAAATGCTGATTTAAGAGCCATCAAAGAAATTATCAGCCAAAAAAGCAATGCAACATACTTATTTTTGTGATTTTGACAAATCTCAATTTTGATTTCAAGCCATTATAAGAGAGCATGTGAAGCTTAGCAAGGGAATCTCAAGTTACTCATTTGAAGTTAACCTCATGATGAGCACCTATGATGTAGACATTTAAAGAGAATCTTGAATGTATGAGTGACATTGTAAAACATCTAAGAGAAGGAAGTGCCAAAGGCATTGTAATAAGATTTAATTACGTAATGAGATATACTCAAATATTGTAAGGTTGAGGTTCATGTTTGGTGTAGTAGCACCTTGTTCTATAAATGCCTTGAGTAGGAAAATTTGCAAACTTTGAATTTTGAAATGTAAACAATATGAAAAAGGTCATATAAAGGTCATGTAAACAATTTGTACACATTTTTCTACAACTCGTGTGACCAAGCAGACTGTTCCAACATGTTAGAATATGTATGTTTACACTAGGCATGGTCCTCTTTCGCATCGAAACACGTAGAATCACTCCAAGCTATGTTCCACCAGATTGATCCCTTAAGGGTCCAAAGTGCAAAATGGCTGCAAACTTCAACATGCTAGTACTCGAATACCGTAACACTTAAAAAATTCTCATCTAATCCTAAGAAAAGGCGTTGGGCCCCTCTAGAAAAACCTCTCTCACTTTTGATTATCTTGGAGTGGTTTTCTCATGTTGGAGGATTTTCACTTGATGGAAAAAGTGTCAAATTCAAGCAGTGCAAAGTTGCAAAGTGGTGCAACTTTTGCTCTGCAACTCATGTGACCAAGCGGACTGTTCCAACACATCCGAATAGGTATGTTTACACTAGGAATGGTCTTTTTTCATGCCAAAACACATAGAATCGCTCTGAGCTATGTTCCACCGGATCAATCCCTTAAGGGTCCAAAGTGCAAAATGGCTGCAAACTTCAGCCTACTAGTACCTGGATACCATGACACTTAGAAACTTCTCATCTAATCATATAGAAAGGTTTTGGGCCCCTTGATAAAAACCTCTCTTGGTTTTGGCTATCTTGGAGTGGTTTTCGCATGGTGGCAGATTTTCATTTGATGGAAAAAGTGTCAAATTCAAGCAATGCAAAGTTGCAAAGTTGCTCTGCAACTTGTGTGACCAAGCAGACTATTCCAACATGTCTGAATAGGTATTTTTATGCTATGCATGGTATTTTTTCACACCGAAACATGTAGAATCACTCCGAGCTATGTTCCATCGGATCGATCCCTTAAAGGTCCAAAGTGCAAAATGGCTGCAAACTTCAGCATGCTAGTACATGGATACCGTGACACTTAGAAAATTCTCATCTGATCCTACAAAAAGGTGTTGGGGCCCTCTAGAAAAATCTCTCTCGGTTCTGGCTATCTTGGAGTGGTTTTCTCGTGGTGGCGGATTTTCACTTGATGAAAAAAGTGTCAAATTCAAGCAGTGCAAAGTTGCGAAGTGTTGCAACTTTTGCTCTACAACTTGTGTGACCAAGCGAACTGTTCCAACAAGTTTGAATAGGTATGTTTAAGCTAGGGATGGTATTTTTTTGCACTGAAACATGTAGAATCACTCTGAGCTATGTTCCACCGGATCGACCCCTTAAGGGTCGAAAGTGCAAAATGGCTACAAAATTCAGCATGCTATTACTCGGATATCATAACACTTAGAGACTTATGATCTAATCCTACATAAAGGTGTTGGGCCCCTCTACAAAAACCTCTCTTGATTCTAGCTATCTTGGAGTGGTTTTCTCGTGGTGGCAGATTTTCACTTGATGGAAAAAGTGTCAAATTCAAGCAGTGCAAAGTTGCAAAGTGGTGCAACTTTCGCTCTACAACTCGTGTGACCAAGAAGATTGTTCCAACACATCTAAATAGGTATTTTTAGACTAGGCATGGTCTTTTTTGCACCGAAACACATAGAATCGCTCTGACCTATGTTCCACCGGATCGATCCCTTAAGGGGTCTAGAGTGCAAAATGGCTTCAAACTTCAACATTCTAGTACTCGAATACCGTGACACTTAGAAACTTCTCATCTAATCCTATAAAAAGGTGTTGGGTTCCTTTAGAAAAACCTCTCTTGGTTCTGGCTATCTTGGAGCGGTTTTCTCGTGGTGGCAGATTTTCACTTCATGGAAAAAGTGTCAAATTCAAGCAGTGTAAAGTTGCAAAGTGGTGCAAATTCTGCTATGCAACTCATGTGGCCAAGTAGACTATTCCAACACATCTGAATAGGTATTTCTACACTAAGCATGGTCCTCTTTCACACCAAAACATGTGGAATCGCTTTGAGTTATGTTGCACCGGATCGATTCCTTAAGCGTCCATAGTGCAAAATCGCTGCAAACTTCAACATGCTATTACTTGGATACCATGACACTTAGAAACTTCTCATCTCATCCTACAGAAAGGTGATGGACCCCTCTAGAAAAAAATCTCTCGATTTTGGCTATCTTGTAGTGGTTTTCTTGTGGCGGTGGATTTTCACTTGATGGAAAACATGTCAAATTCAAGCTCTGCAAAGTTGCAAAGTGGTGCAACTTTCGCTCTGCAGCTCGTGTGACCAAGTGGACTGTTCCAAAATGTTTGAATAGGTATTTTACACTAGGCATGGTCCTCTTTTGCACCGAAACATGTGGAATCACTCTGAGCTATGTTCCACCGGATCGATCCCTTAAGGGTCAAAAGTGCAAAATGGCTGCAAACTTCAACATGCTAGTACTCGAATACCGTGACACTTAGGAATTTCTCATCTAATCCTACAGAAAGGCGTTGGGCCCCTCTAGAAAAACCTCTGTCGGTTCTAGCTATCTTGGATTTTTTTTCTTGTGGTGGCAGATTTTCACTTGCTGGAAAACGTTTCAAATTCAAGCAGTGCAAAGTTGCAAAGTGGTGCAACTTTCGCTCTGCAACTTATGTGAGCAAGCAGACTGTTCCAAAATTTCCAAATATATATTTTTATGCTAGAAATTATCCTCTTTCACACCGAAACATGTGGAATTGCTCTGAGCTATGTTCCATCGGATCGATCCCTTAAGGGTCCAAAGTAAAAAATAGGTGCAAACTTCAGCATGATATTACTTGGATATCATGACACTTAGAAACTTCTCATGTGATCCTAAAAAAAGATGTTGAACCCCTCTAGAAATACCTCTCTCGATTTTGGCTATCTTGGAGTGGTTTTCTCATGGAGGCAAATTTTCACTTAATGGAAAAAGTGTCAAATTCAAGCAGTGCAAAGTTCCAAAGTGGTGCAAATTTTGCTTTGCAACTTGTGTGACCAAGAAGACTATTTCAACACATCTGAATAGGTATTTTTAGGCTAGGCATGGTCCTCTTTCACACTGAAACATGTGGAATCGCTCTGAGCTATGTTCCACCGGATCGATTCCTTAAGGGTCCAAAGTGCAACATAGCTTTAAACTTCAGCATGCTATTACTTGGATACTATGACACTTAGAAACTTTTCATCTAATCCTACAGAAAGGCATTGGACCCCTCTAGAAAAACCTCTCTCGATTTTGGCTATCTTGGATTGGTTTTCTCGTGGTGGTGGATTTTCACTTGATGGAAAACATGCCAAATTCAAGCTGTGCAAAGTTGCAAAGTGGTGCAACTTTCGCTCTACAGCTAGTGTGACCAAATGGACTATTCCAACACATCCGAATAGGTATATTTATGCTAGGAATGGTCCTCTTTCACACCCAAACACATGGAATCACTTCGAGCTATGTTCCACTAGATCGATCCCTTAAGGGTCGAAAGTGCAAAATGGCTGCAAATTTCAGCACGCTAGTACCTGGATACTGTGACACTTAGAAACTTTTTGTCTAATCCTATAGAAAGTAGGTTGGCCCCTCTAGAAAAACCTCTCTCGATTTTTGCTATCTTCAAGTGGTTTTCTCATGGTGGCGGATTTTCACTTGATGGAAAAAGTGTCAAATTCAAGCAGTGCAAAGTTGTAAATTGGTGCAACTTTGGTTCTGCAACTCGTGTGACCAAGCGGACTTTTCGAACATGTTCGAATAGGTATTTTTATGCTAGGCATGGTCCTCTTTCACATAGAAACACATGGAATCGCTCTGGGCTATGTTCCACTGGATCGATCCCTTAAGGGTCCAAAGTGTAAAATAGCTGCAAACTTTAGCATGATATTACTTGGATATCGTGTCACTTAGAAACTTCTCGTCTGATCCTACAAAAAGGCATTGAACCCCTCTAGAAAAACCTCTCTTGATTTTGGCTATCTTGGAGTGGTTTTCTCGTGGTGGCAGATTTTCACTTGTTGGAAAACATGTCAAATTCAAGCTATGCAAAGTTGCAAAGTGGTGCAACTTTTGCTCTACAACTTGTGTGACCAAGCAAACTATTCCAAAATGTCTGGATAGGTATTTTTACACTAGGCATGTTCCTCTTTCGCACTGAAACATGTGGAATCGCTCTGAGCTATGTTCCGCTGGATCGATCCCTCAAGGGTCCAAAGTGCAAAATAGCTGCAAACTTCAGCATGCTATTACTTGGATACCGTGACACTTAGAAACCTCTCATCTAATCCTATAGAAAGGTGCTAGACCCCTCTATAAAAACCTCTCTCAATTTTGGCTATCTTGGAGTGGTTTTCTTGTGGCGGTGGATTTTCACTTCATGGAAAATGTGTCAAATTCAAGTTGTGCAAAGTTGCAAAGTGGTGCAACTTTCACTTTGCAACTTGTGTGACCAAGCAGACTATTCCAACACATCTAAATTGGTATGTTTACACTAGTCATGGTCCTCTTTCACACTGAAACACATGGAATTGCTCTGAGTTGTGTTCCATCGGATAGATCCCTTAAGGGTCAAAAGTGCAAAATGGCTACAAACTTCAGCATGCTATTACTCAGATGTCATGATGCTTAGAAACTTCTTGGATAATCCTATAGGATTGTGTTGAGCCTTTCTACAAAAGCCTCTCTCAGTTTTGGCTATCTCAAAGTGGTTTTCCAGTGGTGGCAGGTTTTCACTTAATGGGAAAAGCATCAAATGCAAGCAGTGCAAAGTTGCAGAGTGGTGCAACTTTTGTTCTGCAACTTGTGTGACCAAGTGGACTATTCCAACACATCCAAATAGGTATTTTTATGCTAGGCATGGTCCTCTTTTGCACTAAAAATGTGGAATCACTCTGAGCTTTGTTCCATCAGATCGATCCCTTAGGTTGGAGGAGTCTTAAGTTGCAAATTTGTAAGTTGCTTAAAGCAACAAATTTGAAATGATATTGAATGGACCACTTAGCACTCATTGCATCTAAGTGATGCTCATAGACATGAGGCACTAGGCCTTCCCAGGAGGTCACCCGTTCCAGTATACTCCAGCTCAAGTGCTTAACCATCAAGTTTTTTCCCCAAGAAGGCACAATGGAAAAGGTAGAATCCAGTGTACTTTTGATGAGTGGAAATGAATTCCTAAGAGACATGAAGGAGGAAGAAGGAGTTGTCTATGCAATCATGTTGAAGCCAAAGGAGGAGGAGTCACCTAGTCGGCTACCTATGATAGCAGAGGTGAAGCAATTGTTGGATCAGTTTAGGGATATCATTTGTGAAGGCACACCAGCTACACTACCACCTAAGAGGGCAATCGGTCATCAAACTGACTTTGTACCAGGAGCAAAATTGCCTAACAAGGCTGCATACAAAATGACACCAGAGCAGAAGAAGGAGATAGCAAGGAAAGTTCAAAAACTTTTGGACCAAGGGTTGATTAGGAAAAGCATAAGCCCATGTGTTGTTCTAGTGGTGTTGGCACCTAAGAAGGGAGATAAGCGGAGAATGTGTACTGATTCTAGGGCCATAAATAGGATAACCATTAGAATAGGTTTCCTATTCCTAGGATAGAAGACTTAATGGACTATTTAGGGGGTGCTAAGTACTACTCCAAGATTGATTTGAAAAGTGGCTACTATCAGATTAGGATGAAAGAGGGTGATGAATGGAAGTTAGCTTTTAAAACCACAGAGGGGTTATATGAGTGGTTAGTAATTCCATTCAGGCTTACAAATGCACCTAGTACTTTTATGACGGTGATGAATAAGGTCTTGAAGGAATTTATAGGAGTCTTTGTGGTAGTCTACTGAGACGATATCCTCATCTTTAGCAAAAGAAAAGAAGAACATATGAAGCACCTAGAACTTGTGTTGAAGAAACTTCAAGAGGAGAATCTCACCATAAATCTTGATAAATAGGGTACTTGGTAACTTGTTGAGGTATCTAACTAAGGAGTATGGACAAGGATGGGAACAAGTCATTTCACAGGAAAAATTTGCCTACAATGATAGCACAAACAGGTCTATTGGTAAGAGCCCATTTGAAATTGTATATGGGTTACATCCAAGGGGTGTACTTGAGCTAAGAGACCTAAAAGTTATGAAGGAATCAGTGGACATGCTGATAATTTTGCTCATTCAATGAGAGAGGTTCATGAGTAGGTAAATAAGACATTAACCGAGGCTAATTAGAAGTTGAAGGCTAAAAGAGATGAAGGGAAGAGAGATCTACAATTTGAAATAGGTGATTTGGTGATGGTATACTTGAACAAGGAAAGACTATAGAAAGGCATACCAAGTAAGCTACAGATGAAAAGGATAAGGCCATGTAAAGTGTTGGCTAAGTATGGATCCAATGCATACAAGGTGGAGTTACCCAAGGAGATGTCCATTTCACCTATCTTCAATGTGAAGAACTTGGTGAAGTATAAAGGACCATAAATTGATGAGGAACAGTATAGTGCTGAGGTGAGTAAGGATGTGGATGAACTCAAGGTACCTGATTACATCAGACCACAAGTGGACAAGATTCTAGACTAAAGGGTGAAGAAGAAGACTAGGCACAAGTCATACATGGAGCACCTAGTGAAGTGGAGACATCAACCAGAGTCAGAGGCTACTTGGATAGCAAAAAGTGACTTTAAGAAGCATGGAATTAGTGAGGAGCTCTTGAAACCACAGGTTCTTTAACCTCTTTGTTGCAAGGGGGAGAATGGTGCAGGAGCACCTTAAGGTCTTTTGGAGAGATCTTTGCAATTTTGGCTTGTAGGTGGTTCTAGCCAACCACCAAGGGAATAAGGACTATGATGTAAAGTCCCAAGAGTTTTTTTGATGAGTGAATTGGAAATAGGTTTGTTAGGGGCTTGCGGTTTGGGTAAGTCTTGGACACTGTGAGCATTTTGAGCAATGTTGCCTTGGCTATTTGTCCTAAAAGTTGAAAAATGACAATAATGATGATCTAAGCCTAACCTAAGGGTCCTAGCATGTGGGAGAAAGGTATATAAGGTCAGAACAACCCTAATACCTGGGTTGGAGGATTTTTTTCACGAATTGAGACTTGGAGAGTACATTTTTGTGATTGGAAGAGAGCAATTTTTCATTGAACTTCTATGTTTGAGCCTTCATCCAGTCAAGAATGGATTGAAGGGAATTATCTAATGCTTTGAGTCTTCCATTTGTGTCACTCACTTACCTTCTTTAGCATTAGATTATTCATCTAGACCGATTGGTTATCTTTTTGCAAGTTTTTGGTGTTCTTGGTCTCATTGCCGGTTTAGGCCAGTTTTGTGAATAATGAGTCCCACTTGACTTCTCGTGGCTTTCCTCTCATGGCCACTTGGAATCAAGTTGGGAACTATGTAAATAGTGTCCATATAGGTTTTGGGGTCTTGTTTTGCAGGGAAGGTGATGAAATCATCAAGCATTAGGCGAGTGCAAGTGCATTCTGGCTAGTAGCTTGGAGAGGACAACAGCAAGGAAAGTTACTAAATGGATTAGTTTGTGCCAATCAAGACTATGGGAGTGTAGGCACATGTGTCTCAATCATGTGTGTTCCTAGAGGAGAGATGAGGAGGTCGTTGAAGCCCTCAAAGAAGGAAAAAGAGCCAAAAACCCTAGGAACCCTTAAAAATAGGGGGTTTCAGAAAAATCATATGTACGGAAACTTGTAGGACCTAAGGCCTAGTAAATCTTGGAGCCTTGATGGTCAAAAGAGAGAATCTACAAAAAAAATTGGGGGTTGTTAAGACTATTTGTGAGAAAAGTCAAGAAAACGGGTTCTAGGAGGCCAAATTGGGGTAGAAGGCTACAAGGCCTAAAATTGAGTTTTTCAAGAAAGTGATGGGTAAAAGGTGAAATAATCCAATAAGATGGATCAGTGAGGAAAAAAATCAACACAGGGTCAACTAGGATACCCTTACCTAGCCCTGGAGTGGTTAGGACACTTTGGGTTAGTGTGGAGCCCAAGGAAGGTTAGTGGTGGATTGGGAGTGATGGAGAAGAATTTGAAATTGGTGGAGAGTCTTACATGGTGAGAGGGGTTTAGGAGTGATCCCTGAGTAGGGTAGAGAGGAATACCCTAGGAAGACTAGAGAATAGGTCTTGGGAATTGCAAGAGTGCTCTTGAGGGATAGGACTCCCCATCACTTTAGCTCATCAATTGATAAGTAGGAGGTATTTTCTACAATGTGTCAAATTGTGATATTGCTACCAGGATTCCATTGAGCAGTCATTTATAGTATTAGATATAGCTCTAACTTCTACAATATTGCACATGATTGTAGATAGTTTCAAAGATCTAGATAACATCAACAGTTCACATTACTCAAGAAGGATGAACATCCTAAAGACATTTGCGGAAATTAGGACAAGTAACCTTCTTGTGGACTTAGGGTTGCAATATTTGATCTAAAACATGTTCCACCATTTATTCAATAGGATCAAGAACACACATAATGAAGGTGTGTTTGTAGACATGAAAGATTATGGTTCGAACTATCCAAGAGAGTGATATTTTATCTTGACCAACAATATCTATACCATGGTTTGTTTGGAAACAAGGATGGGTTCTCTCTTCATCAGCATATACATTATTCCTCGATGTGTTCACACCAGTGTTACAACACTAGGACTTGCCTTGGACTTGACAAGCCATTTTTTGACTTAGACTCAGGCTCGGAGCCCAAACTCGACAAATAGAAAAACCTAAGAAATTCAAAGATTTGTAAGGATTTAAAACTTGTTTCATGCACCCTTTAATAAATAAACCTTAAAGACACAATAGCATCATCAAATAGAAATTACTATGATCCCATACACAAACATACATCAATCACATAAGTATAAGCACAAATTTTAGCTGAAGGAAATAACACATTTAGATATATAAATATTATGATATTGCTATCAGGATTCAATCGTGTAGTTTTACAAGTCAAACTCATTGACCCATGATTCATCAGTAGTGGTTCACAAGAACCCATCTCTCATGATAATGAATGGTTCATAAGGAGGAAGATAAATCTTCATACATTTCTTCTATCACAAATGAGATAAGTGCTTGGTTTCATGAAGGTCATGAGACAACCATTAATGGGGAGTGGATACATGAAGAACTGATGGAGAATGATAATGGCTTCAGACCTGCTATAAAGGAATCTTTTTTTCATTTCAATGATGCAAGAGGTTTTTGGTTTCACTACCAAAATGAGCCTATGAAGAATGCATGTGAAACTCCTTTTGACTTTGAGGGTGTACTTACTCCATCTCAAGGATCATGCATTGAGGATGACATAGATCAATGCTAGGGCTAACCAATTAAACATTATACACGTGAATAAGTCAAACATGTACATGTCAATAAGGGAACTACAAGTACTCATAAACACGTAAGCCTAAAAAAGTATACACATGAATACATAGTATACACAAATTAAAACAAAGTATATGCACGAATACAAGGTATATGCATGAAAACATGTAAACCACAAAGTATACACTCGAATGCATGTAAGTCACAAAGTATACATGTAAGTTGTAAAGTATACACTTGAATATACGTAACTCATATCTATTGAACCATCAATTTAGAATGCAAATATGGACAGGCATCGAAAAATGATATTTGTATTAACCAAATAGCCATATAGGAATACATAAATATATGTCGATATAAGTATGAAATATATGTACAAAATAACCATATAGGCTTACGAGAATGTCATTTAGGCATACAATGTCAAATATGTCCAATAAAAAATATGTACAAAACTGCCATGCAAGCATACAATAAAGGACTCTGGAATCAAAAGTCATTGCTCTCCATGCCTAGGAAATAAAATATTTCCCTTTCCTTTTCACTCAAATGGCAATAGGTCTGTCACTCATTTTTTTTGCACTCGTGGAGTGCTCCTATTACTCCTCCTAGGGTTTAGTTCATGGTGAAGTTTTAACTATTACAATAAGAAGTAAAGACATGAATATATAGAAATTACATTATAAAAAATGATATATTTGATAAAATAATCACTTACAGCCATCTCATGATCTCTCTCCATGAGGGAAATATCCTCATGCCCATGCTCAGGTGTGTTCAAGCACCGTATAAACCAAACAAATAGACAAAAACTACGTGAATCAATAATGGTTTGATTTCTCACTAACTAACATCTATAACAACAAATGTAAATTAAAATTTACTAATTTGCCTTATACCTCTTCTGTCAGAGCCATCAAGGATTGTATTGTAGATTTCACACCCATATCCATTGCCCTCATCAGATTTGGAGGTGTATCGTCTCGCAACAACTGAAAATAAAACAACAAATTATTCAACGTAATCAATGATGTGCATGTATAAACTACACAAATCTATTAAGTACTTGATTCATTAGTTAAAATCTTTATTCTATTACCTGCATGAAGGTTTGAGTAAATTCACTGCCACTGGGAAGTGTTCCATCAAAACCTCCAATATTAGTCTGTTCAACATCCAAAATTGCATATTAAATTACCATTCGTAAAACAATGCCATTAATATGCAATGAACTTATAATTGTTTACTAGTTACATACCCTAGCGATAGGTGTACTACAAAAATAGGTTGGTGGGGGGCCGGTGTATCTAGTCTCAACACTGTGACCCTACAATTTAATTAAAATCATAAAACATTTTTAGTTAATCTTGCATTTCAAAATCAAAATTTAATAAATTAAATTCAATGAACACATGCACTAACTTTTACCTGACTATCAATGCCATATGCCTCATGCAAAATGTCAGCTGCCCTCTCCATCTCCATAGCTACAGATGGATCCTACGTACCAATCTCCTGAGGGTCGATGGGGTCATGTGAACAAGTAGCCCCTCAAGATTGACACAGATGTGTTAGAAGACCACCACTAGAAGACTCCCCTGGATGGCGCTATAGAATAGGGCTAGTATGATGGATGACACTCTGGGTCAAAGTGTTGATTGCTTGCAATGTCTCTACGTCAACACTTTCCTTCATGATGGAAGGCATAACAATGTGCTCATGAGGTGGCCTAGTGAGAGCTCGTCTACCTTGCTGCGTAGGATCCTGCTGTGCACCAGTTCTATCCTAAGCTGACCCCCCACCTCTCCCCTGGAAATCCCTCATAAATAATTTGGGATTTTGTTCAATATGAACTCACTGTATAGTTTCCTAAGGAAATATTGCTGGACCTCACTATTGTTGCATGGTGGGTAATCGAAGACTGTGTACCACCTATCATAAAACCGCTCCTTCATTTGTTGGTGGTGGCACCAATGGAT
This sequence comes from Sequoiadendron giganteum, assembly GCA_007115665.2. Lineage (NCBI taxonomy): Eukaryota > Viridiplantae > Streptophyta > Pinopsida > Cupressales > Cupressaceae > Sequoiadendron > Sequoiadendron giganteum. The sequence continues at coordinate 732,156,088 of CM021101.1, forward strand.
AAGAAACCTCTTCGCATTGAGGGTAAGATTTTGATTTGTGCGTGGGTCGGTGAATAATGAGCACAAATCACCTTTTATTATTTTTAAATCTTTCACATCCTTGTATGATTTTTTAGTTGCATAATACTCCCTAGCCACCTACCTCCTATCTTCCCATCCAGTTATTTGTTTGCTAATTGAATATACGTTTGTTAATATATCTTTCAATGAATTTGCTAGGGTCATTCTTTCTATGGTTGAACCATTTGGATCAGTCAACCTATTGATCAAATCCTCAATCTATTTTTTGTTGTTCTCAATTTCACTCATTAAATTTTGTTGAGTGCCAGGAGGGGGTTGAATGATTGGTGGAAGAGGTTGATGTTGTGGTTGATTTTGATCTTGAGGATTTGGTTGGTCCTCCTATTGAGGATTTTGAGGGTTTGTAGGTTGATTTGCATCTCCTAAAAATTCAAACAAATAGATATCAAATTCAACCTAAAACTAACAAATTCAAAACAAAAATCATAGAATCCTTACCTCTTACAACTCCTCGTCGTTGTGGTGCCATCATTATGAAGAAATTCAGATTATTGGTGAAGAAATTCTTATCCTAGAATGCGAGTGTGATATTTTGGGGTTTTTGGCCTTGGGTGCAGCAAAAAAACCAGTTGAAATGCAAATGAGAGATTTGCATTTATTTTTTTTCTTTTAACATTCGATAACGCGAGCACGTAATAACGTGCTCACATTATGGCTTTATAGTTGTAGCTACTGGGACCTTGCCTAGGTTTAACAAAAGACATAATGTGAGTGCATTATAATGCGCTCACGTTATTATTTTCAACTTCTTTTTTTGAGGGTGTCCACGAAATTGCTACCCATTTCCATGCACCTACCCAGTGGGTCAATCTTAGCCATAAGCTTTACTATATGAGTGAGCATGTAGTGTCATAATTTTTGAGAAGTGAACACTCCCGCTAGGCAAAATTTTTCAATAAAGGTATAATTTAGCTCATGACTTGTCAAGGTTCGACTAATGTAATAAATTCCTCCCTCTTTTCTCGATGTACTCATAATTTTTGAGTAGTGAACAATACCGCTAGTGAGCATGTAGTGTCATAATTTTTGAGAAGTGAACACTACCGCTAGGTATGATTTTTCAATAAAGGTATAATTTAGCTCATGACTTGTCAAGCTTTGACTAATGTAATAAATTTCTCCCTCTTTTCCTGAGTTGTCTTCCTATGCCAATAATGGTCCTAAAGACACTTCTGTGTCAACAATATATAATATGAGAGGTAGACCTTGCACTGCTGGAATCAATACTGGTGGATTCATGAGATACTATTCTATTTGATCAAATGTTGCTTCGCATTTGTGCTCCCACTTAAATGGAATATTCTTCTGTAAGAGATGTGTAAATGGTAAAATTTTATCCACCAATTGAGCAATGAATCTTTGAATGGATTGTAACCGTCCCTGCAAAGAGTGTAGTTGACTAATGTTCCTTGGTGGTGGCATATCAAGAATTTCTTGTACCTTAGTTGGATCCACTTCAGTTCCCTTTTCTAATACAAAGTAACCTAACAGCTTTCCATATTTCACTCCAAAGGTACATTTCTTTGGATTAATTCTTACTTTGAATTGTTCCATTCTTTTGAAAATTTTAGACAAGATGTCTATGTGTCCTTCTCTGGTGTTTGACCTGGCAAGGAGATCATCAACATAATCTTCCATGAATGTATGCATCATATCATGAAAAATTTTTATCATTGCTCATTTGTATGTGGCTCCTGCATTTTTCAATCCAAATGGCATTACGTTCTAGCAATAGGTACCCCAAGGACATGTGAACGCCATTTTATCCTGATCTTCTAGTGCAATCTTTATCTGGTTGTATCCTGAAAATCCATCCATTAATGAGTACATTGCATGTCTAGTAGTCAAATCAAAAATCATATCTATGTTTGGAAAAGGGAAGTCATATTTAGGACATGCCTTATTCAAATCCCTGAAATTTGTACAAATTATGATCCTTCCATCTGGTTTTGAAACAATTACTATATTGGAGATCCATTTTGCATAGTCCATACACGAAATGAATCTGACATCTAAAAGCTTTTTTAATTCCTCTTTAACCAGTAATGCAACATGTGGATGCATTTTTCTGAGTTTTTGTTTTATAGGTTTTTCCCTCAGCATGATAGATAGATGATGCATGATGATATTTGGATCTAATCTTGACATATCTGCATAGGACTATGCAAAACTGATTTAATTATTATTGAGAAATTCTGTGAATCTAGGTGCTTCCTCTTTTGTTAGAGATGCGGCCAATTGCAAGACTTTGGGCTGCTCTGTAGATCCTATGTTGAGTGCCTCTGTTGGTTCAATTAGAATGGGAGACCTTTCCTAATAATGCTCCGGAAGGGTGTCACGTTTCCCATCCTCTGGCACCTTTGAAAGGTTTTCACCATTGGATACACTTTTTATTTTTTTGTTTTCTTGATCTAATACTGCCTTTGTTAGGTTTTCACCATTAGATATTTGTTTTATATTATTTATTTCATAGCTGAGAAACTTGGCACTTTCTTGTCGAAAAATCTGATCTTGTGATTCCCTGGTGGAACTTGCTTCTGGTTGGGATGAACAAAGGAATTTTATGATGGTTTCGTCATTAGGAAAATTTGGGACATCAATAGGTGTGATTTGTTCCCAATCAATGAGTTCGGGATGGACCAAAGGAAATGGATCATTAGGATGAGTAAGGTCACTGGCCATTAGGGTCATGATGCTATTGTTAACGTCATTATAGGGGAGGTCTAGGAGGGTATCCTCCAGTGAATGATCTATTTCACTTTGAATCGAATCGGTTTCACTTGAGTCATGATCGCTTTGTAGAACATAGTCCAGCAGAGGCCTTGAGCTTTCTCCTTGTAAGACTACAGGTGTGAATTTGTGTATGACATCCACCCTTTTCTCTGAGATGCAAGTATCATTAGAGAAGTTGTCCCATTCATATTCATTGGAGTCAGTGTTAGAATTGTTTGCTTCAATTCTCAAAATTGTTTCGGTTAACTCTTCCTTAGACATTCTTTGTACTACTTCTTCCTTTGTATCTTCACCATATCCTAACCCAGTTTTATCAGGTGGGTGCATTGTTTTTAGTTGGACAGGTTCAACAATACCCTCTTTCCTTTTACCTATAGGGCCATTTCCTTCATAACCGATTCGTTGCATGATAGCATAACCTTTTCCATACTATTCTATGGGTAAATTGACATGTACTGATTCTTCTTCATCTTTATAGAGCCAATCAAGGATAGCTCTATCTTCCGTTTCAGTTTCTTTGATAAATATCCCATTAAACTTGTTGATGGGAACTAAAGCTGAGGCTAAAGCTGTTGTAGCCTATTGTATGGATGTTGATGGTTGACCATGGGATCTTGGAGATATGGGTAAATTAGAGAGAGATAAAGAATATTCTCCCACTCCATTATCTTTCAATTTTAGCTTGGTGCCAAAATTAATAATCATTTCACGTTCTTTTTCATTGTTCTTGGAGGTAGAGATGGCCAAGGCCTCTCTATTATGTGTGACAAGTGTGTCCTGAGTTTCTCTTAGGTTAGAGCAAAGTTTGATTGCTAATGTGATCAGCAGGTATTGTTACTTCCTATCCATCATATGAAAACTTTAAGCATTGATGATAAGTAGATGGAACAACTTGCATGTCATGGATCCATGGATGACCCAATAGTATGTTATAGGATAGATCCCGATCTAGAACCTAACAAAAGGTATTCTTCACAATAGGTCCCACTCTAATTGGTAACATGACGAGGCCTTTGGAAGTCCTTTCCTCATCATCATATGCCTTGATTGTAATCTTTCTTCTTGGATCTATAGATTCTGTTGAATATCCCAAACCTAAGTAGAGTGATGAATTATGTGGATGGGTTATGGATGAGTCATCTTTTTTAGTAAAGGATAAACATGTAGATAAGGACAAGTGTCCCACCATGGCTTGAAATTTATTGATATCCAGATCAGGGGATATAGTTGTATCAACAAGGGCCTTTTCTAGAATGTCCTTATGTGCAGGTGATAACTTTAAAAGTTCCAAGATAGAAATTTGGGCTGATGTTTTTCATAGTTGATCAACCAAATTGTATTGACTTGGAGGGGGAATTTCCACTTTAGATGAGATTCCTTTGACAATTCTTTTGGCTTGTCCCCTTGTTGTAGCATTGACCTCTTGATATTCTTGCTTACCTTTGATTTAGATAGCATTGATTTGTTGATCGTCAGTATAAATATGATTGATAATGACATCATGGACATAATTAACATTCTTTCCCTTGTCACCCGAGGATTCTCCTTTTTGATAATTAGGGAGAGGATCCTTGAATGCTTGATGGTCATTATTGACATTATGTCCCTCAAGTATGATGGTATGGTTATCAATCAAATCCTGAACAATATTCTTCAACCCTTGGCAATTGTTTGTCTTATGACCTTTGCACCTATGATAATCACAAAAGTGTGAGTCATTCCTCGATGGTGATTTAACTCGAGGCTCATAGTCTCTCTGTGGTGGCAATGTAATAGAGTTTTGATTCAATAACTCTTTGAGAATGGATTCCAAAGATTGGCCCAATGGAGTAAAGCTCCTTCAATTCGAGAAATATGAAGATCTGGGCATATTTGAATTTTGATTATTGCCAGAATTATTTCCATGATTATTAGTTGCATTCCCTTGATTGGAAACATTGCCTTGGGTATCATAATTTCCAGCATTGTTGTTACATTGTACACCTGACACATTAAGGATGGTAGGATTTGTATTCATATTGTTAGCATCTACTACCCCATCATTCACAACATTTTTATTTTGAGTCCAAAATCGTGACTTGTCATTGTTGTTATTATGCTCGTTGTTGTTGTTGTACGAATTTGAACCCTCTTTATCAATTTTCAGAACTCCACGCTTGATCAAAGAACCTTCAATAGTAATCATGTTTTCAATCAATTTTTCAAATGATTGAGGACAGTGAAGGTTTAGTCTATAACTCATTTCTTGATTGAGACTATCGATAAAGATCTCCATATTTTCTATTTTAGGAATAGGGCGAGAGTATCTAGAAAACACCCTTCTCCACCTTTGCAAAAATGTAGTGAAAGATTCCCCTACTTTTTGCTTCACCTTACAAAAATCAAGCATGGTTATCTGGTGTTGGATGTTGTAGGAGTATTGTGATATAAACTTGTTTATTAACTCCTCAAAGGTTTTGATGGGGGGAGTGATATTTGAAAGCCACTCCATGGATTGTCCACCTAGACTTTGTGGAAATAATCACATTAAGTAGGTATCGTCATGAGCGAATTCTAAGCTAATATTTCAGAACTCCCTCACATGTTCAATGGGGTCAGTTTTCCCATTATACCTATCAAATTTATGGATTTCTCAATGTTTTGGAAAAGGAATCATTCGAAGAATCCTATCAAAAGGATAAGGACATATGTCATCCAAAACATACTTCTTTGTGGTACCCCCTTGCATTTCTTTTTTTTTTCCCTTGTAATTCCTTGATCTATTGAATAAGGGCACTAAAATCATTAGAAGCAGTTTCAGGATTTTCTTTAATCCCTTCTGTGTCAAAATTGGCATGTAACTTAGCTCCTTGATTAGCTAATGAAAGGAAATATCTTTCCTTGTTTCATTATAAAAACCTTTCCATAAGAGTATGGAATAGGGGATCTTTCTCGGCTTCTTGGAGATTTTCTTTCGTTATTTCTTCAATATTTGAGTTATGATAGGGGATCTCTTCCCTCTCACTAGTATCACCCATTTTGCTTACTGTACTTTCTCTTTCATCTTTTTCTATGTGCTTTTGAGATCTCGTGACAATAGGCATAAGCTTCACTCAAATTCTACTAAACTTGATCAAAAGAATGAAATAGTGTAATTTTTGATGGATATGAAAGTCAAGATAGAATGAAGATTCTATGACTTAAAAGATTTTTAATCTTTAGCTCGTGATTCCCTAATTAGAAGGATGAAAATCCTGTTTGCAGGAATTAAACCAAAGATAAAAAATAAAGGTGATTTTACACTTGTGAGGTTTGATCGTAGCTTTGTAAAAATATGGATTTGATGGATGCCTAATGTGATTGAGTTCTTTATTGAAAAATTTGATTGGGACAAGTAGTGTACGTAATTGTAGGTTGGGGAATATAAGAAGAACAAATACATTGACTGTGGTTGTGCGTTTGAGAAAGGGCTCTTCTTTGAAATAAGGCTCGTTAGTATAAAGGTTCTACAACATAATCATCAATGAAACCTCTAATATAGTCGTGATATCGGTGAATAAAGGTCCTATGTTCAAGCAAGACCTTTCGACTTTGGTATAGAAATTTCCTCTTCTTCAATAACTTCTTATAACCAAGGGATTTCTTTGGCTTTCTAATCTTCCTTTCTAGAGACTTCTTAACAAAATTTGTAGACTTCCAAACTCCGAGCATGGAAAAGACTAGACTGATATGACTGATTTCTGAATGTCAAAAATTTACCTAGGTTCAAAAAAAACATGCACCAAAATAGGGCCTGCGTGTGCCAAAATAGAGCATAGATGCACCAAAATAGAGCATGGATACGCCGAAACAGGGCACAAATGTGTTGAAACATAGCACAGATGTGCCGAAATAAAGCATAGATGCATTGAAACAAAGCATAGATGCACCGAAATAGATCACAAATGCACCAAAACAAAGCATAGATGCACTGAAACAGAGCAGTGATGTACCGAAACAAAGCAACAATGTGCTGAAACAGAGCAGGAATGCATCGAAACAGAGAAGCAAGGCACCGAAACAGACCTAGGGTGCGCTAATTTATCCGTTTAGACTTCTAAAATAGACATATTTTGATAGTTTGATATTTTTGGATGATCTTAATATGATTTAAATGTGAAAAAAATAGCATAGAGAATCAGACAGTTGTTTTGTTAATCCTAAAATCTAAACAAAGAGTGTATTTTCTTGAGATTTTCATAGGTTTTGAACAAAATACGCACTTAAGTCAGACTCACTCTTAATTTATGAAATAGGTCATCATAGTAATCACAACTCATAGCATAAAATCGCGTCGACTCACACAGCCATGTCACCACCTAGAGGGTGCCCATGTTTTTGTCTTTTCCAGGTGCATACTCAAGGTGACGGAAGTGGATACTAAATCCCCTGAGCAAACAATCTGTGGTGATTATATGGTGGGTGTCTTGCGGACAGATTCTTCCCTCCCCTTGCACCATGATTAAAATGATGTTTGGATACTGACATGGTTGGCTTTCTACACTATGGTTCATAGTCAAGGTTTCCGTTCGGCGTGGCATTAGATAAACTCCCTCAAGAGACCTCCCAATCTTTAGAACAAAGACTTTGGGGATGATTATCTTTGCACACTACCATCGAATTGTGGACTTTCCCCCTAATTCACTTTTGATTATAGTGCGTTGGAAAACCTAGCTTTGGTTGTTCCCACTTAGGTCATTCCTGTAGGGTGAGTACTTTTTCCCACTACGGCAGGCCCTCTAAAGGATGTAATAAAGGATAACATTGCAGGAAAAATAAAAAGGCAATCTAGTATTCTGGTCACCCTGTTAAGGGGAGAGCATAGACCTATTGCCACAGATAAAGCAAACAATGTTCTTTATAGCACCAAATGACAATGATCTAAATTAAGTGAAGATGTTGCTTCACAATAAGCATGGGGTTCATTTTAACTTCAAAAATAGCATGTGGTGACTACCCTAGGATTGATAGATTCCAGATTTTAAGTTTCTATCCTAGGATTGGTTCATTTTGCCTTAAAAATTGAAATGAAAATTTTTATCCGCAGATGGCATCAGAATCAAAAAATTTGTTTACAAACCCCCTATATGTGCTAGGACAGGTCCCCAATGCGCCAAAACAGTTACTGGATGCGTTGAAAGATCAATATAGGATGCATCGAAAAAGTCCCTGAATGCACCGAAATAGCACCAAAACAGTCCCTAAATGCACCGAAATAGTTCGGGGATGCGTTGAAATAGTCCATCTATGCACCATAAGAAATATCATATGTGTTGAAGCGCAACTCCCCTCCGTCACCTGTCAGAAAATTCCTGCAGTAAAAAGATTGAAACGGGGGGATGCCCCATAGTGGGCACCAAAAATGTGGATTAATCAAACAGTAAACTAACACACCGATAAGACATTGTATTGAAAGAAAACTAATTAAAAAGAATAAATGCAAACTCTAAAAACTTCTTCAAATTCATCCCATCGTCCTCTATCTCCCATGGATTTGATTAAAGGTGCTGGCTCTCAGTTGTGTAAGCAGTAGCTTGTTGAAATTGCAGGTTAGGAGAATGAGATTAATTTAAAATGCATATGCTTGACTTAAGCTATGAAACTGAAATACTATGATGCTAGAATGCTGATAATATTTAAATGCAACTATAATAACTGCATATCAAATCTAAGATTCGAGGTGTTTCTTCAACTCATAAGAGGGTTGTATTTGTAGATTTTTGAAGGCAAGAATCCAGTTGGCGAGGATCAACGGTTGAGTTCAAACCTGTTAAGATGAACGGTGAGAGATTGAGAAGTTGAAAAAAAGATAGAATGTTTAAGAGAAAGATGGAAGATGTTTCCATAATTTAAATAAATAATATTTAATTATGTGTGAAAGAGGATAAAAAGTGCTTTAATTAAATATATAAAATACTTAATTAAATATGGGAAGAAGAAAGTTTCTAATTAAATATTTTTGGAATATTTAATTATGGAGGAAAGAAAGCTTTTAATTAAATATTTTTAGAATATTTAATTATGTGGAAAAGAATAAAGAATTAGAAAGAAAGCGCTTAATTAAATATTGGAAAATATTTAATTATGGAGAAAAGAAGAATATAATTTAAATGTAGAACTTAAATTTGTGATAATTAATATAAATAAATTGTGAAATCTATTTAATTAATTAAGAGGAAGATAGCAATAATTAAATAAACTTATTTATTTAATTAAACTAGAAGAATTGGAAAAATGAACAATATAAATAAATAATTAAATTTATTTAAATGTAGATGACTTAAGAATATTAATTAAATAGTTCATATTTAATTAATTAACAGGTTTGGTTAACTATGACCATTTTTAGATGTGTACAGTCATAGTGTTTGTGAGATTTCTTTTGGATAATTTAAGAGGAATCAAGTTAGAGAAAATTCCAGCATAATTTGTGCAAGCCATAGAAAAATTAATTTATATGCTAGTCATAAGATTTTGTTTTATAAAGTGCCTAAAAATTTGAATTAAAGCAGAGAAGGAAAACACATATCATTTTCTATTTTTTTACTCCATTGCCCATGTGGATAGAAGGCACTGATCTGCCACAACCTAGAGAATTAATTTCATATACAAACAACATTTTCAAATTCTTTCATTTGTGCAATAGGAGTAGGAGTAGTTGTAGTGATTTTATCTGTCCACTTCCCTTTGCCATTGTGGGTAGATAGTTCAAACAAGAAACACATTTCAATCTGCATAATTCACATAGGTGCACCTGCCTAGGTCTAGTAGAACCTAAATATTTGAAGGTACAGTTGCATCAATTGGCCTTGTATGTTGGCCAAAATAATTGTGAGAGCTTGACAAACTCTCATGGTTCAAACCTGCGTGTTTGAGACCCAACAAACTCCTTAATCTACAAGTCTCCACATATGAATATTCTCAACATTTCCATTGTTCTTTCTCAAGAAAATCTCTTTCACATTTCTTATTCTCAATGTTTCTTGTCTTTTTGATACCTCACCTTAGGCCCCTTTATTTTCCCTTGGCCTAGTATTTTGGTATCCAGGCTCTTCCTTCAACCTATAAAAATACAATAAACACCTCCCAAAACTTGTATTGCCTAGATCTTCGGGCTCTAATACTAATTTGATGTAGATCAGGGGTAATCAAAGTCAAAAAAACCCTTAAAAAGTGCCTTTGTTCATCCAAAAATGGGTTTTCCTTCACAAGCCCTCATTCTTGTTTGTAGCGTTTCAAAAAGTACTTTTGGAGATATCTTTTGACATAGACCAGATCAACAGAAAAGGAAACCTATTTAAGATACCCATTTGACTATTCTTCAACGGACCCTAGAATGAGGTAGGGTTTATTTGTATAGAAGCCTTCAAAAATTGATTGTCCTACTTCTAAGAGGGTTTTTCTGGACTATCTACACACAAATGTAAGCAAACCTTCATTACTAACTCCTTGAAAATGGAGAAAAATGAAATATCCTCTAAAGGATTTTTAGATACCCTCAAAATAGAATCTTTCACTAATTTGTATAAATTTTTATGGAGGGAAGAAAATATATGGAATTTTCTTGTTCGCTAGAAACCTTAGGGTAGATTCAGGTCAGTTGTTACAAAAAATACTATAACTTTCTCCAAACTTAATGAAATTTAACCAAACCAGAACCAAATGAAATATAATTCAAGTATATTTCCAACCATACCAAGTTCAAGTCATACAAAGGTCATATAGATCTGTTCGACATGAAAGAACAAGATTTTTATAGGAAAAACACACAAAAAATACTATAACTCTCTCCAAACTTAATGAAATTTAACCAAATCAAAACCAAATGAAATATAATTCAAGTATATTTCCAGCCATACCAAGTTCAAGTCACACAAAGGTCGTATAGATCTGTTCGACATGAAAGAACAAGATTTTTATAGGAAAAATGCACAAAAAATAAGGGTTTCATTTATCAAAACTTCAAATACGCAATGTTTCCTCATCCTTTCATCATCCAAACAATTTTTTTGACCATACAAGGTATTTTTAAAAATTTACAACCATTTTCTAATGGTTCTCAACCAAATTTTCAAGTTACAGCTGTTCATATTCCAACAATGTGCAATTTGACAACATTATGCAACATTGACACTTTTTGCAACTAGACACTTCCATTCACCTAATGACATAGCTTAGACTCTAGAATACATAAAATAGTCTTAGAAGACCTTATTACATGTAAACAACTCATACAAAATAAAATATCAACTTTTGACCCCTTGAAGGCCCATAAAATGACCCGTGGGTGCCCCTACACTAGGGTCCACCAATGAATTTGAGGCACATAATTCCAATAGGTAAATGCCTTAAATTGTCCAAAACCAATGCAAATGTATCATACTTAGGTCACTTAGGCAAATAGGGCATGTGAGACTTCCCACTAAACCAATTCAAAATTAATAAGGTGTAAATATATGGCTATTTTAGCACTACAATTAAGGTGTAAATCATAAATATATAAGCAAGATGTGGCATAGCTACCAAAAATTTCAATCTATAAATCAAGCACTAAAGGAAGCAAAAAGAGAGATTGCATCAGAAATCCTAGCCAAAAGATAAGACTATTATTTAAAATCAACAAAAGGAATTTAGCTTAAACTTGTATAACATTATAGAACACCTAACCACCTTGTATACAAACCAACATTTTTATAGAGATCTTGATCATTGTACATCCATCAAAGCATAATAGTAGGGTTCTTTTGTCATATATTGTAGTCACGAGTTCCATACTAGAGATACATGAAAATGAAGAAGCATAGACAATTTGTATGAATCAAATATCAAAAATTATAATTAAAAATCCAAATCCTTACAATTGGACCAAGCATATTTATGATTTTATCTTTAGAATGTAGGAACTTTCTCTATCAGAGCTTCACGACCTCAAATTAGGTCTGCAATTAGACTAGAAAATTTATGATTTTATCTTTAGAATGTAGGAACTTTCTATGTTCAATATTCACAACCTCAAATTGGATCATAAACTGGATAAGAATATTTATGATTTTCTCTATCCACTGACGTTTGTATTCCTATACTCAGGTTTTTCTTTCGAGCGAAAACACCCGGAAGTGTTTCAAGCCAACTGAAAGTACTCTCCAACTTCATTATTTCATTGATAGCAATTCATTTTTTCCTAAACCACCCATACCCAAATTTTACATCACAATATATTCTTCCTGCACATAAGAGTTCAACATATTAACCCTTTCTAAATAAAAAATTTAATCATCCTAAAGCCATAATTAATAAATCATTTCAATTTCAGGAAAAATCCAATGACATTTACTATAAAAAAAAAATGTATGGATCACAAAAAGTCCATGAAGCCTCCTAAATGTAGCTCTCAATTAATGTATTATAAGAAGACAAAAAATATATCACACTTGAAGTAATGTAGTCAAATGTTTATTCCAAAAGTATGTTATCAAGATTTAACTAAAAACATAATAATTTTTTGCTTGGTTTCTTTTATCAATATACCATGTGGAAATGGAATGATCACTAAGAAACCCTAATAATATAAAATGAAGTAAGAGTTCAAGAAATAAAATTCCAATGTACTATTGTGTAATGGTGACAAAAGAACTTATATGAGCATGACCTACATACAGATCCCTACCGTTGAATTGCCATCCATTCAAAGAGAAAATAAGCAATATAAGGATTTGAGCAATATAATTCAAAAGGGTTATGTTATAACGGTAATGGAATCACCATAAGAGAAAAACTAAGGAACAAATTCTTGTGACTATAATTATGTGATCCATAACTCTACTGGTTATGTGAAAAATTTGTGCTATAACAAATACAAGATGCATTCATGTGTGACCCAAGTTTAATGTGGCTATGTTTTGATAGAGATGGAGGAAATCATATGAGAACAATTCATGTAGAAATAAATCATTGTCATCACAATTAGGTTCTGATCATCATTGGGTGCATTCAGGTTTAGTCAAGTTTAATAGGTTACAATGTAATGATAGCATGATCCAAGAGCGATTACCTCTTGCTGCAATAAAGTGCCTATAGCTCTAGTTGATATGCAAAGTGGTTGTGTTATATTAGCTATGTAGTGCATTCAAACACAACCCTTGTCTAATGTGCTATTATAGAGAGTGATCAATATTTTCTAAACCTTATGAATTTTACTTAAAATTATACAACTTAAACTATAGACCAAGTTTGTTGCATACTTAAATGAAATCTTGGGTTGCCAAAAACTATAATAATGTGATCTACTAATAACCATTATGGGAAGTATTAAAACAAGAACAATGATATAGAGGATACATTTCCCTGATCATGTTTAGATACCTTAATGATCAAACACAAGCTTCCCACACACTCTAGGATATAATCCAAGATCATACCGCACCTTGTCAAGATAGCTAATTTTATGACCCAAGATTTAAGGTTGTTTTTTAATACCAACAAAATAATTGGTAAGAGTATGACTAGGGTACAAACCGTAGGCCTTCATAGAAACATAAAATATAACTCTAGTGGATTAGTGAGGTTGCAATACCAGAAAGATTGAGACATTGTAGCCAATAACAATATCTTTCAATCTAAAGATTATAGCCAAAAATAGGCACACTATGTAGCTCAATGACATTTGTAAATGTTGTCTATGGTAAGAATAATGATAGTTAGTTGAGTTGTGACAGTCGAAAAGAGGCTGAGTAGTGACAAGAAATAAATCTCAAACCTTTCATAGTAAAGTGGAGATTTTAACAGTGAGTTTCCTTACCCCCTTGTTGACCTTAAGGGTTTTTCAAATGTTATTGACAGTGTTAGACAAGGAAAATGGAATCGGGGAATGACTATCCAAATTGAGTAATAGTGGTAATCACAAGTTCAATTTTTCTTCTTAGCCATTGTATAATGGAGGCAGTGGATTGCATGTTTAAGGAGTGTTTTCAGACTCATCAAAGATGGGAGAATAGTGAATAATACCTTGTGGAATGTGAACTAGTGACAATAAGGTTTAAGGATCTTAAGACCCACAATACCATGAAACATTGAGTCCCCTATATTAAGTAAGTAGGAAGGTTGATAGCGCATAGTTTTATTTTATAAAAGGGTTCTCGTGAAATAAATCTTCAAGTGACAGTGAGTGAGCTATTTGAGATTGTAGTTGAGGGTGCAATATCTAGTCTTAAAGGAAGTTTGCAAAGAAGTAAATGTGCAAAAAAATAAAAACCTACACAACAAACAATTCACAATGTTATCTTGCATAATTTCTTGAGCTTTTAGACAAAAATATCATTGTATCTTTATGAAATTACTGGCCTTAATGGTCAATCAATGGAAATAATAATTTTAAAACATGATATTGTGCTTATGGAGGTGCCATTTTAAGAAAGTAAATGAGTGGTGGTTTAGAAAAATGGTAGGTATGAATGAATTTATTTATATGCATACTATGTAGTCTAGCTTCAGAAAATATTCTTAGAAGAGATTGAAGGTGGATTATGTAACTCAAGGGTTACCATGATAAAGATTAAAGAGAATATTGAGATCTATTTGAATCATAAGTAAAATAGGAATGATGATTATCCTATTTTGTCTAGGTCATTCAATTATGTCCTAGGAGTCCTAATTGGATTGAATAAAAACCTCACAAGGTGATTCAATTCATAATGAGGAGGACCTAGGAGGGGGCTCTTTCAACTTTAAGGGACTCACCACCAAGAAAAATATTAGAGAATACAAATGAAAATTCAATGTACAAAACCTAGTTATGCAGGCTAAATGAGGTATGCAAATAATGAAATTATGCAACAGGGGGATAGGATCTGTGTACCTAGGAAGTTAGGAGATGTTGTGAGGATTCCAGAAATGCAAAGAATATGCAAAAATGTGCCTTGGATGACTAAGATGCCAAAGATGGTGTATTAGTCCCATTCTGTATTTCTGAAAACTTTGAAGGTGATCCTGAGCTCCAAGGTCTACACTTGCTTCTTCTCGGATCTAAGATCTGAAACTTTTGAATCTGACCTGTAGGTAATTTTTCATGAAGATGACAAATTTGTAATGCAAATTTGCAACTTTTCACTCCAAATGATCTTCAAGGCTTCAACCCAAACCTGCAAACAAAAATATGCAAGGTGGGAAAAACTTGTTGATTGTTGATGAGGGGGGGTTTTCCTTGGTCAAACGCCTTGTTGGTAATTAAACCTTGAAATGACATAAATTAATGAAGGGAAATGGTGAATGAACAACATGCAATTATACAACTCACAAAACCCTTGTAAAATCTGCAAACTTGTTTGAAATAGTTGTAATGGATATGGATCTTGAACCAAATATATGGACTTGAATTTATTTCTTCAATAAAAACTCTACATCACAAATGTTAGGACAAAAAAACACATGATGAAAGAATAGCCTTTGATATGATGCTTGAATCTTGATGATGACTCCAAATTCTTGATGAATTGCTCTTGAATGCTCTTGTGAACTCAATTTTTCTATAGTGAAATCTCTCACAAAAGACTTCTTGTTTAGATTGGTTGTTAGGAGAAACTAAGAGAAGGAATTGTTAGATGTTGTGCTTGTGTTGTTGATATGTGGTAGTCATTGATGTCAACACTATTAGCATTGATGATTTTGAAGGTTGTATATGTCAAGGATATTGAGAAAATTAGAATAAATATGTTGTAGGTAGTCTATGAAGTTGTGATGATCAGAATGATAGACAGTTGTGTATGTTGATAATCGGAGATCGTGCATCAAATGTTTTTTTGCTGAGACTATCTATTATGTTGTCTAGACATTTTGGTGGTATGCATCAAGATTGGGGCAAGTTATGAGTTTTTGAGTTCCTACAATTATTTCTATTATTGTAGCAGGTGATTCTAGAAGAAGAGAATGCATTTCTGGTAAATTTATTTGTTGTGTATGCTACTATGATGTTCAATGATGTTTCTAGATCATGATCTATCATTTTGGTACGTCCATGTTGATTGGTGTGATCATGATCAAATATTTTTCTCTATGTGTTCGAGGTTTTCATGTTCTTGTTCGACATGATGGTGGTAGCGTATTACGGATCCTTATGGATTATTTTTTTATTATTTGGCATGTTCGAGGATGTTGAATTAGGTCTTCATTATGTTTGGACTGACTTAGGTTGGTGCACATTAAGATTTTCTCTTATATTTGGCCGACAGTTTGTAATTCATTCTTTTATTTGTGGTTGACAAATTTGTTGATATAATTTCATGTAGTGGGTATATAAGAGGGATTTTTTCTTCATTTTGAAGTGTGTGAGGTGTGTGGTGTATTCTCAGTAAATGTATGTGAAGTGTATGTGTGAATAAAGATCAAATCAATTGATTTCAAAGCAAAGTGTGAAGAAGATTGAGCAAAGTGTGAAGAAGTTTTTTTGTGCCCAACCAAAAGTATCATCAAGATTTTGAAGAAGCTAATTTTAAAGTTCAACCTCATCATATGGATTTAATCTGATTGTTTTATGTAAGGTAGTGAGCCTTCCCTTCTAAGTAGTGATCTCTAGGAAGTGTTCCTGAATGCATGTGCATTCATTATTTATTTTTCATTATACTTCTAACAGGGTATAATCTCGTGGATTAACATCCATTGTGGTTTTTCCCCTAACGTGGTTTCCACGTATAAAATCTTGGTGTTCATGTGTTTCTGATGTGTTGTTGATTTATGCTTTAACTATTAATTATTATATCTAATATTAAAGGTTGATTAAGGTTGAATAAGTATTAAATTTTGTAACAACTGATTCACCCCCCCTCTCAGTTGTTTATCCTTGTTTATCCAACAATTGGTATCAGATCAAGTTCCTCTAAAGAAGTTTAACAACTTGAGGTGATTCGATATGGTATCATACAAGAAGGATAGTCCCAGATTCGATGGTACAAATTAATCTTTGTGGAAGGTCAAAATGGAGTGTCATTTGAATTTCATTGGTGAACCCTTATGGAACATTACAAAGAATAGATATAATATTCCTCTAAATGGTCCCTCTACTCTTGATGAGATCAAATAAGTTGAAACTAATATCAGGTCTATAGAAGCATTGCTAAGTGCATTGACAAATTCAGAGATGACAAATGTGATAGGTCTAAAGATAGCACATGAGATCTAGAAGAAATTGGAGACATTCTGTGAAGGAGATGCACAAGTGAAGATTGCTAAGCTAACAAGTTTGAAAGGCAAGTGGGAGAAATTTAAGGTGAGTGAAGATGAAAACATTGTTTCTTTCATGCAGAAGGTAAATGAACTAGTGATGGGTATTAGATGTGTCAGTGGAGTCATGGAAGAAGATGAGATTGTTAATAAAGTGCTCAGATCAATGCCTACTTCCTACAAAATGAAATCTCATGCTATTGAAGAGCTCAAGATGGTAACAAATGTGAAAAGAGACATGTTGATTGGTAAACTAGTTGCCTTTGAGTTGAGTGAGTTTGTTGAGTCTACTCCTAAAACATAACACTCATTTAAAGCTATTGTATCTGAAAAAATTCAACAGAGATATGATTTGGGAGAAAGCTCCAAAAATACATTCAAGTATGAAGATGAAGAAAGAGAGCTAGAAGACCTAGAAGCATTGATTGTGAAAAGAGAATCCAAAGGACATGATAAGTACAAAGGAAATTTTCCTATTAAATGTTTCTCTTGCAGTAAGATAGGTCATTTTGCATCAAGGTATCTTGAAAAAGTTTCTAAGTAAAAACCTGACAAGTCTAGATTTCAAAAGAAATGTTATTATGCTGAAGAAGGTGTTACTGATGATGAATCTGATAAATAAATTGGAAATGAATATGGATGGGTATTCATTTCCATCAAGGAAAATGGTATTTTTTCCATTGAATCTACTAACAACTAGGATATTGAGAAAGCTCTTGCAGCCAAGATTGATGAAAATGATGAATGGGTGATTGATAGTGGTTGCTCACATCATATGACTGGTGATAAAAGAAATTTTCTAAGCTTGGAGAAGTATTACGATGGTGTTGTAAGATTTGGAGATAAAAATTTTGTTGTGGTTTGTGGTAGAGGCACTATTTCTCTTAGTGGTACGTAAAATATTGAAGGATTGAAGCATAATTTTTTGAGTGTTGGGGTAGACAAGGGATACAATCTTTAGTTCAAATATGTTAAGTGCGAGATATTGGGAAGCTCTAGAAATGTAATTGTTTGAGGTACAAAGACAAGAGGTAATATTTTTCACTTTAGTGTTGCTAGTGAAATTTTCTTAATTTCTCAAGTTGATGTAAGTTGGTTATGGCAATGGAGGTTGTGTCATGTGAATTTTGATAGCATTTTCAAAGTAAGC
Organism: Sequoiadendron giganteum; assembly: GCA_007115665.2. Taxonomy (NCBI): domain Eukaryota; kingdom Viridiplantae; phylum Streptophyta; class Pinopsida; order Cupressales; family Cupressaceae; genus Sequoiadendron; species Sequoiadendron giganteum. The sequence continues at coordinate 732,174,281 of CM021101.1, forward strand.
TCCACTCAAGCATTCAAAGATCTACCTAAGTAAGTAAAGCCTACTAGCACTGTATGAAAGGAATGTCAGATGGGAAAAGAGACAAGGATTTATTTTTGAAGAAAACAACATCATTCTAAAGGAGTATTGGAGTTGGTACATACTAATCTATGTGGTCCATCCAGAATCAAAATTCTACAAGGAGAAAGGTACTTTATGTTGATAATTGATGATTACTCTAGAATGATATGGGTTGCTTTCTTGAGAGAAAAACATGAAGCTCTAGAAAATTTCAAATGTTTCAAATCACTGGTAGAAAATGACACAGGTTTCAAGGTCAAATTCTTAAGATCAGACAGAGGTGGTGAATTCACTTCTTGAGAGCTCAATATATTTTGTGTAGAGCATGGAATCAAAAGACAGTTATCTACTCCCTAGACCCCTCAATAGAATGGAATTTTTGAAATAAAGAACAAAATTATTCTAGATGTTGTTAGAACTATGATGTTGGAAGGTAATGTAGCTCATATCTACTAGAGAGAAGTTGTAAGAATTTTTGTATCAAGAGAGATGAATATATTGGCATGTTTGATGCTAGAAGTGATGAAGGAATCTTTCTAGGTTACTCTACTAAGAGAAAGGTATACAGGTGCTACAATAGAAGATTGAAGAAAATGGTTGAAAGTGAAAATGTTAGAGTTGATGAAAACTTTATTAGATCATCCAGATACTATGGATATGATTTAGATAATCAACATGATAGTATCAAGAATGGAAATAATGTGCAGACATAGAATCAAGTTCAAATTGTTTTGGTGAATCAAGAGAATCATGAAGGAGAAGATAGTGGAAGTGCAGAAGAGAGAATAGAAGAACCAGAAGTCAAAGAGAATTCCAAAGTCCCAAGGTATGTAAAGATGAATCACTCTGAGAACTAGATTATAGGATACAAGAACAAAGGTGTAAAAACTAGAAGAAGAATTGCAGAAGAATATTGCCTGATTTCCAAAACCAATTCTAGTAATGCCAATGAAGAATATAAAGATGAATATTGGATAGAAGCAATGAATGAATGACTAATGCAGATAGAGAAAAAAGATACATGGATTCTTGTTCCAATACCTTAGGATAATAATGTGATTGGAACCAATGGGTCTTTCAAAAGAAGTTGAATGAACAAGGTGAAGTGATCAAAAATAAAGAAAGACTAAAATGTAAAGGATACTCACAAATGGAAGGTATTGATTTTGAAGAAACCTTTCCCCCTATTACTAGAATTGAATTTGTAAGGTTATTTATTGCTTATGTTACTTTCAAGAATTACAAATTCTATCAAATGGATGTTGAGTCAGCTTATCTGAATGGTAAATTAGAAGAAGAATTTAATGTTGAGAAACCATATAGATTTCAATTGACTAATGAAAAATACATGGTTTGTCGATTGAAGAAAGAACTATATGGACTCAAACAAGCCCCTAGATCTTAGTATGAAAGACTGGATAAATACTTGTTGAAGCTTGGATTCAATAAAGGTACTATTGACAACAATCTATATTTCAAGATGGATCAGGATAAAGAGTTGATTGTTGAAGTTTTTGTTGATGAAATTATTTTTGAAGGTGATGATGACTTATGCATGAAGTTTTCTGAAGAAATGAAAAATAAATTTGAGATGTCGATGATAGGAGAGCTGAAATTCTTTTTAGGATTGCAAATAACTCAGTTAGATGATGAAATTTTCATATCTCAGTCCAAATATGTAAAAGAGTTACTGAATTTTTTTGACATGCAAGAATCAAAACCAGCTGGAACACCCATGGTAACCAGATGCAAGCTAACACAAAATTATGATTCCCCTAAAGCTATTAAAACAAGGTACAATTACATGATTGGTGGTTTGGTCTATTTGACTCAAGCCAAACCAAATATTATGAATGTTGTGTCTATTTTTGCTAGATATCAAGCTAATTTAAAGGAATCACAAGTGACTGTAATAAAGAGAATTTTTATTTATTTGAAAGGAAAAGTTTATTTTGGTCTTTGGTATCTTAAGGATGATGATCTTACTCTGAATTCCTTTATAGATGTAGATTGGGAAAGAGATGTAAATGAAAAGAAAAGTACAAGTGGTGGTGCATTCTTCTTAGGGAAGAAGTTGGTGTCTTGGCTAAGTAAAAAGAACAATTCCATTTCCTAATCTACAGTTGAGGCATAATATATTGCTATTGCAAATAATTGCACTCAAGTATTATGGATGAAATAGATGCTTTGAGATATTATAATCGAGTATAATGAGCCTATTTCTATATTATGTGACAATTCAAGTGCCATAAAAATTTTCAAGAATTTGGTGTTACATTAAAAAACAAAACATATATCTATCAAGTATCACTTTTTGAGAGACAAAGTGAGTGATAAAGAAGTCAGATTAGAATATGTGGCCACTAAGGAATGAATTGTAGATATATTTACTAAACCATTTCCTAAGGATACTTTTGTGTTTCTTAGAGGCAAGTTAGGGGTGATTTCCCCTCCTAATATGAGCTAAGATGCAAGTTTGTGCATCAATCTATGCACTTAATGTGAGATCTTGTTTCAGATTGATGTTGTGGTGGTTGCTACTCAGAGGGAGTAGTCAGATGATTCAGATGATATATGATTCAGATCTTATGTACCTTTGATATTGATGTCAAAGGGGGAGAAGTTTAATTTGAAAAACCTTGTAAAATCTAAGGGTGAGAAGTGTAGAACAAAGGAGGAGAAGAGTACTATGTGCAAAGTTAGTTGTGTTGATGATATTTTTTTTCACATCATGTGTTGCCATCAATTCCAAAGGGGGATATTGTTGGATGTTGTGGTTGTGTTGCTGATATTAAGTTGTGATTGATGTCAACACTATTAGCATTGATGATTCTAAAGGCTGTATATGTAAAGGATATTGAGAAAATTAGAATAAATATGTTGCAGGAAGTCTGTGAAGCTATGATTATCAGAATGATGGACAGTTGTGTACATTGATAATCAGACGTCATACATAAAAGGGTTTTTTAATGAGCCTATCTAGTATGTTCTCCAAAATTTTCAGTGGTATGCATCAAGATTGGAGTGAGTTATGAGTTTTTGAGTTCCTACAGCTATTTTTGTTACTCTAGCAAGTGATTCTAGAAGAAGAGAATGCACTTCCGGTAAATTGAGTTGTTGCGTATGCTACCATGATGTTCAGTGATGTTTCTAGATTGTTCTCTATCATTTAGTATGTTTGCATTGATTGGTGTGATTGTGATTGAAATTTTTTCGTTGTGTGTTTGAGGTTTTCATTTTCTTGGCTGACATAATGGTGGTACCATATTGTAGATCCTTATGGATTATTTTTTTATTGTTTTCCATGTTCGAGGATGTTGAATTAGGTCTTCATTATGTTGTGACTAACTTAGATTGGTGTGTATTAATATTTTCTCTTGTATTGGGCTGACAGTTTGTAATTTATTATTTTATTTATGATCGACAAAGTTGTTGATACAATTGCATGTAGCGGGTATATAAGAGTGATTTTTTCTTCATTTTTAAGTTTGTAATGTGTGTGTTGTATGCTTGGTGAATGTATGCAAAGTGTATGTGTGAATAAAGATTAGATCATTTGATTTCAATGTAGAGTGTGAACAAGATTGAGAAAAGTGTGAAGAAGTGTTGATGTTCCTAACTGAAACTATCATCAAGCTTTTGAAGAAACTAATTTCTTAGTTCAACTTCATCAGATGGATTTAATCTGATTGTTTTATGTAAGGCAGTCATACTTCCCTTCTGAGCAGTGAGCTCTAGGCAGTGTGCTTGAATGCATGTGCATTCCTTATTCATTTTTCATTATACTTCTAGTAGGGTATAAGCTTGCAAACTAACATCCACCATGGTTTTTCCCCTAATAGGGTTTCCACATATAAAATCTTATTTTTCATGTGTTTCTAATTTGTTGTTGATTTATTCTTTCACTGTTAATTATCAGATCTGAGATTAAAGGTTGATTAAGGTTGAATAAGTATTAAATTTTATAACAATTGATTAACCCCCCCTCTCAATTGTCTATCCTTGTTTTTTCAATAGGAACCTTGTATTTATACTTACTCATGCTTAATATCCCAAAATTATATCACACCAAGCTGACATATGATTTCCTTAAATAAAGGGGCCTAAATCTCACCAGAATTTAAATTTAAATCTCAAAAATGACTCAAGGAGGACTAAGATGCCCTAGTTGGCATCTTAGTCCCAATTCATTAAACTTGGGCATAGAAACCAAAAATCATCCCAGTTAAGATGCCTCAAAATCAGGGTCTCAATACCTTGGGGAGCAAAAGATGCCCTAAGTGGAATTTTAGTCCCAATTAGAAATCAAGGACACACAGATCAAAATCATTAGGATTATCATTTATGAATTGGAGAATGTTGAGATTAGCCAAAAAAGATGAAATTCATAGGGCTTGTGGATATAAAATAGGACAAATTAGGCCATAAATGAGGATAAATAAAACAAGGTAGTCCCAAACAAGTGTGAAAATACAAGGGTATGATGTTTACTACACTACATTTAGCCCCACTTTAGTGAGAGGATGAACTTGCTTTAAAATCACACTAAAGTAGTCAATCATGCAATCAAAAGGGGTTCAAATGTACAAATGTTAGTAATATAGGATGAAATCAATCAAGAGGGATGATCAAGCCCCTGGGACCAAGATCCTATGGCAGACCAACATAAGCACAAAGGAACACACTTACGAATGATATATGAAGCCAAAATTAGATCACAAAAATACACCTTCAAAGATAGGAAAAATGGAAAAGAGAAGAACTACAATGTATCAAACTTTGACTAGCCATCCAATGCAGTGGACCAGGTCTAGGCTTGAAGAGGTTTACAAGTGGAATGCGTTGTCCACTATGCAAACAAAATACACGCTCAAAAGGGCTAGTGGGAACTACTTAACCACTAGGTGAGCCCTAAGGGACCATATCAAAGCCATACCTTAATTACTTTAATAAGGTGCAAAAATGTATGCTGGCAAGGGATAGTGAAGCTATTTATTCACTAGGTGAGCCCCATGATATCCATATCAAAGCCATAACTCCATAAATTTAATAAGGAAAAAAAGATAAAATGAAGTGTAACAAGAAAGAGAGAGATGTTTGAAAGGATTTTTCTTAGTTCATGTGAGGTCTTACTCTTAGGGGATATCGTGCTTAACATCTCCAAGAGAGGATAGATACACAGTCTCATCTTGGGGAACATCATACCCAATGCTTCCAAGAGAGGACAAGCACAAAATGTCTCATCTCATTTCTAAGAGAGGACAAGTGCAAGGTCTCATTTTAGGGAACATTGTATCTAATGTTTCCAAGAGGGGAAAAGGAAATATCATGCTCTCGAAGGGATTCAAACACAAAGACACCACCAAGAGGAAAAACACATCACATAAAGAGAGAAAATCACATTAGGGAACATGAAAAGAGAATCCAAATGAATTTTTTCTAAAATAATGCCAATGTATTACCCCACTTTAAAGAAATTGTTAACACCATACTATGATCAAAAACTTTAAAGTAGCCAAAAGATGAAAAGGGAAAGAGGGTTTCTACATAGAAACACATAAGAGATCTATAGACTCGGAGTCAGTATGTGTCTTTGCTACATTGATATTAGAGAGATCAAAATTGTCATTATTCCCCAAATACACATAGAACTAGAAGAATGACACAAAGAGAGTGAAAACAAAGAAAATCCTTTTGGGTCAACATGGACGAGACATAGGGTGTCTCAATACCTTGTGTCATCTGCAAAAGAAAAAGATTTTGGGTCAACATGGAAGAGACATAAGGTGTCTTGATGCCTTGCATCATCCCCAAAATCAAAACACAAGACAAAAATGAAAATTTTGAATAGCTTACAACATATAGAAGAATGAAGGTATAAATAAAGGAATGCACGAAGAGAGAAACATCAAACAAAATATTGTGGGGGATCACTTTACCCACATGCAAATGAAAGCAAAAAGAAAATGAAAAATTCTAGTAAGGCATAGGTGAGTCAACCTAAATTAAGTCATTCGCCTCCCAATAATATTCTACATAAGTGGAAGGTAGATAAAAATTCAAAGGGACAACAATAAATACCTTACTAGTACAGGGCCATCCACATATTGTCCCCACTGAGTGCAAGACAAGAATGGGATGAGGTAGGTGATGAGAAGGGTCATGTAATAATGAGAATGTCAAGATTCTACAACTATTACATGACAAGGGGGAAAGTTCAAGGTACACAATCACTTGATGGAAATCATTGCCATCAAAGTGGAAGCTTTGTAATATTAACTTGGATGCACAACACTCATCAATTGTATGTCTGAGAGTTCGGTGATATGTGGAATGTGGGTCTTTTGCATCTTTAGGATAAAGCACTACTCTATTCATAGGTGGTAATGTTATGAATCCTTTGTTGAGAATAAATTTTAGTTTGTGCTCAATTTTAGGTGGTCGATGAGGAGGTTGTAGCTTTGGTAATTTGTAAGGTCTTTTATGTTTGCAAGATTCACCGACTTTTGTAGTTGAATAAGGAGGAGGGAGACCTAAAGAGATCCTATCATCCTTATCATTTTTATGAGTTATTGGTTTTTCTTTAGGAAGAAGGAAATTCATATCAAGAGGTGAATAAAAGATCATTGTACCATCACTAAAAATCCTTAGGTATTCTTATGTTGTGAGTGGGATCTTTATATCCTAACCCTTTTGTGTTTCCAGTAGTTGGAACTTTCTCTAAGAGTTGAAGAGTTTCATTTTTTATTGTTGTGTTGCATCCTTGTTTACTCAATATTTTGAATCCTTTGCCATATGTTTCTTCGATATTGATTGGAATTTTGGTTACTTTATTATCATAAAATGGTTGAGTGTTTTCTTATTTAGAAGAACTAGGTTGACCAATTGTAGGGAATTTAGGGTCAATTTTTTCTTTAGTTTCAGGATGTAAGTAACCAAAAATCTCAAGAGGAGGTATTGTGGGAGGATCTAGTTGTTTCATGGATGGATAGAAGGATGTGTTAGCTTCAAGGTTATCAAGACAATCATTTAGGAACTTATTCATGTTTCCATAATCTTCTCCAATGATGTAAAAATCACAGGGAGGACATGCGTTACGAGTTGATTGAGAATGAGTGTGTTCAATATCATTAGGATCATTACCAAATGCATAATTTGACACATCTATCCATGATGCAAGGCTGAAAAAATACACATGAAATAAGAGAAATTGAGATAAAAAAAAAAATGTAAACATAAATAGAAAACTAAAGCCAGCCCACAGAAATACATTAAAGAAATTTCAGACCCTAAAAATGAGAGAGTCAAAGTTATAAGGTAGTAAGACACTTGTAAGGGCATCTTGGTCCTCATGATGAGATTTTGAAGTTCCAAGAACTGAAATAGATAGAAAATAGCACACAAAGGCTTCTAAGAAAAAATCTTTGAGAGGGACTAAGATGCTAGGAAGGGAATTTTAGTCCTAGAAGAGGTTTTTTCTAGAAAAACAACAAGATTTGAGTTGATAACTTTCTCAGGTTTCCTACCTAGGGGTCTAATGTTTGGAAATAGGAAACCATGCAAATGGATGTAAATAAAAGAAACTACTAACAAGCAATTGAATGCAAGATTTGAATGCATTTTTTAAATTTTCAATGAAATAACAATGTATCTAAATGCAATTAAGAGAATGAACAATGCACTTTTTAGTTTTTTAATGAAATGCAATGATGCAAGAAAATAAAATTGCAACCTATATGCACTTTCACTCATATAAAAATAGAAAATCGTAGATGCACTTTTACTAATGGATGATGCAAGAAGCCCTAGATGCACTTTCACTAATGCAAGATGTAATGAATGTAATCTATATCTATGAATTTTATGGACTCCAAATCAGAAAAATAATGTTCAAAAAATTTGGCTTCACCAAAATGAACTGTAGATAAAATAGGAATTGAAATTATCCTATTCTATCTAGGTCATTCAATTATGTCCTAGGAGTCCTAATTGGATTGACTAAAAATATCACAAGGTGAGTCAATTCACAATTAGGAGGACCTAGGAGGGGGTTCTTTCAGCTTTAAGGGGTTCACCACCAAGCAAATTCTTGGAAAAGACAAATGAACATTCAAACTAAAAAACCTAGTTATGCAAGCAAAATGAGGTATGAAAATAATGAAATTATGCAACAACGGGATAGGATATGTGTACCTGGGAAGTCTAGAGATGTTGTGAGGATTCTGAAAATGCAAAGAAGCTTCCAAAATGTGCCTTGGAGGACTAAGATTCCCAACATAGCGTATTAGTCCTGCTACTATGTTTTGGGGAAAATATAGAATCTTCGAATGTCAGAACCAGATCTAAAAGAATCTCTGAAAGATGTGCCTAAGAGGAATAAGACACCCTAGGTTCCATATTAGTCGCACTCTAAATTTTTGAAAACTATGAAGGTGATCCTAACCTCCAAGGTCTTACTTTATTATTCTCGGATCTCAAGCTCTGAAACTTCCGGATTTGACCTGTAGGTGAGTTTTTTTGAAGATGACAACTTTGTAATGAAACTTTTCAACTTTTACAACTTTTCACTCCAAATGATCTTCAAGTCTTCAACCTAAACCTACAAACACAAATGTTCAAGGTGGGAAAAACTTGTTGATTGTTAGTGAATGGGGGTTTGCCTTGGTCAAACCCCTTGTTGGTAATTAAACCTTGAAATGAATTAAAGTAATAGAGGGAAACGGTGAATGAACAACATGAAATGCTACAACTCACCAAAACCTTGTAAATTATATAAACTTGTGTGAAATGGATGCAATGGATATGGATCTTGAACCAAAGATATGGACTTGAATTACTCACTTGAATCAAAACCCTACATCAAAAATGTTAGCACAAAAACACACATGATGCAAGAATAGCCTTTGATATGATTCTTGAATCTTGATGAATTTATCTTGAATGCTCTTGTGAACTAATTTTTTCTAAAGTGAAAGTTCTCACAAAAGAATTGTTTCTTAGATTGCTTGTTAGGAGAGAATGAGAGAAGGAACCTTGTATTTATGCTTAGTTATGCTTAATATCCTAAAATTATATCACACGAACCCAAAATATGAATTCATTAAATTAAGGGGGCAAAATCCCACTAGAATTTGTGCTTAAATCCTGAAAATGACTCAAGGAGAACTAAGATGCCTAGGTGGTGTCTTAGTCCAGTCATGAAACTTGGAGTATAGACACCAAAAAGGGGCTCCATTACCATGCCTCAAAATCAGTGTCTCGAGACCTAGGGGGGACAGATATGCCCTAAGTGTCATTTTAGTCCCGACCAAAAATCATAGACACATAGATTACAATCATTAGGATTATCATTTATGCATTGGAGAATGTCGAGATTAGCTAGAAAATATGCAATTCAAGGTCTTGTGGACATAAAATAGGACCAATTAAGCCATAAATGAGGATAAATAAAGCAAGGCAGGCCCAAAAAAGTTTGTAAATGCAAGGGTATGCATTTTACTACACTACACTATTTAAAAGCCACTATCATGAAGATATTAAATATGTCACATGAAAAACCCTAGCAGCTAGAGTAATGCATATAGTGTCAAAGAGGATAGTGAGCTAGGGCAGATTTAGGAGATCTCCACATTATCTAATCACAAGCAAATACATCATTTTTTTTAAATAAAATGAAATTATTCGAAACCCTATATAGGATACATTAATACTTCAAAATTATCTGAAGGAATTTGAGATTATGCAAATATATGTCAATTAAATACCTAGATTACAAACAGTAGCATGAACAATGCAATCCTTGTTGAGTAGAGCAGGAATGATACAAGCAACAATGAATCATATCCCTTGTATCATGCACATATCCTTACCATTCTCTATCATTCTTTAATGAAAGACTTCTCCATTTTGTTGGGCTATGCCTGAAAATAAGGTTTTGACAAAGGTTTTAGACTATGTTTATTAAAATGAAAATTCCATTTTAACGAGCTACACCTAAAAAAATGGTTTTGATGAAAGTTCTAGAGTATGTTTATTAGAGTATATTGGTGGGATATTTATTTTTGATTCCTTAAATTATTTTATAAATAAATGACTAGCTATTTATTCATTTTTATTTGTGTTACTAAATAATTTTTTAGTCAACAACCAAATTCGTAATTTATTTACTCATTTATAGTCAATTTGTGTAAAATTAGTGGAATTTATTCATATTTAGTTGTTGTGACTAGAAGTTATAGTCACCTAGTCATTTGTTTGCTAAATTATACTAGTGATTTTACTCTACTTAAAAGAGTAATCATATCATTCACATCCTCCTTCAAATCACTACGAGGAAGGCTTTTAGGCCATCTTGCAATGCTAGGTCTTTGGGTCTTCAACCATTTTTTATTGATCAGCTGCTTGGCCTCATTCTCATTTTTATCATAAGCCTCTTGAGCATGTTGAATAGTCATACTTATGTACTTTTCAATAGTCAATACTTAGAAAATGAGGTCAAAGATGTTAGCATCTAGTCTCATTATTACCTGAGTTGAGGAATTGCTAACACTTCTATCCTCCCTAATGTAGTGTGAACCTACTTGTAGAAAAAACTCGGGGTAGTGGGCTACCACTAGAAATGAAGCAACCAGATGGAGATTACTATGAACTATTTCCTCCAACTCCTTATCCATAGGCAGCATCTCCATTCTTTTAAAAAAATAATTCATATCTAGGTGTCCAATTTGTGCATCCTCGATCTCATCAATCTTGGATGTAATTAATATCAATGAATAAACTCCTTGATATTTGTACTTCATTTCATCCTTCTTGCTTGATGACGAAGATTCCTTAGTTTTCATTGAATGTTCCAGGAACCACTAATATCTTGATGAAGAATGCCTTGGAAAATTTCTTGAAAGGAGATGGAAAGCAACTACAAGGAAACAAAGGATTTTTTCCCATATTAGAAGAATATGCATCACGAAAGCACGAGAATGTGCGTAAAGCCAAGTTAAAATTTTAGAATAAGTGGATGGAAGCAATGGAGCAAGAAAAATCAAGTGGTTGAAAGTGAAATGGAGCTAGGAAATCTTTTTTGAATATTTTTAAGAGTTAGTGAAAAAAAGGATTTTATGCAAGGGCACTCTATAGACACTGAAAAATCTCCCAAGTTTATGAGTGTCATTTTTCTTGTTCATCATCTTTTGATAATTGAATAATGTTTGATCATATTTCTCTATTAATTAAATAGTATTAAATTTATTTAATTGATTCACCTTCTCATTTCTATCCTGATCAATTAATGTTATTTAATTGTGTTGTTAATATATCCCTTTCTCCAATCATTAAATAAATTATTTATTTACCACTTGTCCCTCTCTATTTTTGAATAGATAGTTTACAAAAAAATATTTATGCACCTCTTTTGGTCAAAGATGCCATGTTCATATCCTTTATTTCTTTCATAGTCATCTCTGCCATAAGCCTTCATGATCTGCCATAGCCATTGGGCGTCATAGCCTTCATTGACCACCTATTTTTGGTGCATCAATTCTCCACCGTTGATCTATTAATCTTTTGAGAAACTTGATCTTAGCCATCTGTTTTGTAACCTCCCTCTCATGCATCCTCATCCATTGATCTTAGAATCTTTCTAGAAGATCAATCTCATCCGTCCATCTGAATGTTTTTCTATAAAAGAGACCATTCTCCATTTTTTATTTAACAACCATTATCTCCAACTTTCTTCCTTACTATTTGCATGTATTTGCACAATTTAATCAACAAATCTGAGGGTAATATTGGCATAAGAATAAATAGGAGAGACAAGAGAAGTGAATCAATTGTAATTTGGAGTGTTTTACTTTGAATGCATTTCATTTTTATTCCTTGTAGTTTGTATTCTCTTGTTTAGATGTGGTTTTTAGCTTAGAAGTGTTGGTTGTCACTTTTATGTATTCTATTTGATTTACCCCATCTTACATTGGTGAACCTAACGTGAATCTTACAATTTTGCAGAGAAATTTGTTTGTTTTCTTGTTTGTTTTTGTTGTTTTGTAGGTTACAACCAAGAATTTGCATAAAATCCCATCATCTTTTTGTGAGTGCGAAAAAATAGATACATGAAATCTTAAAAAACAATTATCTAGGTTTTGTAGGTCTTGCTTTTATCTTTCCTTAACTTCAAACGGTTTGAAATTTCTATAAATTTTGAGAAAGTTATGGCCGTTTTAGTGATCACGGCTTTTTAAGATTTAGTTGTTAAGATCCGAATTTTATTTTGTTTAAACACTTTTATTGTGCAAGATTTTTCCAAACTTTTTCTAGGTTTTGAAAGTCCGTGTCTTATCTTTCAATAGATTTTTATGATTTAATTTTTTTTTTAAGTTACCACTCTTTTAATTTTCTATTTTTATTCAATTGTTTTTTTGGTTTACTAATGTTTTATTTTCAGTTTGTTGTTTTCATCAAGAAGATCTAACTTGTGGTTTTGGAGGATTTTTGGCTTGTTTTGGATAAGAAATATTTTTTTTTCAGCAAATTTTTTGAAGAGCTAAAATTGCATTTCTTTCATTAGTTTTAAAATTTACAACAAATTGCATTTACAGTCATGAGGATAAAATGAACTAAAATTTCATATGTCACTCATTTGGTCTTAAAATTTACAAGAAGTTGCATATTTCATTCATGGGCTTAAAATAAACAACAAATTGCATGTTTCATTCATGGCTTTAAAATGAACAACAATTTGCATATTTTCAATCATGGGATTTAAAATTGACTTGCATCACATTTCATTGGCTTGAAAAGAATCCAAGTGTTTCCAAATAATAAGAAAGGTTTAAAATCAATCGACTGTCTTTTAGTGAAGAAAACACTTCAATTGGTGCTTTAAAAATAATAATTGTCTTCATTCACATAGAATAAACTAGAGGGTAAATGAACACCATGTCTTAGTGTTTGAGGGTGGTAGGTATTATGCTCTCACCTTGTGAAAACTCAGTGATCAGAAAGTCAAGCCCATCCATTTTTTTGTTCACCCATTAGAAGGGTCTACCTTAGTGGGAAAAAGTACTCACCCCAAGGGATGACCCTAAGTGGTAACAGACTAAAGCCAAGTCCTTCAGAACCACTATAGAAATTTGTGATTGGAAGGAAAGTTTGCAATAAATGAGATGTGGTACATGATAGATCTCACCTAGTATCTTTATGATATGTAACCCCTTGTTCTGAGGGTAGGGAGACCTCCTGAGGGATTTTATCATAGTACCCCCTAAACCGAATGCCCTTACTAGACACCTCTTGTTTATAGAAGCCAAAATCTTTCTATTGTCTAGTGCAAGAGATCAGACCTCTGAAGCCATCCCACATACTCAAAATTCTTAGTAGAGATGAAGATTTCATCATGGGAGATTCATGAGAAATCAAAGCTTGGTTGATTGGAGAAGTGAGTTCCATATTGGGGGAGCCAGTGTGGCCAAGCTTCTAAGTCATCCGCTAAGAATAAGTGTGGCTGGTTAATCCAAGTGGGAATTTAGCTAATATTTCCCTTGCCAACCATAAGATTTGTGCTTGTTATCTTGAAATTGAACATTTTCACATCTAAAATCAGACCAAAAAAAAGTGTTTGTGACAATATTCTATGTTTTCCTAGACAAATTTCATCAAAATCAGTCAAAAATCCACTCAAAACTAGTCCAAAAATATAAAATTTTCAAAATAACTCTTTGTGAATCGCAACTTCTTGAAATAAAACCACAACAGATTGATCACCAAAGTTTCAAAAATCATTTTCTAAAAGTGATCCAACTCATCTTGACTATGATCTAGATTTCCAAACCAGAGACTTGCAGATGTTTACCAGTCCATTCCATCATCCTCATTTTAGATTGCACTTTAGGCCACCTTTTCCTTGCATAATTAATAGTAGGTCTTATGTTTCACATACCTTCTAGGATTTCAAACATAGGAAAATTATCAATCCTTTGGATAGTCCTTGGTTATGTATTTGACTTGTCATTGACCTCCATCTTTTAATTTATCAACCATTGTTTTTATCATCTTGGTAAAAAATTTGGGTCTCAAACTTGTGTCCTAGTTTAGACTCACCTTGTCAGATCCATTATCTTGGTCATCACAAAGGTCAATGAAATTTGGGTTTGTTATCTAAGACCTACATTATCTTGGTTTCCATCCTTTGTCTCAAATTTTAGAATTCATATCCTTAGTATCATCATTAATATCATACCCTTTGACCATAGATTTAGTATCATTCTGTTAATACTTAGTCTTGGACTTAAATTGCACTTTCAATTTGCATCCTTTTATCCTTGAAAAAAAGTGCTTGATACTATCTATTGTGTTTTCTAGTCATATTCCATTAGAAACAATCAAAACTTGAATAAAAAACCATTGAAAACATCAAAACTATCAAAAATATCATTTTGAAATTGTAACTGTCAGACACAAACTCGCAAGTATTACTTGCCCATTCTAAGCATCCCCATTTAGAAAACATTGCATCATAGGTTGTACTTTTTGATGGTGTTTTGATGAACTTCACAACACAGGTAATGCATAGGTGCATTACCTCTCTTGAAAGACAATCTTCCACAATCAAATTGTAGAACAGTATCCCAAGGTCTCTCAGATGTCAGGTCATGAAAATGCTTGGAATATATTAGTTGATGTATAATATGATTTTTAGGAATCAAAAGGTAGTCTTATGTGAGTCAAAATTGAAGGAGAATTGGATCTGTGAATGGAGTTTTTTGGATAGAGAATTACTGCACTTTGCTGTAGGTTCAAACAATAGTCTTGAACTCCATATTTTCATTGAATTTGGCTTTACAATGTGCAATGAACCTTAGAATAGGTTATCTCTTAAAAAAAAGAAAAAGGGCAGGGAAGAGGGAAGGTTCCTGTACCTGCAACTACCAATGAACAGAGATCATGGAGGTTCCTCTTGTGGACAGTTTCCTTAAAATAAAATTTCACTAAACCAGAAATTTCACAATGTCATGAAATTTGTGCTATCTTCTAAGGACTATAGATATTTCATCATTCATTCACCATACAAATGTGAACAAAGATGAGGTTTAAAGAGAAGCTATAAAATCATGGTCCAGACTTACTTTGCATAGTCACTTACTAGCAACAAATGACTAAAAGTATGGACAAGAAAATAATACACACATCATGAATCTTCATAACTAGAGAAAACATTAATAAATCTACCAAGGACTGCTGAAAGGAAACTAAGAACAGCCAAAATAACTTAAACTAGAATCTTAAATTATTGGAGAAGAATCATGAAACATGTGAAGAAATCCAAAATACACCAAGAAATGATTGTATTTCTATTGCAATTTTTCTAGCATGCCTTTATAACAACTCAACTCTCTAAAAATGAGAGGAGGGGACCCTTATTTATAGTTTTCAAAAAGAAAAATGAGTGTAAAAGATTCAATTCTATTATGTGGCCAAGATTCACTTTACAACAAGGTTTCACCTACCCCCAAATATATTACATTTTAAAACATCTTTTATGTTTTTTCTTATTTTGTCTTCTAGTGGCAACACTGTAGCATTTTGTCTTTTTGATAATTGCCCTTTGCTACAGCTATTCTTTCAAAAACTCTTGATCAATGACATTATTTCCTTCACGTTTCTTCAAAGCTACATACTCCATGAATCCCAAGATTACCAATCAAAGCTTGTCAACCTCAATGATATCAGACATTAACACTTGGTAACTCCATTGCTTGGAGTTGTTAACGAAATTTTCCCAATCTTTGTTATACTTGGGAGCATTGTCCCTGAAAATCTCAGACTGGGTGAAAGCTCGAGCAAAAAAGCTCATAAAGTCCATGGTAATATTGGTTGACATTTCTTTCAGAATCCTCCTCTAGAAGTGAGGCTTTATGCTTTCTGGATTGATCTTAACAATAGGCATTCCGTAACCTGTTATCAATTTGAGATATCTGGCACAATCTCCTCTAGCCTCCTTAGCCCATTCGATATACAAAATTATTCTTTCTAAGATCTCTTCCAACCTCCCTTTTCAGTGATCAAAATCTTGCTTCCATAGATTCATCAGCTAATGGTCATTGTTCTTGAAGGCAAGGTCCATTTCCCAAACCTCAATCGATAGTGTGAGGATAGCCTCAATTTTTGGATAGGCAACCTTGTAATTCTTTGGGAACTCCTCACTAATTTGCCTCATGCCTTCAAGGGATGTTTGTACTTCAAGGAACTTATTTTTTGTTTAGACAGCCAAGTAGATGCTCATATTCTCAATGTCCAAGACCTTACAAAACCAAGTTTTTGTGGTATTATCCAAATTTCTCCTCCTTTCTAGCTTATGGATTTGTTCTTGGGATAACAGCTGTGGTGGGGCTGATGATGTGGTAGGCTTTTCATCTGGAGATGACCATTGTTGAGTGTAGGTTGTCAAATCAGCCACCTGTACCTTAAGTTCTTCTTTTGAAACCTTATCCTATTGGATAAGGTCAACCACTATTGTGACTGATTCTTGGAGGTGGTCAACCCTCTACTCCTATGTAGCCACTCCCAATTTGATGGTGGAGATGTTATAACTTCTTCCCTGTTCTCCAACCATTGGTGTAGATATTTGCACTATCCTAGATCTAGAGGCATCCATCATTATCTTAGACCTGACTCTTGGCTTCTTCTACCTCTTGGTCGTAATTTGAGCTCTAGCTAGTATTGCCTCTAGCCTTGATTTCATATCCTTTAGGGCAGGAGTTCTCTTTTTGAGCTTCTATTGTAGCCAGTCGAGCATCTGAGGCCCTACCTTCTATGATTCCTATTGACCTTTGTTGTCCTCCAACCTAAGCTCAATGGATCTGACATTAAGGGTCTCCTACTCAGCTCTTGCATCCTTCTTCTCCTCATCAGAATCTTGTATGAGAGTTATGCACTTAGTGGGAGACTTGGTGAGCAGTTACTCTTTAGGGTGGTACTTCTTTTCATCCCCCTTTTCTTCTTCTTCCTTGGCATGCTCACCTTCCTCAAGCTTATCTTATTGTTCATCCTCATGGAAGGATGCCTCCTCCTCATGCTCTGGGGTTTGACCATTCCTTTCTATAACAGACCTACTACCTTCAGTCCCTGGAACAACAACTCTTTCTTCAATTGTAAGTTGTTCTTCAGCTTCTTTGTCCTCAATATACTGTAGTTTCTTGTTCCAATCTGCATCAAGCTCTGGATTAGCCATCTCTTGGAGTAATTTTGTTACCCGATCCTCAATGCACTCAGTAGAAGACTCATACACCACCTCGTCGATCACCTGATGCTCATTTATGGGATTCTAATCATATAAAAATTCCTCATCTTCTAGTCTCACGGCTACCTCTTGTTCTTGTCGCTCGAGATCATCCGAGATTTACATTGTGGACTCCATCCTTGGTGGTTCTATAAGAGGGAGAGCTGAGGCATTAACCATTTCCTAAGCTATTGCAACTTGCACCATTGGATTTGCAAGCATCCCCAAAAGTTTGGATGACATTTTTTGCATATATTTAACAAAGGACTTTGGGAGAGTGAGGGTAGGCATTGCAAAAATAGATGAAGTGGGTGGAAGGGAAGGAGACATGGAAGATGACGAGATTGGTGAGGTCATGGTGGAGGATGAATCTATCGATACGACTTGCACGATCAGAGAAGTGGAGGCAAGGTGGATAGAAATGTCCACCATAGGCAGAGATGAAGAAGCCATTGCAATTGAAGTGGGTGGAATGGTGGAAATGGAAACAATTGTTGAAGCAGCTAATGAAGTGGTTAGGGACCTTGGTGGATCAGCTTCTAGCTGCTCACCCTCATGGAGTGGATCCTTAGGTATCATAGGCATCTCCGTGACACTACCCACTCTTTTATGTTTCTTGGGAGGCTTGCCCTCTGAGGCCTTTCTAGAGTACCCCTTCGGATTAGGTTGTTTCTCATCAACCTCCTTCCTCTTTCTTGATTTGATAGATGGTGGAGACTTAGATCTTTCTCTAGTTGTAGTAGTGGTTACCCCACTATCAGAGCCACTTGGATCATTCTTGAGTGCCTTGAATGTCAAGGCGACCCCTTGCTGCTTTAACTAAGTGACCTGCCTATTGATCCATGCCTTTGTACGAGCCTTAATGGGCCTGGTTGGAATATCGAGGTCATCAACCTCTGACTCATCCCAATCAATTAAAAAAAATGGCATATTTGTGATAGCATTATACATTGGGTCGATTACTATTCTCTAGAATTGGACACAAGTTTACTCTTTTCACGAAGTAGGCAGTCATACGCATATAATTTTGAATTCAAACTTCAAATTCATATTTTCAATTAGCCTATAAATCCTCAACATGGTGGAGATGGGCATACTCTAGTCCAAGTTCCTTTCTAATATGACCGTATGGGTCCATTCATGGCCTAGTTATATGTTGCCTGAAGACTGAATGATATATGCAATAAAATCATTATTCACTTGACAGTAGTCCTACTTGAAATTCCTGTATTGCAGCTATGGGAACCTGTCATAGGGCTTGAGCTCTCTTCTCGGTGCCTCATTGGGAATTTCATAAAATCAATGGTAATTTCGTTGATCAGCCAACAAGTAGACTAGGTAAGACATCATCTAGAACTTTGAGGTCTTCCTCACACTGACGAATTGCTCATGAAAGCAATTGTTGATTCTTTGCCCCCAAGAGAATGCAGCGTCACTCTCGTTGAGGATTTTTTCAACAAAGTACAACATCCATTCTTGGAAGAAGGTCGCAGTAGGAAGGCCCATTATCCTATTCAGTAGGGCGACCAAGTCATGGTAATCTTCAAAGAAATCATTGCAGAAGAGCTCTTGGGGAACTTTAGTAGCGCTGGCCTGCCTTGTTATCCCTTGCATAACCACCCCATCTTTTAGCTTGGTCAAAATGGGTCCCCCTTTGAGTTTTTTTATCTTTGGTTGATTTCAAAGAAAGTTTGGAGTCTTTTTTCTTCCAACACTTTGTTTTATTTTTGTTTAGTCTTTTGGAATCGGATCCTAAACCAAATCAGGTTCTGAAACTTCTTTCAAAACTCGATCTGACTCCCTACCCGATAGTCTTTCTTTTACCCTTTTTTTTTTCCTTTATCGGAGTCAAAACTGGAGTGGGTGTTAAGTTGGTGTTTATTGAAAATTCCAAAATCAAAATCCATCTCGTCTCCGCCTCCGCTTTTAAAACTTTGGTTTTGGATTAAGTCCTTGTCTTAAGTTTTATTATGTCAGTCTTTTGTTTTACTTTTTGTGTTTGGTTTTGTTTTGTGCTTTTTTCGGTGGACTCAGACCCAAAATGGGAATGAAGTTAGGAAATTATTCAACTTTTCGAATCAGTTCTCACTCCGATTCCGCTCCCGCCGTTTCTTGGTCGTTGAATTTTTTACTCAAGTTGCACTATAGTGAAGTGTTTGTTCTCTTCCAGTTCTGATCCCACCTAAAATGCATTTAATGCATTAATGATAACTTCCATGCGTATGTAGAAACTCTGATTTTTACCTTCATTAAGGATTAAACACATTTTTATTATCATTATTAAAGAATCAAAGAGCGAGGAAGAGCAGCTGCTGAGTTCATCTGAGTGAATTGATTGAAGGAGGAGGAGATATTGCTTGTGAATCAATTCAAAAGGTTAGCCAGGTTTTGCGTTCGAGGTAGGGTTCCTATTCTCATTTCTTTTATTTGTTTTCTTTCGTGTTGTTTGATTTAGATCTTCGGGAAAATTTTTCATCTCAATAGGATGTTGTGTTTGTTTTCTTTCTTTCTTTATTTGTTGTTCTTAATTTTCATTTTATTCTTCTATTTCTAGGTTTTATAGTGAGCTAGGGCATGGTTGCTTTCACGTTTTTTCGTGATCGCGTCGTGTTGTGTTAGGTTTTAAATGTGTAGGTTTAATTAGAGTTTTCATAGTGAGGTAGATTAAATCTAAGTTTTTACAATGAGTTAGGGTTGGTAGAAATTTGGTTTTCACTTAGGATTTCATTACACATTCATTTGGATAAATTAGGAAGGGTTGAATCCGTGCCCTAGTTTTATATCAAATTTTTTAGGCAAGGGTTTTATGCGTTTCTATTATCACATTCAAAAGGATTAAATATGATGCCCTAAAATATAGTTGTCCCCACGGTCATATGGGCATGGTCTTTTCATTATAAATTTTAAGCCTCGTTTCATTTAAATATGACCTTAGTCTTTAATCATGGAGTCAAGTGTTAAATTGATAAAATTGTCGATGATGTCATGGTCAACATTGGAAGCGGGATCAGAATTGATTTAGGAGTTTGGATGTGTTTTTATGTTTAGTGTCAATTCCGTTTTCCATCCTGTTTCCGACTCTGCTTATAGTAAGAATTCTTTTACTTCATAAAAAATTTTGCCTAGTGGAAGTAGAAGTGGAACCGAAACAGAAAATGAAAACATAAAATATTAAGGGAACCGAATCAGTTTCTATTTTGGTTCTAGTTCCAATCACGATTTCATTTTTGACTCCGAGTCATCTTCTTGTTAGTAGAGTCACAACAACAATTTTTGCTCTGATCCTGACAGTATGTTAGAAGAAGATTATTTAAGATGTTTGCTGCCTGGTTTCGCCTTTTATGTGTATTAGAAAGGTATGATTTTAAAGATACTATTTTGAGATGTTTCATTCAGGGATCTAACTAGAAATTTTGTTGCAGGAAAGCTAAAACGATGTCAGGAACATGAAGAGAAGCTTCCCAAAGGAACCGGCCTGTAGGAACATCAAAGGCATTACCTAAACCAAAGAAGATCAAGCCAAAACAATTGCCTTATACCTTGAGGTATAATCAGAGGAGTCCTGTTGTGAAAGTAAGTAAAGTAGAATCAGACTAGTCAGAGATCACCGACACAAACTTGGGCCAGTACAACTTTGAGGAGGTGTATACTAAAACATTCGATGAGGATGCGATGCCTAGAACCAAGAGAATTGTTGATTCTGGTTTGGATCATATCACTTTGTTTCCTTTGACAATCCAATGCCCAGAGTTGATCTTGATAGCAACCAGTGCTTACAATCCTTCTACCAGACAGTGCATGGATTCCCAAAACAATGTGATTATTGATCTCACTCCTCAAGCATTGCAAAGTATATTCAATGTCCCAGATCCTAAGAACTTGGTGCAGTTGGATGAGGCAGTGGCTTTGGAGAAATATAGTAATTATAAAGAATCCAATAAATCTCATTTAAACAAAAAGTGGTTGAAGACAGAGAAGAAATCTCTAACCAAGCTTGCGAACTAGCCAAAGAGGGCAGATTTCAACAAAGAGGTATCAGATTTAATAATGATGATGTCCAGGGTTTTTGGGAAGAGGGATACATTTCGTTTCAAGGAGTGGATGTTTCCTTTCATCCAAACAATTTTACATGCCGCTCATCAGTTTGATTGGTCGATGATTATATCAAATGTTATTCATGATCAACTGACCAACATCCGGGAGACTAAATGCTTCCTTATGACTTCTTATGTTTTGGATGCAATAGCAAGGTTGGGTATCTTCCCAAGTCTAAATAGAGTAGGGATAATGGGAGTCTTGGATGGACAGAAGAAAGTGTGGGAGCACTATAATCAGCTGTCTCTATAAGTTGTTGAGACTCAGTTCAAAAGGGTTAATGATACATTCATATAGGTAGTCATTAACCAATTAAATGGAGATGCAGGGTACAGATTGAGTCAAGAAGCCATGGAGTTCATTATTGAATGGGGATGTTGGTACATTCAATACCCCAAATTTACATATTTCACGTTAGCCGGTTTTGAAGGCCATCCACATTTGCTCCCAAGGTGTTGCAATAATAGGATAGTGTTGATGGATTTTGTATATCAAGCTCTTGGAGTGAATGCTCGGTTTGGAATAAAACATAAGACAGGATGTCACAAGTTCCCCATGAAGTTGGGTGAGTATGGTTGTCAGCATTTGGTAGGAGCAAAGGTGGGTTGTAGTGAGCTGATACAGTTGAAGTTAGGTTTATACATAGCTCATAGGTATTTTGACCTGAAGGGTAAGATGCATGCCTTGTTTCCTTCTGTGTTTGACAAGCATTTCAATTTGTTAGAAGATTTCTGGAGTGATCAGCAAGATGAGTATGACTTCAAGAAAAATAATAATGGGAGGCTATCTGTCTCACTCATGGCAGAACTTGGAATCAAAAATGACATTCCTGACACATTGGTGGATGATGGAGTTGTATTGGATCCATCTTATGAGGCTTTAAATATAGGAACTAAGAGCTTGGATCCGATTGACTGGGACAGTGAAGAAACTATTGACATAAAGCTGATAGGAAGAGCAGTCTTGGATAGAAGTGTTCACTAGTTGATGTTAAGAACCAAAGCTCCTCAAGGACCAACTCCTAAGAAGGGGAAATGGTATAAGAGACTCAAAAGGAAGACACCTCCCAAGGAGGCTTTGGAGTTCTTTCCCCCAGACATTGAAGAGATAGAACTTGAAGCAATAGATGATGAAGCGAAAACACAAGAAGGAGATTTTCAAAAAGGATCAGCTATTTCAAAACCTATATTAGGTGAATCTTCCACACAAGTCCCACTTGCAAAGTAGTAGAGTGAAGAAGTTCAAAAGGGGGATCTTCATAGTATGCCTGAAACTACAAAGGGAAAAGAAGTGGAGAGGGAAATTTATGATGTTGGAATAGATTCAGACAAGACTGTGTCAGAGAAGGATGTGCAAGAGGATATGCCTCTAGAGGAGGATGTTGAATAGGTAATAACACAAGAGGAGCAATGGGCCCTATTTGAAGAGGTTAGAAAGGATGCTGAGGAAAAAGCTAAAAAAATAGAAAAGCAAAAGTTAATGGATGCCATGACACAAACTGATTCCATACTACAGCAGCAACAAATTGAAGCGAAATCAAGATCTGATGAAGTAGAGAGATAGAAAAGGCAACAAGAACATTAACTCAAGGTTAAAGAAGAAAATGATAAGTTAGAGTTGATACAAAAGATTCATGACCTTGAGGAAGAGAAGGCAAGACACTGGAGGGAGAAAGAAGTCCTGTAGGCCAAGTTGAAACTTGTTGAGTAAGCTTGCCAAAAAGAAGAAGAAGAGAAGGCAGAAAGACCAGAGAAAGAAAGAATAGAGGCTTTAGAGAAAGAGAAGCTAGAAAAAGAAGCTCTAGAGAAAGAGAAATTGGATAAGGAAAAACTGAAAAAGAAAAGAATAGAGAAGGATAGACTGGAAAAGGAAAGATTGGAAAGGGAAAAAATGAAGAGAGATTGATTAGAGGAAGAGAGGTTTAAGAAGGAAGAAGAAGAGAAAAACATACAAGAACAAAAGGATAGGGAAGAGGCTCAAAAGCTTGTACAGATGCATGTGGTGCAAAAATAGCAAGAGGAACCAAGGGTTGATTCTCAATCCTAGGTAAATGTGCAGCCACCTTCTACTACTACTATTGCTTCTTTTCCACTGTGATGACTACTGCTCTAAGTGCTCCCACTTGGTTAAAATTGGACCTACAGAAAAGGATAGTAATGCCTTCACAACCTCTCAATTTGGAGGATATGATGAAGGAGATTGAACAAGAGAGCCCTACAAAGAAGGCCAAGATCCTACACTCTACCAGACTCACAGACAAGGGAGAGATTGTTGCTGAGTGTGCCATACCAATGATAGAAAAGGAGGTAGGGGACATGTAGTTAACATATAATCAATTGAGTACTATCAACTTGGGAAGGCCTACTAGGAATCAACAGATGAATCTAATTGATGTGGTAGCTTCAATAACCAAGTCAAGGATGTTAAAGGATAAACAGAAGAAAGATGAGCTTAAGGCTTAGTTGGATCAATTGCATTCCTTTTTGAAAAGTGTCTCCTCTCTGAGATCACAACAGGTAACGACTATTGAGACTCCAATTTTGTTAAGAAAAAAGGAGGTAGATCATTTAGTGCAGGT
This sequence comes from Sequoiadendron giganteum, assembly GCA_007115665.2. Classification (NCBI taxonomy): domain Eukaryota; kingdom Viridiplantae; phylum Streptophyta; class Pinopsida; order Cupressales; family Cupressaceae; genus Sequoiadendron; species Sequoiadendron giganteum. The sequence continues at coordinate 732,198,283 of CM021101.1, forward strand.
AAGAGGCAAAGCAGAGATGGTAGATAGATGGGTTGATAAGTTGAATCGAGAAGTAGGTGAACTTTTGGTCAAGGGTTTTGAGGTTTACAAAGGCACATAAGAGTTGATAAGAGAGATGCATCAATATATTGAAGCATCAAAGAAATAGGAAGAGGAATATAAAGAGTATAGTCAGAAATTGGAGAAGGTTAGTACATTGCCTTTGACTACTCTTCTTGAACAGTCAATACTCGAGGAGGATAATAAAGATTTTGTGGAAAAGACCTCTCGTATACTCTGATTTAGAAAAGATTTATTGTGTAAACATAGGAATGAGGTCCAAGATGATGTTAATAATCTAACTGAATAGTTTGAGGAGTTGGAGGCGATCATTGCTATTATAGTAGATGTTAATATATTAACAAAGGAAGGCTTGCCTTTGAGTCAGATAAAAGAGAAATGGGATGAAAGGTTTAGAGGACTCATGCAAAAAGGAGATGATGGTGAAGATCTAATGATAGATTGACTAATGGATGTCAAAGAAGAGATAAAAGCTGCTAGAAGAGAGTTGACAAAGATAAAAGGTATGAGAGGGTTTCCTGCAACAAAATTGGAGTGAATTAAATTTGAAAACAGCTGGGTTGATGGGCCAGAATTAGATGTATTATAGCAAGCCTTTGCCAATTATGATGAGTTCATTGCAAACCCAGCTTCACATGCATAAATCTCTTGCATGCATGACTTTCTTCTTCTTTGCATGTTGCATGCAGCACTGACAGTTTTGAAGCATATGACATTTTTTCTCTTCTATTTTCTATTCTGTAGTTTAACTAAATGTCTAATGTAAGAACTCAAGATCAAATAGATCTGAGTTTCCAAGAAATTTTTGTTCCTAAAAGGGTGGATGACTTAAAATACAAGTGGAGTTTGAATTTTGTATATCTATAAATACCCTTTGGGTATCATATTGTAAAGGTCGGCTAATAGAGAATAGAATTGGCTTACCTAATATTAGGAGATAGAATTATGTTGTGATTACAGAGATACATTATTACTAGATGCTTTATAGTTAAATAAAATTACAGGTTTACACAATATGGTGTTAGAATTGAATTTTACTTGATAAGGCTGATAAGTTATAATTTATCTAGATGCAAGTGATTGTGTTGAAGCATGCTTGTTTCTTATGTGATGAAAGTCATTAGAAGAAACCAAGTTTAAAGATTATCTTGTTAGATTTTCATTGGATTAAATTTGTTGAAGTTTGTTGATCTATGATCTTGGCAATGAATGAATGTGTGTTCTTTTGAAATCTTTGAAGTAGTTGTGATAGGAAAAGTAAAATAAGCACCTTAGATGCATACAATGGTATAGATTATTCTGTGAATTGTATAATGATCTTATTGGAAAACATTCATTGTTGAAGATATATGTCTGAATGTTAGATGAGTTTTGTTCATGTTTACTGGTTTACCCTTTGATCTATCTTTTTCCTTTTTTTGAAAGCCCTTTGATTTACTAAAAATAGTTTGGTGAAATGAGTTATTGCTTGCATTATTTATTACCAGCACAGGACCCTTGAACATTACAGTTGCATGAACTGATTGAGTGACACCAGATAGTTGAGAACCAACTACTAGGACCTTGGGAGTTAGGCTACTATATGTTGTATTTCTTTTTCAAGAGAAATAGAGTAGAAATATTCTGTTTTAACATTGTTTGTGTCATTTTCACCATCAACACGCCTATCCTTCAACCAATACTGGTTGATTAACTTATTGCATCTTATAGGATCCTGATCCCATAATTCTTTACTCTCCTCCATGGTTGGGGTCTCCATGCTCTTGAAGGCGGGGATGTGGAATGTGTTGGTTATCTCGATAGGGGACATATAAGCCAGAATGTGGCCATCCTTGTCAATGACGGTTCTTTTTTCAACTTGGTATGCCTCACGACATGTCATTACTAGCTTAGGGGCCACTAAAGCAAGTGAGAAACATGTAGCTTTGGCACGTCCACCACTTCTAATTAACTTTGCATTGTTTGTCTTTGGGTCCTCCCTGACCCTTCGGTTAAACTCTTCAATATTGACTTGCCTGATATTGGTGTTAATGATGTTTTTCCAGCTAGTCGTGATCTTTGAATGCAAAGATGCCCCCTATAATTGATACCTCATCTGATCTTTGTCTTCTTTTCCTCATGGGGCTTTGGTAGTTCTTTTCCCTTTGTCCTTGGCCATCCTAGAGGCCTCTACACCAGATTCCATAAATCTTGCACACAGAGATGAGAATTAGCAACATTATCATGAGGAAGTGGTCTCAAAAAAATTCCTACAAATCAAGGTTAGATCCATAATATTCATATTTGATAAATGTCTAACACTTGATAACAACATCATTAGAAATAAAAACAAGTGATCCGAGCCCCAAGGGTCGGACTTCCCTAGGAAGAAGGTTGTTTGGAAGGGAAAATAAGGCATGACATTCCCGATGACCTTTCCTGATGTTGGATTTGTTTAATCAAGGGTTGGTGTGAAAGAAGGAAAAATTTTAGCACGTGGGTCGATGTCTATTTTTGATTTGGAGGTTGATTGAGCCCTCATTCTTGCATTTGGACTTTAGCTACTAGAAAGTCATCCAAGGTTGGTTGTTTAGAACAGCACAAGGAAAACAACATTCCAGGAGTCGAGTTACCGAATCCGGGTTGCCAAGGTTAGAAAGCTATCGTGGGATAGCCGTGAAAAATGGCGAAATGCAAACAGAAGTCTGGGGACAAGAGTCTAGAAGGAAATACCTGAGGTAGATTCATTAGCTAATGGAAACCCAGTGATGGATAGAGGTTCGGGGACCAACATCCGGAAAGGTGGATAGGTTTGCCCGTTCAGAAAGGCGAAAGTGACACAGAGGGTCAATGTCCGGATGGAGCTTGGAAAATTGATTTTGTGGTTAAAATCGGTGTGGCAAAAGGGCGACTGGGGTCTAGGAGTCGGAAAGATGTCCAAGGACAATCGTTCCAAATGCCGAAGTAGCATCGACGGTGTGCAGATGGAAGTCCAGGAGCCGGGGTCCAAGGGTAACTTTGTTGTTTAGTTTTCCTCCAGGTTTAAGATGAACTTCATGTGTCTAGGGTCTGAGGTCCTGGAAGGACGCTCAAGTTAGGTTGTTTGGAATGGTGGGGGCACAACAGAAACTTGAGAGGTGAAGTCTGGAAGCCGAGACCTGGGATGAGTTTGGTCACTGTCAATTTTCTAAGTTTAAACTTTGTGCATGGTTGTAATGAGGTCTGGGCCTGAGGGAGGCAGTCGCTTGCTCTAAAGAACAACGACAGGGAGGTCCAACTCCAGTTTTGAATTTGGGTTATCAATCTCATGATTTTCAATTTTTCAATTCACGGGTTTTCTAGGCCAGGGTGTTGTCATACCAAGTTTTTCAATTCATTTTACCTTTTACTTAATTTTCATTTTAAAATCTTTGAAAAGATGGAAAACGGGGCCTACGGTGAACCTACCTTCAATCCCCAAAGAAGCTTGGTGCCGAATTCGTCAAGAACGATGAAGCTTGAGCTCGGGCGTGAAGGCAGAAAATGCTAGGGTTAGGAAACTCCTCAAATTCCTCTTTGTCATATGAAAATGATAGGTCAAAATCCATTTAAATAACCTCAAATGCCATTAATATTTGAATAAATTCCTAGTAAGGTGACAGGTAGGGTAGGTGGGTTAAAATTTCCTCGGCAGTAGTCAGTGATTCTGAGTCCGGTGGCCAGAAAGATGTTGAGCCATGACCAGTTAAAAATCTACAGAATGTTAAGTCAAATGGAGGATAGGAACCCGAGGTTCGAGGTCCAAAAGGACATAGGCCAAAGGCCCCATGGAATGGTGAAACATAGACAAAATTACAGAGAAGGAAATTTGAGAGCCGGGTTCTGGGGACCAAAAAGTCACAAGGGCGGAGACGTCAAGTTCAATCAAATAGTTCAGACATCCAATGAAGCACTAGAATCTAGTGGTTAGAAAGACATCGGGTGCTAGCCACACAAAATAGTAAAGCCGATAAGGAAACCTGGAATGGGAAAACCAAGTGTCCGGGCTCAAAAGGTGCAATAGACATCAGAAAGGCCGACAGTCAGGGAAAACCTGATGGCTTAAGATTTAGCATTTTTCCAAGGGGCAAAATTTGGTGAACCCTAAATTGTGACATTTGAGAATGTGTTGACCATTAAGGATGCGAAAATGGGCACACAAAATGAGGCAAAGAAAAAAGGACCCGGCAAGAAAAAATGAAATAGAGGGTCCCCATTTTGAATGGGGCATGTGTGCTAGAGGCACAAGAAATGGTGACTCCGCTGGGAGAATGCTCTTGTTGTTCTAAAGATAAATATTCATTTTGAACCCATGATCTCTAGTTTTGCATGCTAAAGTTGATTTTCAAAGATGAACTAAGAGTAGGTTAAGGAAGGCGAGATTGAATCATGTAGTGACATAATCATGGAGGTGTGTGCATGGTGATTTCAATTACTTTCCTTTGAGATAGCACAAGAAACCACTGATCGGGAGGGATAAGCTACGTAGTTTTCCTGACCCCAAAAGTAACCTAGACATTGCTCCACTGCCAGTCAGGCATCCATAGCCCTGACGGAGTTGTCATTGTGACCCCATGAACATAGCTCTACTACCAGCCAAGTGTCCATAGACTCAGTAGAGATATTTGAAAACCCATATAGTTGTTTCCTTTATATTATCTATTCCTTTCATTTGGTTTCTTTTCAGAAATTTTTTCTTTTTCTTTTCTGTTCAACCGTGTAAGCAATGAAGATTACTATGGGCTTGGGAATCATAGTGGTCATTGGAGCATACTTTAGATTTTTCACTTATCCAGGCCTCTCAGTAATCACCATACCATCCTTTAGAAATTTTTAAATGTGTTTATGTGTGTTCCATGATAGACGCAGGAAATTCAAGCGGAATGCCATCCTAGGCTAGTTCATAGTTTGAAAGTTGAAAACCAATGCTTAGGGGATCGTAGAGGCTAGAAATAGGGAATAAAGGCTTATCTAGAGAACAATGCAAGAGCAGGTAGTAGGGAAAACCATTTATTGAGCCAAGCATGACCACCATAGCAAAATGGGAAGACTCTTCCAAGGTCAAAACAAAACAACTGGGAAATGAGAAAAATAGAAGGACAAAGAAGAGAAACCTATCCTATTCTATGTATAGGTATTTACACAAGTAGCTCTAGAAGAGCTCATGCCTAGAAGTAATCCTTAAGGTGCTTCCCATTGATAGGAAACAAGACATCTTCACCAATCAAAATCTTTAAACAAAAGGTATTATCTCCAAGGATTTCAACAATTTGAAAGGGGCAAGCCAAAGCTTGTCGATTTTTTATGTCCCACTTTCTTTTCTTGGGGCTTGTCCCAATAAAGTAATAGATCAGAAATGTGAAAGGCCTTAATTTTGGCTCGGTGATAGAACCATATTTTGACTATGCCCTGATGTTTGGCAAAATTTTCTATTGGATGGTCTTGTACTTCTTCTAGGTGTAGCATCTTGGCAAGGCAAGCTTCTCTATGGTCTACCCCTTCATAAAAATCATTGATGAACTGGAGGGTAGGGATTTTCAAATGTATGGGGAAGATGGGCTCCAAGCCATAAACGAGATGGTATGGAGAATCTCCAAGGGTAGCCTTGTGATGGGTACAATCTGCCCAAAGGGCAAAATGAAGTTGAGTATGCCAGTCTTTGGGATTCCTATCTAGTAACTTCTTGATCACAATGATCAAGTTCTTGTTGGTTTACTCAGCAAGGCCATTGCCTTGAGGGTAATAATTGGAGGAAAAATTAAGGGTGATACCATAATTGAGGCCCATCCCTTGAATTTTAATGAAGAAAATATAGGGTCATTATCGCATACCAAAGCATAAGGACAACCAACACGATTTAAAATAAAACTTTCCATAAAATTAGTTACTACTTCAGTTTTACATTGCCTACAAGTGATTGCTTCTATCCACCTAGTACAATAATAAAAAGTGGTCAAAATATACCTATTTCCAGTAGATGATGGAGGGCTTACCGGACTAATGAATTCAAGACCCCACTACACGAACAGTCTTACCTCCAAAACAGGTTGCAATAGGACAATAGTGTTCCTTTCTCAAGTGGCAACAGTCTGGCATTCATGGTAGGTACAAACATGACTGTGAGAGTCCTTGAAAACTATGGGCCAATAGTTCCCAATTCTTAATATTTAATGTGCAACTGATAAACCAGAACCATGACCAATCTTGAACTTATCACAGAACCCTTTGAGAACATGATCAACTTCTTCTATACCAAGGCATCTCAAGTAGATACCTTCATGATTCCTCTTGTACAATATGACACGCTATAGCATGTAATTGTAGCTTTTCAATCTAAGGGCTCGCCTTTGGACTGCCTACAGATGATGTAGACATTTATGATTCAATAGGTAATATACTATGTCATTGTACCATTCCGCTAGAGAGACATATTCCAGCTGGTACTGTTGCACTGTGAGTTGGGGCCCAACATCAATAACCACTTCTACCATTTTTTTGGAAAGTGTTTGTCCTCTCATGAGCCTCATTGGTTGGATTTCTATATCATACTCTTCCAGCAATGCAATCCATTTTTCCCTTCGCTTGCCTAGCTCATTCTATGTGAGCAATGTCTTCACCACGGGGTCAGGAACTATAGCAAACACTTTGTTTCACAAGATATAATGCCTGAACTTCTTGACCCCCTTAACAAGGGAATAGACTTGATTTTTGACGTTGTGATAGCGTAGTTCCACATATTTCAAGTGGATACTCATGAATGTGATAGAATGTTCTCTCCCCTCATTGTCCTTCTGTGTCAAGATACTGGCACATGAATGATCTGAAGCGAATGAGTAGATGTAGAAGAGCTTCAGGTAGTTGGGGCTGACCAACATAGGGGTGTCAGAAATTGCCTTCTTAATTTCCCCAAAATCCTTCTTTACTTTTGGGGTCCACTCGACCTTGCCATCTTGTTTTAGCATAGCATTTTGTGGCTTGATGATTTCCGCGAAACCTGTGATAAACTTGCGAACAAAGTTGATCTTTCCAAAAAAAAAATTAATTCCTTTTTGTTGCCTGGAAGTTGAATCTTCATGATTGACTAGATATTCTTGGGGTCAATATAAACTCCTCTCTCTAATAGGACATGTCCAAGGAGCTTCCCTTCAGTGACACCGAAGATACACTTCTTCGGATTAAGGGAAACCCTAAATTTGTGACATCTTTCAAAGACTTTACATAAGTCAGAGACGTGATTACCCTCCTGCTTTGAGAATACTATCAAATCATCCATGTAGATGATTGAGCACTTTCCTATCAGGTCCTCGAATGCAATATCCATGGCGTGCTAGAAAGTGGCACGAGCATTGATTAGTCCGAACGATATTTGTCTATAAGCGAAAGTTCCCCATTTGGTGGTGAATTTTGTTTTATGTCGATCTTTGTACTATACCATGACCTAATTATACCTTGAATATCCATCCAAGAAGGACATCATCTGAGAGTCATTTACTATCTCCAACACCTCACCTAATGAAGGCACATGATAGTTATCCTTTTCTGAGGCTCGGTTTAGATTGCGGAAGTTGACGCACAATTTGATTTCCCCATTTTTCTTTCTAATAGGAACCAAATTTTCCACCCATGTGGAATGTCTAATTGAAAAAATGATCCTGGCTGACAACAAATTTTGTACTTCCTTGTATATTATTGGTTCCAACAAAGCATTGACAGGGTGTTGTCATTGTTGAAATGGCTTCACATCTGGTCTGAGAGGGATGGTGTGGGGGATAATTGATGTCTCATACATTTTGAGATCCTCGTAACTCCACGTGATGATGTCATGGTACTTCTGCAGAGCCTCAATTATCCCCTTTCTTTCTTTAGGAGCACACACGTTACCAATGAACACATTCTTAGCATTCCTAGCCATTTGAAGGTTGTAGGTGTCACACTGGTTGTTGATGGTATCTTTCTTAGCCTATTGATCATGATCTCCGATATGATCCAAGTCAAAGATTCGCTCAAATTGGACCATCCCCCTAGGGATGGTTTTGGTCTTTAGGTTGATAATCCCCTCTATATCCAAGTCAGCCTCTTGACGTTCCACCTCATCAATTATCTGTCTAGAAAACACATCCAAATTAGTGCTAAAATCCAAGATGTGTTTGTCATCATTGAATACCTAGAAGTTGGCTATGTTGTCCGACACTGATGGGACAGAGGTGAGTTCCACCATAAATATTTTAAGGCCAAATAGGGATAGTGGTTGTAGCTTTCTTGCTGCCTCTGTCAAGGCATTAGCTATATGATTATGAGCATGTGAGATCAATTGGATATTAAATGCATCCAGTCCTTCTAGTAGATCACATACTCGGTGCCTATAGTTGGTGAGTCTTCGATCATAGTAGGAATAGATCTTCCTAACTTGCTTTATGACCAACTCTGAATCTTCATACACTTGGAGCATTTTGACTACTTTCCTTAGAGCCATTAGGAGGCCCAAGACTAGGGCCTCATACTCTGCTATGTTATTCATGTAATAAAAATAAATTCTATGAGCAGAAAAGTATGAATTACAATTGGGACTGATCAATTCGAGACTTGCTCGAACCCCATGCTTGGATTTGGACCCATCAACATGCAATGTCTAGAATCCAAGAGAATCCTTGAATGCATAATCAATAGATCCAACTTTCACCCTCAATGGGGACTTCATTTCAGTAAACTGTTTGGGGAGGTTTAGGGATGGACCATGTTTGTTTGGGCAGTGTTGATCCAGGTTTCTCATTTGGAGTAGTTTGTCTTTTAATGTGTTCAATTTTTGTTTGACACAAACAAGAGTAAAACTCTGAGTGAGAAAAATTATGTACCCTTAGTAATTAGGCAACAAGAGTTCCTAAAAGTTTATTCGGGCTCCCAAACTAAGCTAGTCTTGTACACACTTTTCTATGAAATTTTGGAAACCGTCCAGCAATCCAAGATTGTCATCCTCTCCTCACTCTTCATCATCAGATTCTATCAGCACTGCAGTGCTTTGAGAGGAATTGGCTAGATTAGTAGGCAACTTGTATAATACAAGGAGAACCTCACTTGTTTCCTCATCTTCAAGGAATTCCTACTCATTGAGATATGATACTAGCGAATAATTCCCCAAATTTGTTTCAACATACACCACCTTGTTTGTGTTTTTGTATTTGGTGGTGAAGAATCTCATATGTGGCTCTCAATCAATCTGAATCTAGTTTGGCATTCCTTTCCATGGAAACCACATGTGGGAGAAGTTAGTTGTGGCATATCCATTCAACACCCTTGTGAAATCCCTTTCTAGTATTATACCATAAGTATCTGAGATATCAGCCACCTGAATATCTATGGTTTGTTGGATCTGAGGATCAACATCAATTTGCATATGTATTATGTAAATTTTCCCCACTATGTTGATCTTAGTTTTGTCAAGCTATGCTACCTTCCACCAAGATGGATTTGGTGTTATTCCAAGTGCCTTGGAAATGCTCATTGGCATGACATTGGTACAATCCCTTGAATCCAGTAGGAAGTTGTGGAGGTTCTTCCCAAACAAGCGAATGGTGGTCAGAAAGGGAGGAATTTCGAACTTCCCCTGAAACAATCCCTCAGAAACATCCACTTGGATGAATTGGCCCTTGTCCTTCTCATTTCCCCTACTTTGGTTTGGTGCTTGATTAATTACTTTGTCAGGTTGTTTTTTTGCTTGCTGACCTATAGGCGGGTCAGACTTACTATTGAAGATCTGTCTAACAACCGGCTCATTTTTTTGATCATCGAAGGAGACCCTCTTAGCTAGAGTTTCTTGAGTTGACCCCACTGGAGTCCCATTTATCATTCTAAAAAAGGCATTCCTGATGGCAGGCACCTTTAATAGCTCAAATCCCAACATGCTCAACTTCACCTTCTTAAATTCTTCAGCAATGTACTCCCCCATTTTCTCAACTTCTTGATCATAGGAAACATTTTGGGAGGAGCTAGCGGGTTGGATTTGGCCATGGTTTTTCTACTTTTTCATGTTGACATACCGTGTGGGTGTATGGAGAAAACCCGAGCTATTACTTGCATTTGGATCAAGAGGGGTGTTAAAATTATTCGGCAGAGTGGAGGTCGTAAAAGGATCTCCCACATGACCATCAGCCTGTCTATTCCTTAGGTTATTTGGGGTAGTCAATTGGTGAAACATTTGGACTTCATCTTCCCTAGGCCCTTCTTCATCCTCTTTAGGACCATTATCTACTAAATTGAAAATATGAGCCAAAGGACTTTCAGAACTTACCTCTTTGGTGAAACATTTGGACTTCATCTTCCCTAGGCCCTTCTTCATCCTCTTTAGGACCATTATCTACTAAATTGAAAATATGAGCCAAAGGACTTTCAGAACTTACCTCTTCTACTTTATCATTATTGTTTGAGTTGGCACTCTCCTACTCTACTGCATTACACTCAACCTTTGCGAAAGGAGTTTGATTCACCACCAGCACTAAAGAGTCATACGGGTCGGATGGGACGATGTCTCTGCACCCTTAATTTTCCACAACATTCTAGACCTCAACTCGGAAGATGTCGGCAGTAGTTTGGAATTCTGAACAATCTAGCTCAGAATGTTGCATTGTTTTGTGTATGCGACACCAACCAGATAAAGCAACCCCAGCCAAATAAAATCTGCTTGCAAGGTTCTCATTGCTTCTAGGATGATCAAGGGGTGTGGGAACATCACCATTGTTGGGTCTTGTGTTCCACATCCAATTTTTCCTTTAAAAAGGCCTTCTCTCAAAATTTTGACCAGTATTATAATTTTTGTCATAATTCTACTCTGATGATGTGCTGGCATCCCGACTATCCCGAATTTCCTGATGATCTCAGTTATCATGATTAAGATTATCCTGGATGCTCTTTTGTGATGATTGGAGGTGGTTATTCTAATTTCTCAAGTGTTTCATTTTCGTGGACATCTTCTTGATCATCTTTGTGAGCTCATCAATCCTATCCCTTTCGGCATTTTTTGGTTGCGACATTGGATTCTAGAGGAACGCGAGTTGTGCAACTGGTTGATTCTGATGAGTGGGTGGGAATTCAACTAGTTGGAGGTATGCTTGAACCTGGGATGATTGAGGATGAGAATTCTGCTACTGGGGCAGCAAGTAGTGAGGGACCAATAGTGCCTGATTCATTGGCTACCCAAGGTACAGAACCATAGTTAGTTGTGGTACTGGATTCAGTAGGGGTGTCTGATGCTGCAAGGCCTGAGTAAGCCTCTGAATTTGCGTTGGATATGTCATTTTCCCAAGATAAGGCAACAAATCATAAATTTTTGTGCCTAGATCTATGCTGGCGATAATCGCCTCTGCATATGCATCGACCAAACCTGATAGGTGGTGGTCGCATTCTTTTTACTAGATTTGAAGTGAGGTTATCCAATGCTACATAATAAATAGGAAAAACAACAGTGTCATTGAAACTTTATGGGGCCTATAGCCAATTATAAGCTTTCTGCAAGTGATCATTAAATGAACTAATCAGTTCATTAATCTCCCTTTGAGTTGACATGAAGTGTCGGTCTGACTCTATAGGGTTGACCAAAGTTTTGAACTTCTGCAAGAAAGCCTCCTTCAACAGAGTCCAAGTATTGATCATTCTGATCGAAAAGTTGACATACTAGTAGAATGCCTCCTCCCTGAGAGAGTAGGGAAAGAGCCTACACACCATGTCCTTGTATATAATCTACATAGTCTACAAAGTGATTTCAAAAATCCTTACATGTTCCTTTGCAGTCCTCTATGGGTCTTTGGCATTGAATTTTGTTCAGAAGCATTTAGGATTCCTTGCCATATCATGATAGAAATTGAAGGCCAAAGGGAATGGGTTATTTCCCAGTTGTTAGCTCTCAAAAATGTAGGTTTGAACCACAAAAGGTTTCCAAGCTTTCACAATGTTTCAGGGTAATAGAACAAGGTTTGAAACAATCAAACCCTCTGCTCTTCTGGCGCTACAAGACCAAGGCGGGTGTACCTTTCTTGAATAGTGCAGACTTGACTTATGATTATCTTTCTGAAATGCTTTTGTCCACAATGGCAGATTACAGTGAACAAAATGAAAACCAAACTGGATAGCAATCTTCTAATTTAAAACCTAAAATTCTTGATTAATAGATGTAAAGAGATTAAGTGAATTCAAAATGATGAAATGTAGAGACCAATGCCTTGTTGGGTATGCGGAGTCAAATGAAATAGAGGTGAGCAACTTATTCTGGCAAAAAATCAAATTGTAGGCATATGATCTATTTATAACTTGTATAAACAATGCAGGATTATGATTACTAAGCTCTACTTTAAGAATCCAGATGAATTCCCCCTAATTATTGTGATCAACAAAAAGGATTTAATCCCTACTTGAGAGAACCAGCCAAATTAATCACACAAATACAACAAATGTGCACCGATAAACTAAGAATAAACTTGTTATTTCAATTTAAACAACCAGAAAAAATCAACTTGGAGATAGCTTTAGCAATGCTACTAAATTCAACATACAATTGATACCAGAAAGAACCTACCACACCAGCTGATTTTATTTGAAACCCCCATTTGAAATCATGCACATAGTCTTTGAAAAGAGAAAATTATCCTACCATAGCCATCTGACTACCTACTGCCTCTTTATCTAAATCCACCTCTTTAATTACAAACTAGGGGCATATTTATACCCAACATTAAGAAAATAAAACATTTGAAATATCATGTCATCCCTCCATAGAATTCGGGCTCAAAATCATGTCGGCCTCAATTGCATTTAGAAATCCGAAAGCCATTCATTAGATTTTGTGTCGCTATGACCACCATACCTCCCTACCGACAAAGCTACCATCATAATCCACTCGGCAAGGCCTTGCAAAATCGGGGAGATGTCCCATAGAAGACTCCAAGTCACACTGATGGTCATCCCGAGACCACATGCCGAAGTAAATAAGTCACACCAAAATATATCCTTCACCAGCGGTCGGCGAGACAAATACATATCGCCAAGACCACAGTTTGAAACCTCCAACTCATAGTGATGTATATCGAAGTGAATCAATGTGTAAGGTTAGCAAGACCGAAGGTCACTCGCCAAGACCTTACACCGATACACATCCTCCACTCCTTCAGGTCAGCATGACATAACAAAGTCATTGAGACCTCCCTCCGAGGAATCCAACTCTCACCGAAATGAATACTTAGGCACTGGTCGGTAAGACAAGAGAAGATCAAGGAGACTTCAACCCGATAGCCACAACACATGCCGATAAGGTTCCACCTGCCAATGTGATCGCCGAGACATGTGTGAAGTCCTGTCGACCACCCTAAAATACAAAAGTTAGCAAAAATGAGTCGGGGAGACAAAGAAAATGTCACACCGACCTGAACCGTGATGTAAAATATACATGACTCAATGAATTCAATGGGACAAAGGGGCAAAATATGAGTGGAAAATATACACAGGAGGACCAAATCTTGAAGTTTATGAGTAAAACTAACATGTGAGATCATTAGATTTTTGTAGTTCCAACACCAGCCATGCTATGGGAGGAGGTGATGGAGGCGGTTGTGCCATACAAACTGATAGTTGTATAGGGACATCAACAGGGCCTTATATTGTGTTTGGATGAAAGGCATCGTTCAACCCAAATGGAGAGGCAACCTGGAATGTTGTTTGAATAGGATGAGTGGAAGGTGGTACTACCAATGATGATGGAGAAGATAGATTTGAAAGGGAAATGGACTAATCTGGTGGATCGGTGATGGATGGTTCCCATCGTTTAAATCTTTTAGTTCAAACAGGGGTGGTAATTCTTGAAATTCCCCTTTATTTAGTGTAGATCTCAAGACTCGATGAAATATCTTTGGGGAGAATGAACCAATTCAATCCAATATTATCTCCCAGAATCCCTCCTTCTAGTGATAGTTCTATTGATGGTTTTTTTATGCACTTCACAATACAGGTAACACATAGGTGCATTACCTCTCTTGAAAGACAATCTTCCACAATCAAACTGCAGAACACTATCCTAGGGTCTCTCAAATGTCAAGTCTTGATGATACTTGGAATATATCAGTTGATGTATGATGTGATTTTCTGGAATCACAAGGTAGTCTTATGTGATTCAAAGCTAAAGGAGAATTGGATCTATGAGTGAAGTTCTTTGGTTAGGAAATTACTACACTCTACTGCAGGTTCAAACAGAAGTCTTGAACTCCATATTTTCATTGAATTTGGCTTTACAATGTGAAATGAACCTTAGCATAGGTTATGTCTTAAAAATAAAATAAAAAGGGCATGGAAGAGGGAAGGTTCCTAGACCTACTACTACTGATGAACAGTGATCATGGAGGTTCCTATTGTTGACAGTTTCCTTAAAATAGAATTTCACTAAACCAGAAATTTCACAATTTCATGAAATCTATGCTATCTTCTAAGGATTGCAAATATTTCATCATTCATTTGCCATACAGATGTGAAAAAATATGAGGTTTAAAGAGCATCTATAAAATCATGGTCCAGACTAACTTTGCACAGTCACTTACTAGCAGAAAATCACTAAAACTATGGACAAGAAAAGCATACACACAACATGAATCTTCATAACCAAAAACAACATTACTAAATCTACCAAGGATAGGTGAAAGGAAACTAAGAACAACCAAAATAGCTTAAAATAGAATATTAACTTATTGGAGAAGAATCATGAAACATTTGAAGAAATCTAAAATACACCAAGAAATGACTGTATTTCTATTGCAATTTCTGTAGCATGCCTTTACAACAACTTAACTCTCTTAAAATGAGAGGAGGGGACCCTTATTTATAGTTTTCAAAAAGCAAAATGAGTGGCCAAGATTCAATTCTATTTTCTACCAAGATTCACTTTACAAAAAGGTTTCACCTACCCCCAAATATATTACATTTTAAAACATCTTTATCTTTTTTCCTATTTTGTCTTCTAGTGGCAACACTCTAGCATTTTGTCTTTTTACTGATTGCCCTTTGTTGCAGCTATTCTTTTCGAAACTCTGCATCAATGAAAGGATTGCATTCAGATTTATTCAAAGTTGCATACTCCACGAATATCAATATTACAAGCCGAAGCTTGTCGACCTCAATGATATTGAACCTTAACACCTGGTAACTCCATTCCTTGGAGTTGTTAATGAGCTTTTCCCAGTCTTCATCATACTTGGCAGCATTGTCCCTGAAAAGCTTGAACTAGGTGAAAGCTTGAGCAGCAAAGCTCATAAAGTCTATGGTAATCTTGATAGACATTTCTTTCTCCATCCTCCTCTGGAAGTGAGGCTTTATGCTTTCTGAATTGATCTTAACGATAGGCATTTCGTACCCTATCATTAGTTTGAGATATCTAGCACAATCTCCTTTGGCCTCTTTGGCCCATTCGATATCCAAATTTTTTCTTTCTAAGATCTATTCCAGCCTCCCTTTTTGGTGATCAAAATCTTGCTTCCATACATCCATTAGCCAATGGTCATTGTCCTTGAAGGCAAGGTCCTTTTCCCAGACCTCGCTCGGCAGTGTGAGGATAGCCTCAATTTTTGGATAGGAAGCCCTATACTTCTTCGCGAACTCTTCACAATTTTGCCTTGTTCCTTCAAGGGATGTTTTTACTTCCAGGAACTTATATGTTGTTTGGACAACCAAGTTGGTGCCCATATTCCTGATGTCCAAGACCTGCCAAAACCAAGTTTCCATGGTCTTATCCAAATTTATCCTCCTTTCCATCTTGTGGATATATTCCTAGGATAGCAACTACGATGGGGTTGATGACATGGTAGGTTGTTCATCTGGAGATGACTATTGTTGAATGTAGGTTGTCAAAATAGCCACCTATGCCTTAATTTCTTCATTTGAAACCTTATCTTGTTGGATAAGGTGCACCATTGTGGCGGATGATTCTTGGAGGTGGTCAACCTTTTGTTCCCATGTAGCCACTCCCAAGTCGATGGTGGAGACGTTATAACTTATTCCTTGTTCTCCAAAAATTGGTGTAGCGATTTGCACTACCCTAGATCTAGAAGCATCCATCATTATCTTAGACATGACTCTTGGCTTCTTCCCATTCTTGGTCATAATTTGAGCTCTAGCCTTGCTTTCGGATCCTTTAGGGTGGGAGTTCTCTTTTTGAGCTATTTTTGTAGCCAGTCTGGCATCTAAGACCCTTCCTTGGGTGATTCTTGTTGACCTTTTATGTCCTCCACCCTTAGCTCAATGGCTCTGACATTAAGGGTCTCTTGCTTAGCTCTTTCATCTTGATTTTCCTCATTAGAATCTTGTACGAGAGTTATGTGCTTAGTGGGAGACTTGGTGAGCAGTTTCTCTTTAGGCCATTTTACCTTGACATATTAGGAGAAAATATTCCATAGGATATAAAGGTCCTTTGCTTTGACAAATATAGTGGTAAATGAGATCTTGTAAGCCATGTTTCTTCCTTCACAAATTGTGTAGTTTTTTCACCTTTGAGGATAAACTATTGGCTAGGATATTTCCTAGATCTTTGAAGGAAATTTCTCTAGAGTGGTTTTCATCTTTACTAAATAATTCAATTGGTTCATTCAATGAACTCATCGATGCCTTTTATAAAAAATTTCATATTCAGATGGGTCCCAATATGACCCTTGTTGATTTAATGACATGCAAGAAAAAAGAGTATGAGAAAGTGACCAATTTCATAGGAATATATCAAACACTTTATTCACAAGTGAACATTAAGATTCATGATTTTGACATTCACATTGCCATCCTACAAGGTAAAATCCAAATAAAACTTGAGATGTTGAGGTTTCCATCCTTCACACAGTTATGTATAACCCTTTGTGACCACAGAAACCTTATTGACAGTCACGATGTGAAAAATCCCCCTATTCATCTTGAAAAGACCGAATCCACAACTCAAAACAATTATCAACCATTCAAGAAAAAAAATAATGTATTTTTACAATTAATTCCTCCTCATACAAGTCAAAAAAACAATAATCAAGTGGCTAATATGAAAATGACAACTCATTTCAAGGATAGGGAGAGAGAATTCACTCCTTTACCTGATACCCTTCACAACATCATGTTGCAAATTATTGAAAAAAAATTCTTACCTTAACTCATCTTATAGAATTTGATCCTACTACACCATTTTGTAAAGGCTTTCAAAAAATTCTTATTTTCATTACCATCAAACAAATAGACATACTACAAAATATTGTAAGCATCTTAAACATCTTTTGCAAGAATTTATTGATTCTAATCATTTACTAATTGGAGGTGTGAATGATAAGGGTAATAAGTTTGTAGCTCCTCATCAAAATTTACAAATATTTTCAAATCCCATTCCTAAGCACAATATCTCATTTTTCAAACCTAGTGAAATGAAGTTTGATGTGATGAATGTTGACACGAATGATGAAAATATGAATACTATTGAGAAATATCCCATGAATAATGTGATAACATTTATCGAAGATAGACCTTGTAAGGACTTGAATAAATAACATCTTTACATTTCTTTCTCACAAAATGACATACCTAAACATCCACATGATGGTCCCCTTTGCATAGTTGACTGAATCAATAATAATCCCACTAATGGTATATTGATTGATCCCATCCGTGGAGAGAATGTGATCACAAAATAATTATCATATTTGCATGAGCTATCACAAGACACATATGATAGCCCAAAAGCATGGAACAAGACACATAATGGATTTGTTTTCCCTACAATACGCTCGATAGATCTCCCTTTAAAATTCAGATCGAGAACATTAATAGTCTCATTCTCCATAATCCCACAATCAAACCAATTTTGTGTGAAGCTTGGCTATCCATGGCTTTTCTCCATGAATTTTGTCCCTTCGATTGTGCATAAATATCTAAATTTTACATTTGGCAATGACATCTTCACTGCGCATCATAGTAGATTCCATCCTACCTCGAAAAAATGGAATTTTTTACTTGATTAGTTTTGGCCTAATCCTATGGAACCTATCAAGCCTCATGAAGAGTTCTTTTTCAAATCATATCAAAAAGTCAAATAAAATAAAATAATGGAACTATGCCTTAAAAAAATGCCTCAACATATGCTTGAACCAACCATCCTTGATGAGACAATGATTGAACCAAAAACACTTCTGACCATACAAGAACAATATATAGAAAAACCTCCTACAATTTCCCAAAAGAGACCATGAGATAATACAAGCATTCCCATTTTCCCTCCTAGAGTCAAACAAGTTTACAAAGTCAAAGAGAAAGAGGTTGAGCACTCTCTTTATTTTTCTTCTAGTCCTCCGAAGGAAGAGAAGGAACCTAATATTGAAAAACCTGCTCTTACACAACAAAAATTTGATAATTAATTGAAAATAAATAAAAGTGCTAGAGAGAATAAACAGAGATGTGATGTTGCTCGTAGATTGTAAACCCAAGAAAATAACAATAACATGGAAAATCCAAACCTACGTAAATCAATTTATGACTCTCAACCCTCACAACAACATAAAAAATAACATTGCATGGGAATCATTATTCAACTTCCTACTCTGATTAATTTAGATGACTACATTGACATTGCGAAAATTGATGAACAAGTGCATGATGAGTTGAATACATTGTTTTCTTCTTCCATGAGTTTAAATGACAAATCTCCTACAAAGAGTGTTGAACTTGGTGCATGTCCTAGTTCAACACTTGATGTTGTTCCTTTGTCTAATTTACCTCCCTCTATCTATACTGAGCGAGATTGGAAGGTGGATGACTTGTTTTAGGTTGACTCGAATGTGCATTGCTAGTCTTTTACTTTTTCACATTTCTTTATGTGATTGCATGTGAATAATGTGATCCCCCGTGACATTTCATTTGATGTTCCTCTCTCTTTTGCACATTATTCTATATGTACATTCATTCTTCTCAATGTCATAATAATTTTTCATTTTTCTTGTGTTTTCCTTTTTGGGATGATGCAAGGCATCGAGACATTTATGTCTCTTCAATATTGACCCAAAATATTTTTATTTATCTTTTTTCATTTGCCTTGTGTTTTCCTTTTGGGGATGATGTAAGGAATCAAGACATTTATGTCTCTTCCATGTTGACATGAAAGTATTTTTCTTTGATTTTTATTTCTTTGTGTCATTCTTCCAATTCTATATGTATTTGGGGAATGATGATAGTTTGATGCTCTATGGTCCAACATTGTAGCACAAACATACTGACCCTAAATCCATAGATCCCCTATGTGTTTCATGACACAAATTTCTTTGGAAACATATAACTTGGCATAGGGTTTTATGAGGAAAGCTCTCATGTCTTAGGCTAAAAACATTGGCAACTCTAAATAACTTGTTCATAGTGATGGTGTAGAAACCACTTTAAAGTGAAGGCATACATAGATGACATATCTTTGCAAAAATTCATGGCGTGATTTTCCTTTTCTCTTGTGATGTCTCCTCTTCTTGGTGGTGTCATTGGATTTGATTTCATCCAAGAGTGTACAATCTACTATCATGGAATGATGTGAATGAGGCATCCGATGGGAGATGATTTGACACTTTTGACTTGTCCTCTCTTGGAGACATTAGGCACAATGCTCCATGTTTCACAAAAAACTGCCAACCTTTGCATTTTTTACTTTTATATTCACAGTTGTGCCTTAACGTTAAATCACTCGCATATCTCGATGCTCTCCACGTGGCTCCCTCTCAAGGATTTTTGAATTTCATATCGCTTCGCTCTTGCCAGTCTACGTCTATGTGACACGTGGCCTTCTTTGGTTACTTTTTGAGCTAAGCCCGCCTTGCACTTTCTTTCGCTCGGCGTGCTCCACATGGCTCCCTCTAAGAGATTTTCATTGAGCATCCCTTCATCTTTTTCCCAGTCTCCATCTCTACAACACATGGTAGTACTCTATACATTGGCTACCTTGGAATTGTAGCTGCACCTTTTGTACTCGCTTGTTTTTGTGTTTTCTTATGTGGCACCGCCTATTCGTTCCTACTGATGCATGGTTTTTCGTTCCCCGTAATGGCTTTACTGGCATGTTCCTAGATGATCAAATTTTGCTGTGGCAGCTTGAGGTGGTCTGAGGCATCGATCCTTGCTCGCCAATTTCTCCAAATGTGTTTTAGGCGGTGGACTGACCTATAAATGCGGCCATGTTTCTCTTTATTAGGTTGTTGATTAAGTTGCAAAAAATCCCCAAGAATTGGGAAGAAGCCTTTGTAATAATTTTATTAAATTTCAAGATTCCAAACTATGCTAAATCAATTCAGCCTTTCTGTTTTTCATGCATTTAGTAAGACTGTTAGCCTATCTTGCTATCTTCTTTATTGTATGAACATTTGTTCTTCAGATTTTGTAATCCTTCATAGCTCAATGAATACATATCATGTTTCCTCGACTCCTCTGTGTTAGCTAAGGTTATGCTAGATTATTCTATGCAAATTAGAAGGTATTTTTTATGATTAGAGTGCTTTTGAGAAAATTTACATCATAAACAACATTTTGGTGGTTCAGGCCTTTGCATCCTACACTATGCTCTAGTAATTTTGTCTATGCTTTTTGGCACATCTCCTGTAGTGTAGATTTTATATTTCTCTATCTTTCTAACCTTTTACCTACCCCACTAAACAAAGAGTTGACTTTGACAAAATCCTGGAGGTCACTTAGCTAGCGCATTATGTCCCACAATACCTAAGTTTCCCATAAGGCTGCTGCTAACTACAAAATCTTGCATCAACATTTCCTTTTTCTGGCACACCCGGTGGGAAACAAACTAACACATTCACCTAAGATTATAAGTGTGTATGAGTCATTTCCATGTAACTAGGTCATAGACCAAATGATTCCCTGGCCAGATTGTACCACCACTAGTATTTGTGCATCTAAGAGCCCACCAAGGGAGTCCTTCACCTCCTCCGTTTCCTTCATCTTCACAGTCATCTATTTCTCTTGCACCTATGGCTACTATAAACTATGTAGCTTGGGATGCTAGTAGTCCCCTAGTAGTACTTGTGCCTCTTACAGTATGGGCCCCAATCCCTGCTTTTGCTCTAAAAGCTATCACTAATTATTTTGGGGATGAGTCAAAGATGCTGAAGGAACACCTGCAAGATGTAGTGGATGTATGTTTGGTACATGGCATATCAAATGAAAATGTTGCCCTTAGATTTCCTATTGCCTCCTTCCAAGGAAAAGTGTTGAACTAGTATAGGACTCTTGAGGCTAATACTATTGCTACTTGGGACTAGCTCAAAACCCTATTTTATGAGCATTTTTTGAATGTTGGTGACAAATATTCGTTGTATCATCAATTGGAAAATATAAAGTGAGCTCCTCATGAAGCTCTGCCTAATTTCAATGTGAGGTTCCATTCAACCTAGCAGAGAGTGCCTATTGGTAGTCATCCGCCCCCAGACTTGGGATTTATGTTCTACCTAAAGTCTAGTAGCCTTGATATTTCCATGATGTTACAAGCTCTTGGTGAAGAGACTTTTCCTGATGCTTATGCCTTGGCAGTCACTACAGAAAACAATTTGATCACTGCAGGAAAGTTGGCACTGAGAGCCATCATGCCATTGTTTCCTGAGTGCAATGTTGTGGAAGCTGAAGTTCCTTCAACCAGTGCACCTACAGCTCCTCCCCAATCTATGTACGTATATCCTGGAACAACCTCAAGCACAACTCCATTCATGGATCTAGTGCCTAATCCCTTGGCTTCCGAGATGAATGAGATGAGAAAATAAATGTGAGCCATGACTAATGAGATGACTACCATGAAGCGACAACAATATAGCTATCAAAATCCAACATACCAAAATTACCAAGGCGGAAAAGATTTGTACAAATAGAACTAGTGGCAAGATAGATCTTGCAGGAACAATTAGGCTTAGCCAAGTAACTAGATGGTTCTGGTAACTCTACCGATGTAGACTGCTCATCCTAGTTCAAATAAATAGCTAGTGGTGGGATAAAACAACTTAGCCGAACATACCAATTCATGGTGTTTTCCTTGTAATGATTCCCACATGCTGAGAAATTGTCTATGGGGAAATTTGCAACAAAATATCATAGACCAATGTGGCCGAGGTGACACACTTGATCCTGGAAACTAATCATACACCTCTCAGTAGATGGATAATGTTGTACTTGTTGCTAAAATTCAAGGGATGTCTATTTAGCAAGAGTCAGATATAGTTCTGGACCAAGCACTCTTTTCTTGGATGGAAGGAGAGGATTCAGTGTTTACAAATGATTTTATTGTAACTCAAATTCCATGAGTACATTCTCATTACAACACACATTCTAAGAAGAGATTTACTAGAGAGTTCGCATCTCTTCCAGCTAATGCTTCATCTCAGCCAATGCCTAGTCTGCCGATAGGCCCATCAATAGTCCCACAGTAGACTAGCCTGGCTCCTCCTAGTTCTCTGAATCCACCTCCTCCAAAGGAAAAGGTTCCTATGATTGTCTAGGTTGTTGCCAAATATCCAGACACACCAACCACGAGGCCAACGTTGAGTGTGAAACCTAAAGAGAAAGCAACCACGACTCATCAATCATGAGCATAGTTCAATGTGGTGGAACAACTGAAGAATTCTTATGCCAATGCTTCTTTGTGGGATATCCTGGCTATTTAGGAGCAGAACGTGCTATTAGAAAAGGAATTGTTGGGAGAACAAGAAATGAAGGGGCCTATTTGGTCCAATGAAGAAAAGATATCCAAGTCGGACCTAGATAAAGTGCTAACAAATCAACCTGAGGAAAAAAAAGAAGCCAGAAAAGAGAGTAAGCCTAAACCCAAACCTTTCTTTCTAACACTTATCATTGGTGAAAAACTATTGCATAATTGTATGATTGACTCTAGTGCTAGCACCACTGTCATGCCTACGCAAGTAGTTGATTCTTTGGGTTTAAAATATGAGCCTCTTAACAAGGGATTTATGTAGCTAGATGGAAATAAATTTAATGCCATCGAGGTAATCAAAGGATTTCCTATGACATTATTTTCTTGCCCTAGTATCACTGTAAATCAGGATACCATACTCATTGATATTCCTCCTCTATTTGGGATTTTCTTGTCCCAAGAATTCACAACAAATGTCAAAGGATATCTAGTGCTGGATTGGTCACACCTTATTTTGAGGACCAAAAATGGAGCCAAGATGAAACTATTGTCAGAAAATTTGCATTCTAAGCATGTTGTTGATGAGGCTTTGCGCAATTTTGAAGAAACAAATACTTCAATTACTCAGGAAGAGAGGTTCAATGTAGAATTTATGGAAGAAGAAGAGGCTACCAACTCCCGGATGAAGGATGAAGAAAATTTGTTGAAAGAGTTTATTGATACAAACCCTTTTGGGAATTATCACGTGACTGGACTCAGTACTTATGTCATACATGAGGAGGGGCAATCTATGTGTAGATTTACTAAAGAATCCGGAGGTGAATCACCCTCAGAGTTATGGACTTTACATTTTGATGGAATGAGATGTAGAGCCAAAGCTAGAGCAGGCATATGTTTGACATCCCTGTCTGAGGAAAAGATCCCGAGGTCTTACTATTTCTAGTTCATGTGCTCAAACAAAGAAGTAGAGTATGAAGGCCTTTTCCATGGTTTGAACCTTACAGAACAAATGGGTGCAAATAAGATAAGTGCATTTGAAGATTCGGAGTTGGTGGTAAACTAGATTCGAGGAATTTCTAGTGCAAAAAATGTTCGTATACGATCCTACCAACATAGAGTCTGGGATCTTATTGACACTTTTGAGGCATTTAATATTCAGGCTATACAAAGAGAGAAGAACTCTAAAGTTGACCAAATGGCAACTATTGGAGCTCAGTTCGAGTCGGCCTCCAAGTTATTGAAAAATAAGCATGCGGTGAGAGTAATTGTAAGACCCATTGTTCCAAACAACAATCAAGATTGGAAAGTGTTTGATAGTGATGCCCATATTGCATCATTTCTCCAGTCATCTGGAGAATTTATGGAGCAGATGCAACCATTTATCACCAAAGCTTATGGAGACCAAGTTATCCAGCTAAAATCCAACAAGCTTCCAAGAGGCCTAGTCACTCTGGAGAGCCTCTTTGATTTTGATGATGCGACAAGAGACAAAAGAAGGCTCGTAGCTGACAAGGGTGACTATACCAATTTGTACATTGGAGAATAAAGAAATCTCAAGGTCGAAAAGGAAGTTTCTTAGAAGAATAAGGATAGACTAAAACACTTTTGTAAAGATTATCCAAGTGTAGTAGCCTGGTCATATGATGATCTTAAGGGATAAAATCCTGAGATCATTGAACATACAATTGAGCTATCATAATGGGAGAAGTCGGTTCATCAAAGACAGAGGCCTGTGAATCCAAAGATAGAATCTCTCATGTCACAGGAAGTGAATAAATTGATCGCATCTCGAATAGTGTTTCTGATCAAACACAACACTTAAGTATCAAACCTGGTACCAGTCTAGAAGAAGAATGGAGACATACGACTATGTGTAGACTTCAGAGATTTGAGTAGGGAGTCCTTAAAGGATCATTACCCCCTGCCTTCAATGTAGGTTATTCTTCAAACTGTAGTTGGTTCAGAAATTTTTTGAATATTGGATGTCTTTTTGGGCTACAATCAAATTCGGGTAAAAGAAGAAGACCAATACAAAAAAATGTTCACCACCAAGTTGGGAACATATGCATATGCGTAAATTCCTTTTGTACTCTCAAATGTTGGAGCCACCTTCCAGAGAGCCATGGATATTGCCTTCAAGGATTTAATCCATAAAATTATACTCATCTATCTAGATGATTTCACAGTATTTTCAAAATATGTTGATGATCACTTTGATCATTTGGAGCTTGTCTTTCAAAAGTGCTAGGAATTCGGGATTCCTTTAAACCGAAAGAAATGTGTGTTCGGAGTTCCCTAGGGGAAGCTATTGTGATATGTCATTTTGAAAGAGGGCATTGCCATTGACCCTAAAATAATTGATGTGATCAAAGAAATTCCGTTACTTGTAAACAAGAAGGGAGTGCAATCATTTCTAGGTAAAGTCAACTTCATTAGCCATTTCACTGTAGAATTCGTAGGGACTATTCAATCTATTACCTTAATGCTTAAGAAATACCATACTTTCAAGTGGACGACAAATGCTAGAAAGGCTTTTGAGCTTATAAAGGAGGCTATTTCTTCTACCCTTGTATTGGTCAACCCAGACTTATCAAAATGTTGTATTATGTATGTTTTTAGTGGTGGCAATAGTATTGCCAGGGTACTTATGCAAAAATATGATGAAGATAAAAGGGAGTCTCTTGTTTCTTTCTACTTGTGAACCCCTAAACCTGTAAATGCACCATGAAGACAAACATTGTTAGTGTTAGATCAAAATGCATGCAAAGAGTGAGAGATTTCCCACAAAATCCATCTATTAAAGCTAAATTTAGGAAAATGAAGAACATAAAACAAGAAACTTAAACTAAATCCTAATTAAGCCAATAAAATGATGATCCCATGGGGGAATTGGTGCCAATGATATGTTACAATTGGCCCTTTCCCAATTCCTATGTTGCAGTGTGAGTTGATTGAATCAATGGTCAAATCTCCAAAGAGATTTGAGCATAATCTTGTTATAATCTATGAAAAATGATGGATGATTGGAAGCAATGAGAAAAACTAGTTCTCAATTGAAGAGAGTAACTTTGCATGTAAATTGTGGATGTAGATTGAGAGGAGAGGTCTCCAATTTATAGATTCAAATCTTGGAAGAGATAGTGAAAATAAGCAATGTGAGACAAAAGATAGTCCAATGGCATTGTGCCACTTGTCCAAATGTGATTGGATGAGGAATGTGCAAGTTTTGGCCAATGTGCCGATAAATGCAATTAGGTGGCATTTCAAATTTGAGAAATGACATGTTGAAGAGGGAAAGGGAATGAAGTTAATGTCACTTGGCTCAAGGTCAAGGACATGTAAGAGGCATTGAATGCTTTGTTGGAAGGACCAAGTCCACTTGGCCTTTTTGAATTCAAATTTGAGGATATTCCCTTTTGATGCCTTGTGAGGGAAAATAGATGAATTAATAAATCAAAGTAATTGATTTATTGTGCAACTTGCATTCTCTAGAGGAATTTAGCAATTGAGAATAATTTAATCAAGGATTTGATTAAATTAGATGATGTGACAATTTAGACTTAGGCTTGTGAATTAATTTAAGTCAATAATTGAGAGGAAATGATTTGATTTATTTAATCAAGGAGGAATGTGTTAGATTAAATCAAATAAAGTTTAATTTATTTAATTTAATAGGAGGACTTTAGAGAATTTAATTAAATAAAATGATTTACTTAATTAAATAGATATGTAAGGTTAATTGAATTAAATTGATTAATTTAATCGTTGAAAGGAGAATACTTAATCCAATAAATAATGATTTATCAAATTAAGGGATAGAATGCTAAGAATGTGATTTTAAAGGAGTATGAGGTGAAGTACAATTTTGTAGAAAATCAGGCCTTTGTAATTGTAAAAGGAATTAAGAAGTTTTGACACTTGATATCATATAATAAGGTGATTGTTTGTGTATGACATCCTAGTGTCCAGAAGTATATCATGGATGGAGAAATCATGGAGAAAAGAGATAATTGCATCACTAAGATCCTAGAGTATAATATTGAAGTCAGGCCTATCAAGACTATCAAAGGAAAGGGACTGTGCGAGTACCTAGCTAAAAACAGTGAAATAGTGACAGAGTTTGAAGTTCCAGAAACTATATTACTGAACAAAGAAAGCTCTCATGATGACTGGCTAGATGATAGAATGAACTTCATGCAGATGGAGAGGTATCTGATTAATCTCCCTTCTTTTAAAAGGTGTTTCTATCGCTTACAAAATAGCAATTATATTCTCTCATAGGGTGTCTTGTTCAAAAGAAGTTTTAATGGTGCCATGCTAAGGTGTGTAAATGAAGAACATGCAAGGAAAATATTGGATCAATAACACAGTGGCCTAGTTGGAGGACATTTTTCTGCAAGAACTACATCAATAGAAATTATATGTGCTGGTTATTTTTGGCCAACACTTTTCAATTATGCATTTTCATTAATTAAATCTTGCAATGAGTGTCAATTTCATGTCGGAAGGAGAAAGAATGTTGATATGCCATTAAGGCCATAGTAGTAGAGGAACCCTTTGCTCAATGGGGTCTGTATTGCATTGGGATGATTAACCCTTTCTTCTTAGCTGGACATAGATGGATATTGATAGCAATGGGCTACTTCACTAGATGGGAAAAAGCAGTGCCATTGAAAAATGCAATGGAAGTGGAGATTGTTAACTTCCTAGAGGAGTTGGTGGCTAGATTTGGTGTGCCAAAAACAATCATCTTCGATAATACTAAATATTTCCTTGGCTCGAAGATGAGCTAGTTCACATTAATGTATTGGGTTTTCCTACAAACCTCTTCTAACTATTATCCCCAAGGGATTGGCCTCACAGAGTCTACGAATAAAAACCTCTTCAGGTTAATTAAGAAGATAGGCTTAGAACACTAGAGAGAATGGCATAGGAAACTCTAGACAACACTATGGGTAGATTGAATCACACCCAAGCAGATACTAAATAAATCTCCCTATGAGATGGTGTACAGGAAGGATGCATTGCTACCTATTGCCCTGGTAATTCCTACCCTGCAGTTGCTTAAATCTTTGGAGATTGAACAAAATGAAGCAATGGAGGTACATTTTTCCAAGCTACTTGAGGTTCAAGAAAAGAGAGAGAACGCCCTTGAGGTGATAATCAGTTTCCAACAGGTGGTAAAGAAATGGTTTGATAAGAAGGCATCAAATCAAGATTTACAATGCAGGGACTTGGTGCTCATGTTCAACGAGCGTGGAGCAAAGCTCGATCAACACGAAAAATTTGATAGTCTCTGGGAAGGGCCTTTCAAAATTGTTCAGTGTAAGCAGTTCAACCCCTTTGAATTGGAAGAAATGGAAGGTAATACCTTAAGTATTCCAATCAATGGAATACATATTAATAAATTCAACTAATTATGCCTATGTGATGGCTATGTAAATTTGTAAATATTATAATTATTTTTCCCCGCTTTTAAGTTTTGGGTCTTCTCGATGCTTTATGAAATAACAACAATAAGTTGAAGAAGTTGATTAAACATTGTAAGTGATCCAAGATTTGTGAAAACATATATTATATATTTTGGCTAGGAAATTTACATTATATAAGATAGAGGTTGTTGGCCTTCTATCAAGATATACATATATCTGCTATGAAGTGGAGGCTGGGAAAAAGGGAAAAAACAAAATTGGGGATAATTTTCATTCTTAGATTATCAAGCATGGGAGGGACCAAAAATTGTAACAACCGGTGGTGCAAGATCAGGGAATACCATTCTTTTGAAATCCTCATACCACTGGAGGTTTCAAAATGGTTCTATGTAATGCACCTGCATGAGGAAGTAGCAACCGACACACACCTTCAAACGATGCTCCTCATGAGTCTCCAACTCAAAACCAAAGACGATGGGCTTGGTTGGTATGGGTCCTCCATGCAGCTATAGTAGGTGAAGGTTGTGAAGTGAGGGGACCCCACGATTAAATTGAGCAACACACACTACTTGCTTTAGCCCTCTAAGGTAGTGTCACGAGACCACTCGCTTCGTTAGCTTCAAGACCTTGCGCTTGGAGACACTAATATCTAGTAGCGAGGTGATGAAGTGGGAGCAGATGTTGGTGTTAACTTGGTATTTCTCCTCATACTCTACACAATCCTTGCCAATAACCCACTTAATTGCCTTCACATATAGCAAGTTTTTCACACCTATCATGTGCTTTAAGTGCCAGCACCTAATTTTTCCTAAGAAGGTAGCTTGAGTCTTTTTGTAGACTAACCTTATTAATGTTTCCATGCCGCTTACTATCCTAGCTCGAAAATGAAAATTGTTAAGATAAGAAAATCTTGCTAAGCTAGGAATGCTAGGAAATAATTGTGATTTGCAATGCTGCTAATGGCCCTATTTATAGACTGGTCAGAGTTCACCTAATGAGGCAACCATAATCATGGCAGAGGCAAAGTGTGTTGCCAAGCCTCGATTTTCCATACTGCGGTATGTGAAGTGAAGGGAATAATCAGGTATAGTTGCAACTTGCTCTGTTCAAGTTGCCCAATTCAATGGAGATTGTCTAGGTGTTAGCACAAGGAGTCACCATCCCATCTGAATCAAAAAAAATCTTAAAGACAGGTTGTTGGGCGATGCACCCAAGTATGTTCAAGAAAATTAGTAAATGCACAAAGCGTGAAAAAAGGTATTTTCAAGGTTGTCCTGGTTTGTGGTTCAAGAAAATTCAGGCACCACCTCACCCATATATCATCTCTTAAATGTAGAGAACAATTTGGCAGGTTGGTGATCTTTTCGCACACATGAAAGGCTAGTGACACATATAGCAACTAAATATGAAAGAATGGTATGTACACCTCACCTGACCATTTTTCATGAAGATCAAAAAGCAGGTTGGGCATGCAAAGGGAATTTATTGCAAGATTTATCAAAAGATAAAATAGCTAATTATTTGTAAGAGACAAAGATTTTTTCAGAAGCTAAGACACTTTCCAAAGTTTGCAAAGGTTTGTGAAAGTTTCTTGCGAATATAGAAAAAATGGCTGATATTATAGAGAATCCAACATAGGTCTTGGCCCTAGCGAGTATAGACGAGAAAATGAAAAGTATGCC
>CM021101.1:732228219-732434299 GCA_007115665.2 Sequoiadendron giganteum
AATGTTTGTGAAGGAATAGTGGATGTTTGTTGGAGGATGGATTGTGATGTAGTGTTGGTTTGGGTAGATGATCCTCTAATAGATGTTTTGTTTAATGTGGTAGGTGCATTGGTTGTGGTGGTGGTGTGACCAAGGGAGGTATCATTAATGGTCTTAATGACATTTTTTGAAGAGGCTCCCATGCAAGGATTGTGTGATTGGGGATCTGGAGATTTTTTTCTAAGAGTGTTGAGATCAAATCATTTTGGTAACCTAGCCCCTTGGTCAAGGAGCATAGCTAGGTATCTGGATGAGTCTTTTAAGACCAATTCTTCCATAAAAGAGACCACTTCTAGGTTCTAAGCAACAACTTGTATGTCTTCTCCATAGACTTCCCCATTTTGGTCTTTGCAGAAAAATTGTTCAAAAGGATTATGTGAAGAGGGTTGAATGGACATCTCACTAAAAGGATTGATAATAGAATTTCCTATGTCATTAGAAAAAGTGTTCATGTCATTAGGGAATGAATTCATGTCATTGGTGAAACCAAGAAAGTTGGTGTCTTGACCAAAATAATCCATGAGTATTTTATTTCTCTCTAATCTAGTTTCAACCATAAAAAGTTTTGCTCAACTTTGGGATGATGAGGGAGAATGACCTAAATATGACACTATGTTTTTGGTCTTTTTTTTTTGGAATTGAGGAATTTTATGAAATGAAAATAAGACCAAAATGAGACTAAAGGTTTGTGAATACAAATTATACGACACTAACATGAGGAGACTAATGGTATGCAAACTAAAAGGAGCCTAAGATGCACTCACTTTTTGGTAAATCTAAGAAGATGTATACTTGACCATACAAATTTTTGGCAATGATTTAAGTTTGGAATATCAATGTACTATAAAAGGACTAGAGGAGGACAAAATGAAATTTACACACTAGACTATTGAGTGGGAAATAATTCACCAAAGATATTGAATAAAAGACAAAGGGTGATTGAGTCCAATGATAACCTAATTTTGAATGAAAAGGTTTGACAATGGGTGGTAAGGAATCTACTCCTAAAATATGTAAAATGAGTGTCTAAGGAGATGGTAGATTTTAACAATGTGACTAATGAAAATGAAAATGGGATCCTATGGTGACTTTAAGAATGCTATCTATAATGCAATGATGAGGGAAGTTGAGAAATTCAATGTTTGGTTTGACATAAATAGTAGAGAAAGACTTGATGGAATCTGGAAAAGAAAAGTTTGGACCCTAGTTTTGACAGTGAAAAGATATTTATGAAGATTGGAAAATGCGTTATAGTAAATGTGTTATGATAGGGAAAATGCATCTCAGTTAAGCGATGGCAGCATTTTAATTGGAAAATGCGGATCAAAATGGAGAATGTGACTTGGTATCAATCAAATGCAGTTTGGAAAGATGATTGTGGTGTATGAGAAAGAAAATGTGGTTTGATAAGTTGATTGTGGTCTAAGAATTTTTGAATGCAGCTCAATAGAGCTATTGCGGCTCAAAATTAATCAATTGTAGTTTGACCAAACGATTGCATCACATGAAGCGAATTTGGAAAATAATTTCAGTAGTTTGACTAGTTTGTTTCAAATTTTGGCAAGTTTGATGCTCATTTGTTGAAGTTGTCTAAAAATAGTTGGCAAGCACATGGTGTTGTAAAAATGAAAACAACAACATAGAAGACATTTACAAAAATTCTATGGTTGCAAGGACAATATTCTTATGGATCCCACACGGATTTTACTCCAACCGCATATCCTTAGAAGATGAGTTCAGAAGCTTGGCCCCATGGGCTCCCCCTTACAATGCACTCACTTCTTAGGTAAACCAAGCTTCCAACCTCCATGAAACTCCCATGGCAGATTGATCATCTCTACTAAGAACTATGCAGGTGTAGGTGCCTTTGAAAGGACCATTGCTACACCAAAGAATATAAGGTTTGTGGTCACTAAAACAAAGGTTTTATTTCGGGCACCCATTCAGAAGGCCACGCAAGAGGCAATATCATCCCATTCTGCAGAGGTTATGGTCTACATGTTTTGACACACCACAAGGGTACTAGGGAGTCAATTAGTGGTTCAGAGGAAGTTTTGTAATGCTAATCTTTCTTTAACATTAAAATTTATATACCGGTTTGGCCTCGCTTGGCTTTAGCGTGTTACTAGTTTGAGTGGATTTGGGGTGACTAATTTTTCCCACCAAAGCAAGCCCAATTTCTAAGGCTAACAAAAGAGAGCCAACATATTCATAGTTCAATCAATATTTGTTTAAAAAAAGGAGAGAGACCACATGAATATATTAACTCACACTCGCATGTTTTTATTTTTAAGCCCAAATTGAAATGTGTTGTTGTGATGACTAACTAAATCAAAAAATAGAAAAAATAATGGTTCATCTTAACTATTTGTAGTATTTTCAAGCATGGGGTTTATTTTAACCATTTTTAGTGTGAGATAACTAATAGTTAATTTTAAACCCATCAAAAAAAAGAGAAATGGTTGTTCTTTTTAACCTTATGCAATTGCATGATTGTTCATTTTACCTAATGAGTGAAATGAAAATTGTGAAATTAGATTAAATAAACAATCAATAAAATTTTGTTAGACTCTAGCTTGACACACGTTG
The DNA here is from genome assembly GCA_007115665.2 of Sequoiadendron giganteum. Classification (NCBI taxonomy): domain Eukaryota; kingdom Viridiplantae; phylum Streptophyta; class Pinopsida; order Cupressales; family Cupressaceae; genus Sequoiadendron; species Sequoiadendron giganteum. Next base: position 732,230,848 of record CM021101.1, read on the forward strand.
TCACAAAAATATTAGTATCAATAAAATCTCTAATCTAAAAACAAAAGACAAAAAATCCAAAAAAAAAAGAAACAAACAAAAAAATTATTTACCAGTCGCCTATGTCGCAACAAAATGAATACGTCACAATAGAACAAATGAAGCGCATAGTTTAGTGAATGCAGCTCAGGTTATTGAATGCATCTCAAAATAGATCAAGTGTGTCATGATAGAGCGTGTGCATCGTTGTTGGTGGCAAACGCGGTGCAGCAGAGCAGTTGCATTGCAGGAGATGGAAAATGCATTGTTTTGTACCTGTAACTGTAAAACTGATCAAAACATAGGGAAAACTTGCAAAAAATGTGTCAAAAGGTCATGTTCACCAATGTGTTCGAGGATTTTTCTGCAAGTATCATATTAGATTAGTATACATGTACATGCGATAGAAATAAAACCCATAATGACAATAGAATGCATAGGAAAATAAAGAAGGAAAACATGAACTAAAATGAAATGAGCTCACCAAACCCTTCCTCCTCCATGGCTAACTTCCATTTCACCTTCTATCTTCTTGTGATAATGAGTTTTCCCTTGGATTGTGATGAGAAAACTCTACTATATGGCCCAGCCCTAAGAATTGTTTTTAAGGATTTACTATAAACTATGCAATAGAAATTAAATTCTAAATGCAAGTAGCTAAAATGACAACTCTAGAGTTTAAGAGAGTGCAAGAGAGATTAAGATTAAGAAAATAAAATTCAAAAGATCAAGAGGTGTCAAAATGAGAAAAAAATTGACATTCTCTAGAAAATGAAATTTTGGATGGATGAGCGAGATGAGAGATTGAGAAATGCTCTAGAATCAATGGTCAAGATTCAAAACTGGCAACTCTTAATTAGGGTTAGGTTAAGATTTCTAAATGAGTGGGAAAGATTTAATTTAAGAAATTAAATCAAGGATGGAGAATAAATGTTATAGTGAGATGAAAATGGGTAAAAATCAAGAAGATAATTTTTGAACAAGAAGATGAGATTTAGAAAATCAGTAATTTTAGCATGTACTTGATTTGTAGAACATATTACCAATTTGAATTAAAATTAATTCAAAATATGGATCTAGTGAGATAGTAAATAGTTGATTTTAAAATTATTTACTAAAAGAAGAAGCAGTTAACCATGTGAAAATTATTTTATTTAGAATGAGGGAAATGTCAAATAAGGCAACTAAATATTTATAAATAATTATTTAATTTAGAAGAGGTGATTGATTAATTAAATAAATTTATAAATCTATTTTATTAAAAGAGGATTTGGGAATTAGTGACATTAAATAAATTAATTAAAATATATTTATTTAATAATCAAGAGGACATAAATGATAAAGATTAATTAAATAAATTGAGAACTTTATTTAATTATGAGAAGAATTTAGATAGTTAGTGATGCATTAAATAAATAAATAAAATCTATTTATTTAATAATCATGGGGAATAAAAAGATATGAATTAATTAAATAATTATGAATTATTTAATTAATAGTTGAAAGTGAGTTAGAAAAATAATTAAAATGTCATAATTATGCTTGGACGAAAAGTGGTAAAATAGTGCTTGCAAGCCTAGGTCATTTTTATGTGTCTACACTATCTATGGTAGGTATAACGGTGTAGGAAATTCTTTCGGTACTCACGCTATCTTTTAAATGGGAAAGGTCTTCATAAATTTTCATTTTGTTTTCTTGAGGGATATGATCAGCCATTGTTTCAACACTTGACATAACACTTGTAGGTAAGATAGGCATAGAAAAGAGTTATCAAAGGTATGGTCCAAACTTAGTGAACTAGTACTAACACTAGAATTAAGAGAGCTTGATAACCCAAGATCCATAATGAGTGTTTTATCACAGGATTTCATGAGTATCACACTTCATTTAACCACAATATTAGCAGTAGTACATCTTATGCAAGGGATAAATAAAATAAAGTGCAATGAATAAAATATCCTATGGTTACAATTACACTTGAAAATAAAGAAATTAGAATAACAACAATTTTGCACATTATGACATAAAACTAAAAGAAGCCAATAGAAGCACATAAATCTAATTTCAAACCCTAAAAACTACAAAGTTAAAGTCAACGAGGACTAAGGCACTAGTAAGGGCATCTTGGTAATATTGGTGAAATTTTCAGGTTGCAAAAACTGCAACTGATAGCAAACAACTCACCCAGGGTTCTGAGCCAAAAACCCATAGAGGGACTAAGATGCCGGTAAGGGCATTTTTATCCCAATAGAGGATTTTTGCAAAAAAATTATAGAGTCGGAGTTGTTACCAATGTTCCTAGGTTGCCTACCAAGGGACCTGATGTTTAGAAACAAAAAACTGTACAAATGAATGTAAGAAAAAGTGACAAATGACAAGCAATTGAATGAAAATTTGAATGCAATTTTTTAAATTTTGAATACAATAAATTTTTTCCTAAATACAATTAGGATGATTCAAAATGAACTATTTTAGTTTTTCAATGAGATAAAATAATGCAAGAAAGAAAAATGCAACGTATATGCAGTTTCACTAATGCAAATATGGGAAAATTTAGATGCACTTTCACTAATGTAATATGCAATGCAAAAATGAATGCAAGCTAGATCTAGGACTTTAATGAACTCCAAGTTAGAAAAATGAATGCTCTAAAATGTCAGGTTCACCAAAATGAATAATGTGAAAAATATGTGCAGGTGCTTTATGGGCTAGGTCATATAACAGCACTCTTCTCCACCTATCATTCAACAATTCCCTAGGATCCCAAACTGGATTGACTATCAATACAAAGGTGAGTCAATTCACAACAAGGAATACCTAGGGGGGTTCTTTAGGCTTTGAAAGGTTCACCACCAAGAAAAGGCTTGGAAAAGAAAACTTAACATTCAACTCACAAAACCTAGTAATGAAAGTCAAATGATGGATGAAAATGACAAAATTAAGTAACAAGTTAGGATGTGTGTGCCTAGGAAGTTTGGAAATGAAAAAATCTTATCAAAATATGTTAAGGAGGAACTAGATGCCCTTACCATTGTCTTAATCTTGCTGCTACTTTTTGGGGTAGATGTAGAATCTTCATATGCCATAACATAATCTGAAATAATCTTTGTAAAATACCCTTGAGAGTATTAAGATTCCCTCACTACTGACTTAGTCCAACTCAAAATTTCTGAAATCTATGCATGTGATCCTGAGGCTCAATGTTTGTACTTCCTTCTTCTTAGATATTAGATCTAGAAATCTCTAGACCTAGCTTCTAGGTGAATTTCTATGAAGATGACAACTTTGTAATGCAACTTTGCAACTATACAAATTTTCAATTCAAATGATCTTCAAAATAAATATATAAACATAATTACACAAGAGAGGAAAAACTTGTTTATTGCTATTAAATGAGGGTTTACATTGGTCAAACCCCTTGTTGGTAATTAAAACATGAAATGAAATGAAATAATAAAGGGAAATGATGAATGAATAAAGTGATATATTTCAAATCACCAAACCCTTTTTATGAAACATGCAAACTTGTTTGAAGTGGCTAGCTTGAATGTAGATCTTGAAATGCTTGAATGTTTGATAGATTTTGACTTGAATTGCTTGCTTGAATCAAAACCCTACATAACAAATGTTATCTCAAAAACACACATGATGCAAGAATATCTTTGACATTATTCTTGAATCTTGATGATTGCTCCAAATACTTGATGAACTACTCTTGAATGCTCTTGTGAACTCAATTATTCTATTAGGAATGATTACTCAAGTTTCTAGGATTAAAATGAATGAAAGAACCTTGTATTTATACTTATTTATGCTTAATATCCCAAAATTATAGAACAAAAAGCTGGTGTATGAAATTATTAATTAAAGCAAGCTAAATCCCACCAAGATTTGAAATTAAATCCTTAAAATAACTTGAGGGAGACTACAATTCCCTAGGTAGAATCTTTATCCAGAGGCTTAAAACTTAAGGCACAAACTCCAAAGAGGAGCCCATTAAAGGAACATTTGAAAAGAGGGCTCCAAGAAATTTTGGGGAAAAATAAACCCTAGGTGGAGTCTTAGTCTTCACCCAAAAATCAAGGACACACAACAAAAATAATTAACTTATCATTTACCCTTTGATTCTTTCTGGGATTATCCATAAAACGATGCACTTTATTAGGCTTCTAGATACAAAATAGGACCAATTAAGACATAAATATAGATAAATAAATAAAGTCAGGCCCAAACAAGTGTTAAATGCAAGGTTTTGTATTTTCCTACACTACAAATTTGAACTAATAGTGTCTTGGAGTAGTGTTGTAATGTGTTGGACTCATTAACACTATTCTAAGACCTTTATTTGACTAAAAAATACCTTAACTAACCCTTTGAAAGGGTTTTATAAAGTGTTGTAACACACTTTCACACTTTTCTAGGACTTATTTTATTGATTAAGCCATATGGACCCCTTTCTAAACAAAATAAACATAATGTTTTGCAAAGTGTTTTAAGTAAATTTTGCACTCATCTAGGTGGTCTTAATTTATTGTGGCTAATTGGAGTTTTTAACCCTCTTTTAATTTAAATTTAGGCCTTAATTTGGATAGCTCCTGAAAATCTGTCCTAGAAATCATAAATTAATAAAAAAAATATTTCATTAGGAAAAAATTAGTCATGGTAAGTTGATCCAAGACACATTCACCCTTGATGGTGAATGGGTCCTCCCTTAAGAGGACCCCTCTTTCTTAGGTGATCTAGAATGGATTTTTGGCCTTCTTTTAGTCCCCTGAAGCTTGGTCTTAGAAACTTTGTCAGGACCCATTCCCCCAAGGTGGTGAATGGGTCCTCCCTTTATGAAACCCCCCCTTTTGAATTTTATTCTGGTGGGAATTTAATTATGTTTCTTCCCAAATCTGGTGCCAGCCTTAATTCTTTGAATTTTGGGGTTAATCTCCTAATTTAGTATAAATAAGAGGTTAATTAACATTGTTTCTACTAACATGAGCTGTCAAGTTTATGAATCATTCAAGAATTCAAGTGATCAAACATTAGAGAATTTCAAATGCATTCATAAGGCATTTGAAGATATATTTTCAAGGTTTATTGTAGCAATTCAAGGTCATATCATCATGTCAAGAGTTTAATGCATTCATGTGTGTTGAGCTAAGAATTTAATGTTGTATTTAGGATTCATTTACAAGTATCATACTACATGCAAGATATACATTATTCATGGAAACTACATGTTAGTATGCATATTTGACTCACAAGACATCATTGAAGGTGATATCAATTACATTATTCATGTGCATGCTTCATTTCTTTCATTTCATCACTTTTGTTGATTACCTACACCGTCTTTGACTAAGTAAAACCCCCATTCACTATTAAATCAATAATTTTTTCTACCCTTGAGTGTGTTATTGTGTGTCTTAGGTTGAAGAGAAGGATTTGGAGAAATATTGTCAAAGATACAATGTTACTAAAGTTGTCATTCAAACTTTAAGATCATGGAAAGAGATCTACAAAATTTTATACAGAATTCCAAAAGCTGATAATAGGGAATTTAAGAGTTTGGACATCAAGAAATAGGATCCTAAAATCATTTTTTTGAAACCCTAAAAGGACCCATTCACCACTAGAGGTGAATGAGTCCTCCATAGCTGGATATGTGCAGGATCATCATAGAAAAAACAAGCCCTTAAGTGGTGATGAAAATCAAAATCAGGCAACTCGACGTAAAAATTTGAAGAAGTTATCTATATTATTTCAAAAATATGTAAGAATAGAATATGTAGAAAATTGAATATAGTTTCCAAACTACTAGGTTTGTTTTTTTTTAAATCTATTTGGTGAAAATTTGAAATTTCAATGTAGTAGTACTTAAATTTTAGGGAAAAAATAAGAAGTAGATGTCTATTTGACCACTCTAACCATAATAAAATGATAAAAAAAAACTATAAGATTTTAGATATAAGTAGAGGAATCATGTCCCAATGTGATGCATATCTTTTTGTAATTTGTTTCCAAGTAAATAATTAATTATGAATTTTTTATTACAACTTTAAAAAGTATAAATAATCGTATGTTTTACCACCTTAACTTGGTCAAAAATTCATGAAATTAATTTTTTTTTAAAAATCCTATAGTATACAAATAATAGAATGTGATGCATTTTTCATATTCAAAAAATGTGATACCGTTTGAAATCTGTAGATTTTTTTCAATCAACCTATCAATTAGGACTTTATTTGTATCTCAAATAGAAAATGAATAATAATTATTTATTAAATTCAAAGTAAAGCATAATTCATATTGGTGGAAAGTTCATAATCTCCTTTAAAAACCCATTTTGTTTCATCAATTTTGGGTAAAAAAAAAGTCGCCAACCACATGGGCCATCGTATGACTTACATATTGCCACTTTTTGGTCCACCATGATCTTGCACATACCCAACTCAAAAATAGCAACTTTCTAGCTAGGTATACAACTTCTTATTCTCTAAAATCTTCCCCCATAATTGCTATAATAGTTAGGTTGCATTTTTGGTTGTTATTAGCATCTTATTTTACATAATTTGAGGTTTTTTGGGCCTTGAAAAATAAGTGGTCCATCACTTTGTTGATTCATTTGGTGGACCCTATTTTTCACTCTAATCATTTTTGGTGAAATTGGCTCATTCAACATTGTAATTTTCTGATTTTTGGAGTCTCTCATTACATCTTAAGTTAAAATATTGCATTCATTTGGATTTAGATTTACATTGAATTAGGGTTTCTTTTTTTGCATTGAAATCTTGAATATCATATAGGGTTTAGATTTGCATTGTTTTACACTTCTTAAATGTGAAAACTACTAAAACAAGTTAGTAATTTTTCATCTCATTTAGATCTCATTCAATTACATTTGAAAATGAAAATAAAACTATATTTTCAATAATGGGGTATGTGGAAGATCATGATGGGCCAAAAAGTGGTGATATGTAAGTGATATGATGGCCCATGTGGCTGATGAATTTTTTTCTACCCAAAATTGATGAAACAAAAAGGGTTTTTAAGGAGATTCTCGGTTTTCCACCAATTTCAATTATTATTTATTTTGAATTTAATAAATTATTATTATTCATTTTCTATTTGAATTATGACTAAACTCCTGATTGATAGGTTGATTGAAAAACATCCATAGCTTTCAAATGGTATTACATTTTTTAATCCAAAACATGTGTTCTATGCTTTTCATACTATAGGATTTTTTAAAAAAAAATTCATGAAGTTTTAACCAAGTTAAGGTGGTTAGACATATGAGTTTTTATATTTTTTAAAAGTTGTAATAAAAAATTCACAATTAATTATTTACTTGGAGAAAAGTTAGAAAAAATATTCATTAGATCTAAACATGAGTCCTCTACTTATATCTAAAATCTTATAAAAAAATATTATCATTTTATTGTGGTTAGGGTGGTCAGACAAAAACCTACTTCTTATTTTTTCCTTGAAATTTAAGTACTATTGCATTGATATTTCAAATTTTCACCAAATATATTTTAAAAAAGTAAAAAATAAACCTAGCCGTTTAGAAACTACATTCAATTTGCTACAAATTCTATTCTTACATATTTTGAAATAATATAGATAACTTATTCAAATTTTTATGTCAAGTTGCCTAACTCTAATTTTTTAATTTTCATCACCACTTAAGGGCCTATTTTTTCCATGATGATCTTGCATATACCCAATGTATTACATTTCTTCTTTCCATTGCATTTTTGCATTCAATTTTTGGAAAATTTGAAGCTACATTTCATTGTTTCAAACCTCAAACCAAGAGATATAGTTGAGAGCTTGAAAATCATTAAAAAATTGTTTTAAAATACCTAACTAGGACCCATTCACTTTTACTGGTTAATAAGTCCCTAATCAGTATAATATGTACCTTCTATCATTGGAAAAGGCATTAAATTTGACTCTTAAATCAACAAAAATAGCCTAGAAAGACCTAATCGGGACCCATTCACCCTTACTGGAAAATGAGTCCATGTTAGCTACATATCTACATTTTTAGGACATCAAAATCTTAGTTTTTAGCTTTTGTTTGGTATTGTTATCTTGATATTTTAGTTTCCTAATTTTCCCTTTCATCAATTTCATTGTATTTACCTTAAGTTTCATCACTTTAGTGCATTTTTAAAATCTCCAAATTACATCAAAAATATTCATTTTCAGCTTATTGCATTTCTTAGACTCTAAAAATTGCATTTCATTCTAGGTTATTGCATTGCCCCTTTGCTATTCTAGGGTCTGCACACTAGGTTGGTAAAAATTGTATTAGCTTTACAACTTGATGTCCTATTCGAAATACTATTATAAGACATAGTTCAAGGGTCACATCATCTAGTGATCTCTCACTTGTCATGGATCTTAGTTGCTCTAACTCTCTTTCTAATAATGTTGAGAATCAACCCTCCATGGCTCATAGTTTGCATATTACACTTCCTATGACTTCACCTCCTACAACCAATCTCCTTTACATTACCAACACCATCCCTACCATTACCATTTCCACTCAATATTTTCTCTCTACTCAAAGTCAAGGTGGAATTCCAATTATGTCCTCCACAATAGAAATTCCCATCCATACATACACTAGTACACAACATATAACAACATTCCAACCTACAAAAACATTTCAACACACATCTACCATTCAAACAACAACAAGAATCATACCTACTAGCACCATATACATTTCCATAGGTATTCCCATAGGAAATACTTCAAACACAATAATACCTCAACAATCCACCTTCAATAACCTACAATTCACTATCCCTCTGCATACATACACTACAACACCTTATTCCCCTCAACCTTATAACCAAAATTACCCTCTCATTAATTCACTTTCACAAACCATGAAATCCCTTCAACAACCAATGGAAACATTACAACAAAATAATAATTTTCAACCTTTGCAATACATCAATTCCATTCCATGCTCTCAAAGGTGGGGATGTGGAATGTGTTGTTTATCCCGAAAGGGGACACATCAGCCATGATGTGGCCATCCCTTTCCATGACGATTCTTCTTTCAACTTGGTATGCCTCACAGCATGCCATTACTAGCTCAGGGGCCACTAAGGTAGGTAGGAAACCTATAGCTTTGGCAAGGCCACTGCTTTTGATTAAATTTGCATTGTGTTTCTTTGGGTCCACCTTGACCCTTCGGGTAAACTCATCAATATTGAGAGACGAGAATTAACAACATTATCATGAGGAAGTGGCCTTGAACAAATCCCTGCAAATCAAGGTTAGATCCACAATATTCATATTTGATAAATGTCTAACACTTGATAACAACATCATTAGAAAGAAAAAAAAGTGATTTAGGCCCCAAGGGTCGGACTTCCCCTCGAAGAATGTTATTTGGAAGGGCAAACGAGGCATGGCATTCCTGATGTTGGATCTATTTAATGAAGGGTTGGTGTGAAAGAAGTTCGTATTTCAGCAGGTGGGTCAAAGTCCATTTTTGATTTGGAGGTCATTTGAGCCCTCTTTCTTGCATTCAAACTTTAGTTGCTAGAAAGTCATCCAAGGTTGGTTGTTAAGAACAACATAGGGAAAACAACATTTTGGGAGTCGAGTTTCAGAATCCGTGTTGCCACGGTCGGAAAGTTGTCATGGGATAGCCGTGTGAAATGATGAAATGTGGAGGGAAGTCCAGAAGGCAATACCTAAGACAGATTCATTAGTTGATGGAAACCCAATGGCAGATAGAGGTTTGAGGCCTGGTGTCCGGAAAGGTGGATAGGTTTTGTCGTTCGGGACGAAAAAAGTGACATGGAATTCTGAAGACGTAATTTCAAGGGTCAGCATCTATACAAAGCTTGGACAATTGATTTTTCTGGTTAAAATGCACACGGTGAAAGGGCGACTGAGCTTAGGGAGTCAGAAAGATGTCTAGGGACAACCGTTCGAAATGACGAAGTCCGGGGGCTGAGGTCCAAGGGTAAATTTTTCATTTGGTTTTCTTGCAGGTTTAAGATAGACTTCATGCGTCGGGGGTCTGAAGTCTTGAAGGACACTCGAGGAAGGTCATTTGGAATGGTAGGGGCACAATGAAAAAATGGGAGGGGAAGTCCGAAGGCTAGGACATGGGATGAGTTTGATCACTATCAATTTTCTAAGTTTGAACTTTGCACATGGTCATGGAGAGGTCCAGGCCCAAGGGAGGTGGTCGCCTATTCCAAATAACAATGATAGGGAGGTCCAACTCTTATTTTGAATTTGGGTTGTCAATCTCACGATTTACAGTTTTTTAATTCATTGCTTTTCTAGGCCAAGGTGTTGTCATACCATGTTTTTGAATTCATTTTACCTTTTACTTAATTTTTAGTTTAAACTCTTTGAAAAGATGGAAAATGGGGCTAGCAGCGAACCTACCTCTAATCCCCGAAGAAGCTCTATGTCGAATTCATGAAGAATGGTGAAGCTCTAGCTTGAACTCGAAGGTAGAAAATGTTGGGGTCGGGGACCTCTTCAAATTCCTCTCTATCATATGAAAATGACAGGTCGAAATCCATTTAAATAATCCCTAGTGCCATTAATATCTAAATAAATGCGCAGTATAGTGGCAGGTAGGGTAGTTGGGTTCAAATTTCCTGGGCAGAAGTGAGTGATCCAAAGTTCGATGGTCAGAAAGGCATCGAGCCATGGCCATTTAAAAATATACAAAATGTTAAGTCAAATGGCAGACAACAACCTAGGGTCCGAGGTCCGAAAGGAAATCGGCCAATGGTCACAAAGAATGGTGAAACACTGACGAAATTTTAGAGAATTAAATTCGGGAGCTGGGGTTCGGGGACCGGAAAGTCACAAGGGCAGAGCCATCAAGTTCAATCAAATATTTCAAACAACCAACGAAGCATCAAAATCTGGAGGTTGAAAAGATGTTGGGCACTAGCTACGTGGAACGAAAAAGCTGACAAGGAAACCCAGAAGGGGAAACCTTAGAGGGGAAACCCGAGGGTTCGGGCCCAGAAGGCACAATGGATGTCAGAAAGGGCAACAGTCAGGGAAAACCCAATGGCTTAAGATTTAGCATTTTTCCAAGGGGAAAATTTTTGTGAACCCTAAATTGTGACATTTGAGAATGTGTTGACCATTAAGGACACAAAAATGGGCACACAAAATGAGGCAAAGCAAAAAGGACCCGACAAGAAAAAAGAAAAGAGAGGGTCCCTGTTCTGAATGGGGCATGTGTGTTAGAGGGACAACAGTATCCCTTCATTCCTTGAATTACACAATTTGGACTTTCACCCTAAGGTTGCATTTAGGCCTTCAAATTTTGAACATAGGGAGACCTTTGATCTTTTGGAAATTCTGGGTTACACATTCTATTTTTCATTGACCATTGTCATTGTCATTGTCTTGTCATTTTTCACTCTATTTAGTTTGATATTGGTCTTATGTGCTTGTATTTTTTTTTCTCTTATGGTCAATGAAATTTGGGATTTTTTTCCTTAGGTTCACATTAGCTTGATTGCCACCCTTAGTTTAAAATTCCTTCACATTACTCTCATGGGTATGTGTAGAATCATGATGAGCCAAAAAGTGGTGATATGTAAGTGATATGATGACCCATGTGGCTGATGAATTTTTTTTACCCAAAATTGATGAAACGAAAAGGGTTTTTAAAGGATATTCTCAAATTTTCACCAATATAAATTATTCTTTACTTTGAATTTAATAAATAATTATTATTCAGTTTCTATTTGAATTGCGACTAAAGTCCAAATTGATAGGTTGATTTAAAAACATCTATAGCTTTCAAACGGTATTACATTTTTTCAACCCGAAAAATGCATCACATTCTATGCTTCACATACTATAGGATTAAAAAAATAAAAAATAAATTTCATGAAGTTTTGACCAAATTAAGGTGGTTAGACATACGAGTTTTTATGTTTTTTTAAACTTGTAATAAAAATATCATAATTAACTATTTACTTGTAAAAAAATTACAAAAAAATATGCATCACATCGGGACATGATTCCACTACTTATATCTAAAATGTTATCTTTTTATTATGGTTAGGGTGGTCAGATAGACACCTACTTCTTCTTTTTTTCTTGAAATTTAAGTACTATTGCATTGAAATTTCAAATTTTCACCAAATAGATTTCTATTTTTTTTAAATAAACCTAGTAGTTTAGAAACTACATTCAATTTTCAGCAAAATATATTTTCTTACATATTTTTGAAATAATATAGATAACTTATTCAAATATTTACGTCAAGTTGCCTAACTCTAATTTTTCTGAATTTTATCGCCACTTAAGGGCCTATTTTTTCCATAATGATCCTACACATACCCTCATTTAGACTCATATTTCCTAGATTGTACTTTGCACAATAACATAGTTTCATTTCACATTAGCCTTAGTTTCATCACTACCCTTGATCATTAATTTAGCATCATTTAGTCTCCTTGTCATTATCCTTCATCATTAGTTAGTCCACCTTTGATATCCTTTGCATCCATTAGTTTCATTTAGCTTCATTTAGCTTCTTTCTTTGGTCTTAAAGTCATCATTATCCTTGCATGATTATCTTGCATCCTCATATCCCTCTAATTAAAAAAATCACAAAAACACAACTTATTTCCATACCATATTGCATCATTTCATATCCTTTGGTCATAAGGTCATTATTATCCTTGCATTATCACTCCACATCCTTATATTATCCCAAAAACATATGCTTTGGTCAAAGGGTCATTATCATTCAACCATTCCTTAATCTTGGTCTTAGGTACATTGGCACTTTGCATCCCTATATCCTTGAAAATCACAAAAAATAGCATAGTTTCATATCCATTTTGTATTGGCACCTTGCATTTTCATCCAAAGGTCACAAGTTTTGTATGGTTTTCATTAACTTTTCCTTATCCATCCTAATCCAAATTCATGACCATGTCTTCACTTTACCTTGATCTTTTTCACAGTCAATCCGAATAACAATCAATCTTGAATTGTCAATACCAACCACTCACATACCCTTCTTACTAACAATCCATAAGTTCTAGTATTTCATCCATCTACCCTCACTATCAAGAGTCACTTGACATAGTCTATACCATTAATCCCCAAAAAATTTCCATTAGTCATCCCTATCCTAACTTTGAAAAGGGAAACCAACCTTCCACTAGTCCATTCCAATCCTCCCCATCCTATAATAATCCATCATCCACTAGTCCATTCCAATCCTCCACATCTTATCCTAATCCATCATAAAATAACCCATTGTCATCCAATCCATCCCAAACTATAATGCCATCCAATAAAATCAAATTAATTAATGCTCTCCAAGGACAACTAGCAGAGGAACTTGTTCAACTCCTAAATGAAAAAAAAGTTGGGAAATCAAATCACAGTGTTGATCCTACACCATCCAACCATTCATCACCATCATGTCCTCCATTTCTTACCAATACCGAAAAAGATCTTTCTATTGAAGCTCCATTATTGCCATGCCAAAATCGTGGGTCTATCAAAGAAAACAATATCCTTGTCCAAAATAAAATTACATTGCCTAAACTTGACGATACATGTCAAAAGGAAAGTCCAAAGCATGACATCATAGCTTCACCTTCATATCAAGATTGAAGCATTCCATATCATGACCCCATCCTTAAGTCTATCCAAGAAGTCCTAGATAATCATGACATCCAAAATACACCTATCCTTGTTCAAGAGTCTACTCATGAACATGTTGTCCAAGATACACCTATTTTTGACCAAGATCCTACCATTGAACAAGAAATCCAAAATGATTCTCTCATCAAGATTTATACCATCCATGATCAAACATTTGAAGTTGGTCCTATCAAAACTCCAAACACATCCATTTACAAAAATGAGACACTTGCCTGCTTTGGACACATAGATTATCAAATAAATGATAAGGATAACATCAAAGAATAGCATAAAGTAGCTACTATTGATCAATTCAAAGGAAAACACAAAGAAGATACTATGGATCCATTCAAAGAAGAAGATACAAAATATACCAAAGATCAAATTGACATCCCAAATGAGTAAGAAGAAACAAGCATGAAAAATGATAAATCCAAAAAATCCTATCAACTAGGATCATCCACCTTTTTCAAAGTAGGATTTCTTATATATGAGGAGATTCCAAGAAGAAATTTCCACATACAGAATGATGAGTTTGCATCTTGCTTTCAAAACAAAAAATACCCCATCACAAACAAAATCTATCAAATCATGCAGTATCAAGGAAAAAGACTAGGAATACATGAGAAAGGCATTATAGAACCAGTATAATTTTATGCAAATTCTAGACATCAAGGTCTTGGTTATTCTTTAATAAGAGAATCAAATGATGTTAGTGGTACCTCCTCAATATTGGGGGCAACTTTATGTGATACAAACATCAAAATGAGGGCCATGAGTAGTCCTTTTCATAAGGTTGTCTCCAACACTCCTTCCATCCATACCATAAACCGTCATTCCAACATGAATAAATCTTCCAGTTCGAACCAAAAAAAAAGAAAATTATTACAAACCCAAATTTCAAAATCAAATGTTAAAGGCCATTGAATCAAAAAAAAATACAAGTGGACAAATGAAGTTAAAATGGATCGAGCAAAAAAAATAGTTCAAAAGTAAAATTCAATCAAAATGTGGATCCATGAGAAAAGAGGACTCCCACATATAATAAATGTCCACCTCCCTCAAAATGGTCATCAAGCAAGACATATAAAAGTGTTGGTTCGAAACACTATCCCAATCAAAATTACAAACTCTATCATCCAATATCCCAAGTTTGAAAAATAAAAACTAATTCATCCAAATGTCAAAAAAATCCTTCCACGTTAGCCATCATCCATCATTCCAAAAGTCATACCTCACGAATCCATCACATCCTAGCAGAAAATATTTATCATAAGGACTCTCATGGCACTTTATTGTGATGTGTGTATTCTGATAAAGACAATTCTAGTATCAACAAGGATCAGAATGACATCAATCAGTTGTATGCAAGTGCTATGATCCTAACAAGGAAACTACTTCATAAAGGTCATTATTGGCATATCATGGCCCTTGTCTCTACATCAACACCATCAAAGGATTCAAAACAATTAGCGATTTTCCATAATAGCAAGTTGATATTAAAAAGGATAGTAAAGAGAAAAAAAATCAGCCAATAGTGAAAACCATTTTTATGGTGCTTTGGATAAGTACCATGATGAAAACCTAGCAAACAGGTGTCATGTGTAAGAGAAATTATCTATGTGGACTATTACACTTGGGGGAAATTTTTCTCATTTCCCATGCCTTTCTCATAACATTTCTATCCATTCTCCCACCTACCTTGATCTTGATAAGAAATGGGGCACACACATAAATCATGCTTTAAAATTTTTTTTGACATGTCTATCCTTTGATCATACACTATCCATGAAATATCATGTCATTGCTTTCACAGAATTTATCCAAACCCATATCTTGGAGAAACTAAATTATTCCTATGTGAAATAGTCCTTGGAGATCATATCCTAATTCTTCCATCCAATAATCCTCAGGTCTCTCATACTTTTCCAAAATCAATCCATTATCTTTTCATACCTATTGTTGGACTTGGTTTCCCTTTTCATTAGTTTAAGGATTCTAATCCACTTACCCAAGTTCCCTCCAGAACCCCATCTAGTCCTAAGTTTATTCATTCCAAATGCATCAAGCCTAATCCATACAATTTTTCTATGCACTCTAGTGCATCATCCAAAACATTCCTTGAATATTGATAAGTAGGAGGTTTCTTCCATAGCGTGTCAAATTATGATATTGCTATCAGGATTCAACCGTGTAGTTTTCAATTCACACTCATTGAACCATGATTCATGAGTAGTGGTCCACAAGAACCCATCTCTCATGATAATGAATGGTCCACTTAGCACTCATTGCATCCAGGTGATGCTCACAAAGGTGAAGCATTGGTCCTTCCCAGGAGGCCACCCATCCCAGTACTGCTCCAGCTCATGAGTGCTAAGTGGACCATTCATTATCATGAGAGATGGGTTCTTATGGACCACTACTCATGAATCATGGGTCAATGAGTTTGACTCAAAAACTACATGGTTGAATCCTAATAACAATATCATAATTCCTTGAATATGTTCCTATCCTTGCTATAGACCTTGATGCTTTAGTGACATTATCATCAATGGGATATTTATTTCCCAATCCTCATGTTGTTTCAAGATGTTTCCTTCCCATATCAAACAACGTTGTCTTCATCATCATCACCTATCAATTGGTTTTCAGCTTGACTAGGGGCAAGATTATGCTTTTCCTTGGATCCTTGTGCATGCATGCTTGGTTGATTGTGGGTATCTTTCACATGAATTTTTCATGATCTCTATAGTTAACATACATAATAAAACTTTTCCATCCTTCCCATGGCTTGAGAACAATCGATATCTAGAATCCTTTGTCTTTATGATCATCCCTTACATTCATCCTCTTATTCCCCTTGTGCATAGTAAATTGGTCCTATACCTGACTAGGGGCAATTCCTCGACTTACATCATCATGGGAACTAATACATGGTATCATCCCTTTAAAACCTTCAAAATCCATAAAAATCATAAAATGCCTTGAAAAAATCCAAAAAATCAAAACATTTCCAAAACTCCAAAAAAAATCGAAACATTTCAAAATCCAAAAACATCGAAAATCTTCAAAAATACCAAAAAATGGAGTTTGAATCTAAGTTTGATTCTGAAATTATTTTGTTAGAGTGGTCGAACTAAGTCTCCTATATGTTTTTTCTATGTAGGAAAGGCTCATCTCAAATGAGCCCCTAAGGCATTAGGTTAGTCCCTTTTGGTTGTCCAAATAAAATCATGACTCATTATTTTGTCAAACAAGACAAATTCATTTTGTGTTGAACTACGAGGTCTTTGCGCACTGCTACATAGACAAGGCCATCCATGAGCCCTTGAGTCCTCCTAGGTCAAGTCCTTTAGGTTTGTTTGAGTCGGGTTGTGTCCTTGGTCCGGAAGCAATCATCATTCAAAATACATCATGAAACAAAAAATGAATGAAATCTTTCATCAATCAATTATCTTATCATCCATGAACTTGGTCATTCCAATGGAATGGGGAATTATGTCATTTGTCTCATTCGGTCTTATCTCTTGTCTTTTATCAAGATGCATCCTTCTTGGCATTGGAATTTCTTAACCTTGTCATTCACCTTAAGCAGGATGTGTCCTTCTTTCAATTAGGTGTCTTGTCAACATTTATCATTTAGTCAAATTTATTAGATATTTCCTCTACCTCAAATAGGATGTGTCCTTCTTGTGGTTGGATATCGCCACATCGCTTGGTCATATTCATCAATATTTGTCAAACAAATGATCAATCTTTGTCAACCTATCGATCAAATCAATTTCTCTACTTTTGTCAATTTGTTAATCAATCTTTTCAATCTATCGATCGAATCAATTTGTCATCTTTCTCAACCAACTTTGTCACACCAATCAATCTTATCAAGTTGGTAAAAAAATCTTGTATTCATCAATATGTGTCCTTGTTTAGCCTAGGCATGGTGAATCAAATCATTTTATCAATCCTTTTCAACCTATCGATCAACTCAGTCATCTTGGTCAACCTAATCAACCAATCAGACAATCCTCATTATCACTAGAAAAAACTATCTTGGCAAACACTTTGTTGGTCTAGATTTTCTTATACTTTTTATTGGTTTTGGGTCATGTCACTAGTCTCCTTAAGGATGTCCTATCAATGGATTTAGAGGGATGATGATGGATCATGGACTCTTTTCTTTTTTTGTTGTTTGTGGTTTGTCTTGGCAAAAATACTAGGATAATTGGATCTTTAGTATGAGTTGGGACATTCCTTTTATTTTGGCTCTATCTTTTGAACTGTTTGTCTCTCACAAATGGTCACTTTGCACACCTTTTTTTATGTCATACCATAGGTTTTTGTGGTCCATTTGTGACATTTTTTATGCCCAATGATGATAAATATAAAAATGTAGGAATGAAAGTTGGTTCCCTTATCATTTTTTGTCTATCTTTTTTTCCCTTTTCGTATGTGCTAACATCCCATATCCCTTGTATTTTTCATGCTAGCATCCATCTCCTTCATTCTAACAATTCTTCTATCCTTCATCATATAGTCTTATCTTCCATTTCGAGAGCACATTCATATTCTTTGAACCCACCTGTCCTCTCGAATGGGCATACCACAACCCTCCTAGTCATGCTTTCCCTTTCTCTTTACACTGGGACATATTTTAGAATTAAATTTCTTTGACACAACGCGACGAACTGCATTATGTCAAAGAAGAGAAAAATGTAGCGACTGAAAAATGTCCTGAGTCTATGACCGTCATTTTTCCTGGTCATCATCTTTCGATAATAGAATAATGTTCAATCATATTCCTCTATTAATTAATTAGTTTTTAATTATTTAATTAATTCACCTTCTCATTTCTATCCTAATCAATTAAAGTTATTTAATTGCATCATTAATATATCCCTTTCTCCAATAATCAAACAAATTATTTATTTGATTATTTGTCTTGCATCCATAGTCAGATAATAATTATTTGACCCTATATTCTTCTATAATTAAATAATTGAGGAAATTATTTAATTATGTGTCATTCATCCCTTTTAAATAAATAATTTAATTATCCATATGTGACCTCTATCTCCTCCTTTAATTAAATTTATGAATTTAATTAAATCTCCTTTTTTATTTCCTCTAAATAAATTATTTATTTTCCACTTGTCCCTCTCCATTTTTCGAATAAATAATTTAAAAAAAATTATTTATGCACCTCTTTTGGTAAAAGATACCATGTTCATGGCCTTTATTTCTATCATATATGTCTTTATTTTTGTCATAGCCATCTCTATCATAAGCCTTCGTGGTTTTTCATAGTCATCGGGCGTCATAGTTGTCGGTGTCATAGCCTTCATTTCCCACCTCCTTTTGGTGCATCAATTCTCGACCGTTGATCTAGGCATCTTTCTAAAAACTTGAACTTGACCATCTGTTTCATAACCTCCCTCTCATGCATCCTCATCTATTGATCTTATAATATTTCTAGAAGATCAATCTCCCCCGTCTGTTCGAATGGTTGTCTATGAAAGAGACCATTCTCCTCCATTTTTTATTTAACAACCATTATCTCCAACTTTCTCGCTTAATATTTTCATGTATTTGCACAACTTCATCAAAAAATTTGAGGGAAATATTGGCATAAGCAGAAATATGAAAAACAATAGAAGTGAATCAATTGCAATGGGGGGTTATTTACTTTGAATGCATTTCATTTTTATTCCTCTTTGTTTGTATTATCTTGTTTAGATGTGGTTTTTATCTTAGAAGTGTTGGTTGTCACTTTTATCTATGTTATTTGATTTACCCCATCTTACACACTAAATTTCAACACCCTTGCATGTTGGGAAGGTTAATTATGTAGTAGTGCTAAAAATCAGTGCTCCTACATGCTTCTATGAATTTCTCTGAAGTCTAGCATATATGCACTAAATTTCAATTCTTATGCATTTCTTCAAGGACTTGGCGTATTTTATGCATCAATGCTAATTTTTAGCGCTTGTTCTTCTTTGTTGATTTCATTATGTAAAGGAACTGAAAATTTATGCACACACATGTTTGGGAGTTTCATTTGGTAAACTATCATGCAAAGGTGGGGATTTGTCATGGTGTTACACATTGAAGGGAAAAAAATAATTGGTCGGGTGGTAAAAAATACCACCTATGCATCCAATCTTATACTCTTATTGACATGTTTTGGCAAATAATTTTAATGCTTTTACATCAAAACCTTTTTGTAATGATAGGTTTTCTTGGCGATTTCACAAGGGTAAAGGAAAACTTCAACATGCTCGGGGAATTTTAATGCCTTTCACAAAAGTCACAAAGGTAATATTGACAACTTCAAAGATATCTTAGGGTAATTTGAGGAAATCATAATTTGTTATGTACTTGGTAAAACCCAAATGTGTGAATCACCTTAGACCCATACATCAACAAAAAAAAATCATGGAGAAAATAAATTGATGATAGGAAGAAAAATTCTAGAGGAAGTTCTTAATAAGAAAACAAAATAAAACCCTAAAAATGAAAAGAGGGGAGATTATAACGATGAACTAAGAAATAAGGAAAAAGAAGAAAGACCATTCCCAGAAGAAATAAACTCTAAAACCCCTAGCTCGAAAATCTAGCAAAATTTGTTAAGCAATCCTCAACATTCATCAATCCATGAATATCAAACGTGCAAAGGGAGAAACAATGTAGATCGAATATAAATGAGAAAATAGATGACTTAAAATGGCTTTAACAACCTTTTAAAAGTGTTAAATGAAGTTGTTGATGGAAGAATCACAAGAATGAAGGTTCTATCATTGATTTCAATTGGTTGTTATTTTCATTAATGTCATGGTTGTAGGTTATTGACTATATATGTCAAGGATATTCAGAAAATATTATTGAAAAAAGATTGTAGGTGTTCAAGGGTTGCTCCAAGTTTTACTCTAGGATTTTCTCCTATGTTTGTTCTAGTTCAAATATGTTGATCATGGTTTTTAGAAGATTATATAACTAGATTTTTGGTTGTTGATTCATTGTAGAGTGAGGATTATGTTCACCAATTGTGAATTGTGCTTCTCTAAGGTTCTAGTCGAGGTCTGAGAGAAATGTTGTTGGTCTTGTTTTCTCTTTGTTAATTTCTTGTGACTTGTGACTTGTGGTTTGATATTTGTGTTTCTATGATCGTGATGAAGCTAATCTTCGTATCTAGAAGGTTTGTACTTCATTGTTCTATGTTTTTTACATTGGTTTGGTTGACCTTGTGCTGAACACTATCTTCAAAGTTAATGAAGCATGGCAGATCTATTTGGGTCCTCATGAAGTTCCTATTTGGGTCATCCTCATTCTAATTCCACCTTAGGATTTTTTGACACTGACTTGATTTAAATTTAATGTTATATGGCCGAAATTTGGATTTGTCTCAAAGTTGAAGATGGTATAAATACAAGATGAGTTAGTGGTGAAGAAGAAAAGAAAAAAGAGAGAGTGAATAAAAAGAAAGAGTATATAGATGCAATATTGATGTTATTCAGTGAGTATGTGTGATGCAAGTGTGGCAGATCAGTATGAAGCCTAAATGATGAGTTTGTGGATGCAGTAAGCAAAAGGTGTACTCTATCATTCATGCATGTCTATGAGTAGTTGAGAAAACTGTGGCAGATTTATCTGTTGCATTGAGATTTTCATCTATCTATAACATATCTCTTTTATCTTCTTTATATCTCTATGGTAGTGAGCCCTTCAGGTTGTTATCCCTATTGGATAGTGAGTCCTTGTTTTGGCAGTGAACCTTTTTCCTCTGGAAGTGAGTCTCTTGTAATAAGTTTTGATATTCTCTATAGTGTGAGTTGATCCTCACCATGGCTTTTCCCTCATTGGGTTTTCCACATGAATCTGGTGTTGTGTTTGTGTCATGGTTTTTCAAATTTTGCACTTGTAATTAATTTTTAATCATTTAAGCAGTCTTCAGGATTAGTTTTGATGATTGAATTAAAGGTTTAATTCTATGACAACTGATTCACCACCCCCATATTAGTTGTCTTATTTAGCAATTAGTATTAGAGCTTGGTTCCTGGGTGAAGATTTTAACCACTTGAGGAAGGTCTAGGATGGCTGGAAAACTAGTTTATGATTATTTGAGGTTCGCTGGAACTAATTATTATATATAGAAAATATTGATGGAAGAATATCTAGAGTATTATGGATATGATGTGGAGAAAGCTTAAAAGAATCCTTACAGTCCTCATGATAATGGTCTAAGAACAATTGGTGAGATCAAAGCACATGAAGCGAACAATAAGGTGAAGTAGATTTTGAAGAAAAAACATGTACATTTCGAGCTAATTAAGTTTCAAAATTTGAAGACTATTAAGGAAGTTTGGGATGCTTTGGAAAGGGCACATGAAGGTGATGAAATAGTCAAAGAGGCAATATTGTTGACTTCAGAGACACAATTTGAGGTTATGAACATGTCTAAAGATGAGAATGCTAAATCTTATGTGTAGAGATTGGATGATATAGTAGATGGAATGTGAGTACTTGGTTCTACTAGAGATTAAACCAAGATTGTAAAGAATATTCTCATAACTCTCCCTAATGCTTATAGTGAGAAGGTGTTTTCTATTAAAAAAATTATAGATTATAAGACCTACAATAAAGATCTATTGTTGGGATTTCTGATATCTTATGAGATGAGGAATCCAAATCCGAGGAATGGATGCAGATCATAGACTTCTTTTAAGGCTACAAAAATCGAAGATTTGAATGAAGAAAATATTGATGAAATAGAAGCTAGCTTTGTGAGAAAGATGAGTAAAGGCTGTGACAAGTATGAAGGTAAGCTACCCTTTAAATGATTTAGTTTTGGAGAAATAGGTCATTATGGTTCAAAGTGTCTAAAAAGAGCTAAGAGGAATAAACAAAGATTTGAGAAAGAAAAGAAAGGAAAGAAGATTAACAAAGAATATTATATGAATGAGAATTCTAGTATATTTGATGAAGATTCTAATTATGAGGATCCTGATGACAATTAATGCTTGTTCTTGGTGATAAAGGATTAACCTACTTCTGCTAATTCTAAAAAATAGGTGAAGGAATGTCCTCCAGAGAGGGAGAAAAATGAAGGTATTGTTATCTCTGCCCTACATGCTAGATAGGAAAATAATTATCGGGTTCTTGAAAATGGTTGTTCATATCACATGACTGGTGATAAGAGTAAGTTTTTTAAACTTAAAAAATATGATGGAGGCTTGGTTAATTTTGGAGATGATACTGGTGCTAAAATTTGTGGGATAGGTTTTGTAAGTTTTGATGGCAAGCATAATCTTGATGTCTATTATGTTAAAGGTTTAAGGCATAATATTTTGAGTTTTGGATAGATGTGCAGTAAAGGATATGATTGTGTGGTTAAGGATTAGAGGTGTGAGATTTGAAAAGGATCCAGAACATTGATTGCTCCTGGAAAGAATTATGAAGGAAATATCTACCAACTTAAGGGTGTTGATGGATGATACTTTATGACTCAGATTAATGATAGTGGATTATGGCATCAAAGAATGTTTCACATGAATTTTGATAACTTGGTGAGAATTAGTGTAGTTCATGGAGTGAGAGATTTACCAAGGATTATAAATCTTGTTAATTTTATTTGCAGGAAGTGTTAGTTTGGAAAGAAATCAAGAAACCATTACAAATCAAAGGAACAATCTACTACTAGAATACTGGATTTAATTCATACATATTTATGTGGTCCTACAAGAGTGATAATTTGACAAGGTGAAAGGTACTTTATGCTTTTTATTGATGATTAATCTAGATATACATGGATTACATTTTTTAGAGAGAAATTTGATGCATTAGATAGATTTAATACATTCAAAGCTATTGTTGAAAATAAAGTGAATTTGAGGATAAAATACTTAAGGTTTGATAGAGGTGGAGGATTCAATTCCCATGAGCATAATATGTTTTGTGAAGTGCATGGAATAAAGAGATAGTTTTATGCTCTGAGAACTCCTCAACATAATGGAGTTGTTGAAAGAAATAATAGAACAATTCAAGAGGCTGCTAGATCAATGATTACTAAAGTTGGTTTACCAGAATTTTTCTAGAGAGAAGCCATTAATACTATTTTTTATGTATTCAATCAAGTTCAACCAAGAGAAAAAGTACAAAGACTTCCTATGAGCTATGGCATGGAAGAATTATTATTGTTAAGTATTTCAAGGTATTTGGAAGAAAATGTTATATCATAAAAGATGAAGAAACCTTGGGAAAGATTGATGCAAGAAGTGATGAAGACATTTTTCATGGATACTCTACTAAAATTAAATCTTATAGATTTTTCAATAAAATATTGAGAAAGATTATAGAAAGTGAAAATATCAAGGTTGATGAGACAATGAAGAATTCAGTTGAAATTGATGGATATGTATCACATGAACTTGATTGTGTAGGAATTGAAGAAATTGTGGAAGAATAGGAAAGGGATGAGAACCAAAATTAACAGGATGAAAGAGAAGAATAATCTCTGGTGGTGTCCCCTAAGACACCTAGATATGTGCAAAAGGATTATTCAAAAAATCAGATTATTGGAGAGAAGACAAAAGGTGTATTGACAAGAAGTAGAGTTGTTGTTGAAGTACACCTATGTTTATTTTATGAGATTGAAATGAAGACTGCAATTGAAGCATGTAAAGATGAAAATTAGATGGAAGCTAAGAACTTATCCAAATTGAGAAGATTCAAACTTGGGAATTGGTCCCAAGACTGTCAAATAAAAACATTATTGGATCAAAGTGGGTGTTCAGAAACAAGTTGAATGAGAATGGAGAAATGGTTAGAAACAAAGTGAGGCTTGTGTGTAAATGTTAATCACAAGTAGAATGCATAGTTTTTAGGAGATCTTTGCTCTGGTAGTAATAATGGAAGCTATAAGGATGTTCTTAGCATTGTTTCTCATAAAGATTTCAAGGTCTATCAGATGGATGTCAAGTTTGCATTTTTGAATGGTGAACTAGAAGAAGAGGTCTACAGGAACAAATGAAAGGATTTAAGTTGTCAAATCAACTGGATATGGTGTGCACATTGAATAAATATTTATATGGATTAAAGAAATCTCCTAGAGTTTGGTATGCGAGGTTAGATAGGTATTTCATTTAGCAGGGTTTCAACAAAGGTACGACAAATAGTAATCTATATTTTAAAATTGAAAATGACAATATATTGATTGTGGTTGTATATGTTGATGACATTATTCTTGGAGGAAATGAAACTATATGCAAGATGTTTGTGGAAGAGATGCAAAAATTTTTTTTAATTTATATGTTTAGAGAGATGTATTTCTTTCTTGGGCTGAAAATTAATCAAACAAAGAAAGGAATTTTTATTTCATAGTCTAAGTCTGTGAAAGAGATGTTGAAGAAGTTTCGGATGGATGGTTCCAAATTGGTATGTACTCCTATGGTGACTAGTTGCAATCTAGGTAAAGATGATTCACCTAAGGCTGATCAAAGCAAGTATAGATCTATGATTCATGGACTACCATATTTTAATTCTACTAGACTAAACATTATGCATGTTGTCTATCTGGTGGCTAGATTTTAAGAAGATCCTAAGATAACACATGTTTCTACTGTTAAAATGATTTTAGATACTTGAATGACACTCTGGATTATGGCTTATGGTATCCTAGGGATATTGACTTTACACTAAGTTCTTGTACTAATGTAGATTGGGCTAAATTTATAGATGATACAAAGTGCACAGGTCGTGGTGTGTTCTTTCTTGGTTGTACATTGGTGGCATGGTTGAGTAAAAGAAAGATTTAGTTTCTTTGTCTACTACTGAAGTTGAGTATATTGCTGATGCCTCTTGCAATACACAAGTTCTATGGATGAAACATACATTGAAATATGTCACAGTGGTGTATGATGATCATATTTCTATATTTTGTGATAACACAAGTGCAATTAACATTTCGGAGAATCCAGTGATGCACTTAATGATAAAGCATATATCTATCAGGTACCATTTCTTGAGAGAGAAGGTTGTAGAGAATGAAGCTTGAGTATTTTTCAATGAAGGATCAGATTGTTGATATATCTATAAAGGATTTTCCTAAAAATAATTTTGAGTATCTCCAAGAGAAGTTAGGGGTCATTTCCCCTCCTTTCTTGAACTAGATGCATATGGAGATGCATCAGTCTAGTGGATCTATGGATCTATCTTTCTTCTAGACTGATATTTGATGGCTACTTCTTAGGGGGAGCATGTAGTGTCATGTGTTTCCATTGTGATTATTTTTTTTCAAGCAGGAGAGCAATGTAAATATATTTTACCTTTTCCATTGATTTCAAAGAGGGAGAGGAAAGGAAGAATGTGAAAATAGATTATCTCTAAGCAGGAGAAATAGAAAGAAAAATCTTGCGAAGTGTATTCAGAGCTAGTATGTTATCTTTGATGGTTTTTCACATCATTTGTTGCCATCAAGGACAAAGGGGGAGATTTTTTGCAAGAATAATAAGAATAAAAGTGTTTTCATTGATGTCAATTGGTCAATTGGTTATCAACTAGTTGGTGTTGTCATTAATGTCATGGTTGTAGGTTACTAACTATGTATGTTGAGGATATTGAGGAAAATGTATTGAAGAAAGATTGCACATGTTCAGTGATTGCTCCAAGTTTTTATCTATTATTTTCTCCTATGTTTGTACGGTTTTGATATGATGATCATGGTTGTTAGCAGATGTTATATCTAGTTTTTTGGCTATTGATTCATTGTATAGTGAGAGTTATTTTAACTAGTTGCAAACTATGATTCTCTGAGGTTCTAGTTGAGGTCGAGGAGAAATTTTGTTGGTCCATATTTCTCTTTGTTAAACTCTTGTCACTTGTGGTTTGATATTTGTGTTGCTATGAACATGATGAATCTAATCTTGATATATGGAAGGTTTGTGCTTAATTGTTTTGTGTTTTACAATAGTTTGGCTGACCTTTTTTTGAACACTGTCTTTAGAGTTAATGTAACATGTCGAATCTATTTGGGTCCTCAAGAAGCATGTGTTTGGGTCACCCTCATTCTAATTTCACCCTAGGATGTTTTTCCATCGAATTAATTTCAATTTAATGTTGGTTGGTCGACTTTCGATATGTTTCAAAGTTGAAGATGGTATAGATACAAGATGAGTTAGTGGTGAAGAAGAGAAGAAAAAAGAGAGAGCTAAGAAGAGAGATAAGTGAAAAAGAAAAATAATAGATAGATGCAACATTGATGCTATCCAGTGAGTTTGTGTGATGCGAGTGTGGAAGATTAGTGTGAAGCCTAAATGTTGAGTTATTAGTTACAATGAGTAGAATGTGTACTCTATAATTCATGCATGTCTATGAGTGGTTGAGAAAATTTTGGTGGATTTCTCTATTGCATTGAGATTTTCATCTCTCTATAACATATATCTTTTATTTTCTTTGTATCTATATGGTAGTGAGTCCTATTCTAGACATCAAGTCCTTCTTTTGGTAGTGAGCCTTGTTTCTCAGGAAGAAAGCCTCTTGTAATTGGTTTTGATATTCTCTATAGTGTGATTTAATATTCATTGTGGTGTTTCCCTCATTGGGTTTTCCATGTAGATCTATTGTTGTTGTGTTTGTATGATGGTTTTCAATTTCTGCACTTGCACTTAATGTTTAATCATTTAAGTAGTTTTAAAGATTAGTTCTGGTGATTGAATTAAAGGTTTAATTCTATTACAAATGATTCAACCCCCTCTAAGTTGTCTTATTCAAAAGTTGCATTAATGAACTAAAAGCTCATTAATTTCGTGCATGCAAGGGTAGGGAAGGTGTAGCAACATTGAAAAAGAGTGTTGTTACATTTTCAAAAATTTCTTTGTGTAGTGGCACTGAAAAATAGCATCGTTGAACTTAAAAGAATTTTTTATCATCTCATGTAGGAGCACTAAAACACAATTGCCTATATGGGAAAAAACTTTCTAACTCTGGAAAACTGAAAAGTGACCAAATATTCATCTTGAAGCTTTTCGAGAAATGGGAAGAAGAAAGCATTCAAGGGGATGATTTGAGGCTCAGGACCACATGTGAAATTAAGTAAAATTATGCCTCATTTTTCATGCTTAGAGTGCATGGAACTACAAAATTGACAATTTTTGAAGGGGGTTATCTTGTGAATCAAGTTCAAATAGATTCGAGGATAATAATATTTTTGGTTGATTTGGAAGATCTAATAGGTCATAAAAATATTGAATGTGTTAGAAATCTAACTTTTCTTTAGGTTTTCAGGGTTCATTAATAGAAATAATTAGATAAATCTTGAGATCTCATAGCAATAATGATAATATTTAATTAAAGGATTGATGTAGGAGCATCCATGGTAGTTGGCAATCTTGTGTTAATCAAAAAGAGGTTAATTTTTGTTGAGAATTTTTGGATTTTGGAGTGAATTAAATTTGGTTTCAATTTCATGTTGAAGGTTGGAAAATGATTTATCTTTGAATAATTAAACTTGTCAAATAAATTTCCTTTACACATTGACAAGTTGTCATAGTGGGTGAAAAAGAAAGAAAAAATAGTTTAAATATTTTAATTACAAATTACCTAAAAAGTTATATGAGGTGTTGGGATTTGGAAAAGTAGAGACTGAGGATATGGGCACCCAAGTTTGTCTTGATTTTTCTTCTTTTTTGGGAGTAAAATGGAGAAGAAAAAATTTGATATTCCTATCTTCAATGGGCTATTGGTAATGGATGTTTTATTTGTTTTAAATATTTTTGAGGGGCCGAATGTGCAACTATAGGGCCAACCATACCATATTAGAGAAGGAAAAATAAATAATATGAAATTAATTCTATTATAGGAGGAGTTAAGCAATGTAAAACCCATTTTCATTGATGAAGGTTTAAAGAAGAATTGAAGGCACGAGAAAGGAAAGGGCATAAAATTCTCTATGGGAGAGTTCTTGATTTTTTTTGTAGGTTGGGACTGATTTACAACAACCCTTTAAGTTTTTAGATCAGAAGGTTAAAGCTACATGATTTGTAGTGGAGTTGAGGTGCTAGAAGGTGAATAAATTTATAGGAGCTCACATAGTTGAGCATAGATTGTGTTTGAATGATATTTCATTTGTATATCTAATGTTTTAAATGGTTTTTTTTACTGTTCATCAATCCATTTATGATTTAAAATCATTTGTAATTAAATTTTTGTAAGAGAGAAATTTAGTGGTTTCATGTGCAAACAATGTTTTGAGTTTAATTTGTAATCTCCTTATTCTATTTTAACTATTATTGCGATGGTTTTAGTCAGGGATTAGAGTGTATGAATTCGTCTCTACATTAGTGGTATTAGAGAAAGAATATCTTGAGTGTTTGAATAGACTGCCAAAGAGACGCAACTTGCACTAGGATTGAGCTTGTGAATGTGTAGAAAAGTGAACAAGAGATGGGCCCATTGTGGTAGAGTTAGAGGAAGAGGAAGAATAGACAACTTTGTCCATGATGATTATTTTAGAGCTTTGGGAAGAAAAGTAGAAACACTTCAGGAATTAATAAGAAGAGGATTTGCATGGAGAAGCAAACTAGGGAGTGATGAAGAGGAAGAACAAGATCCATAGAATGTCAACCTAAAAACTAAGCAGAGAGAGGAAGTTGCAGTTGTTGCCAATGATCTGTTGTTGAGAGTCCTATCAAAAATGGGAAAAAACCAAAGATTTATGTTCCCGCCTTTAATGTAAATTTGAATCTAGAAGAGCATATATGCTAGATAAATGATATGGAGGAGTACTTTGAGTTTGAAGAAGCTATAAACCCAAATAGAGTAATATTTTCCTAGACAAGATTGAAGGGACATGCTTCAATTTGGTGGAGGGAAATTTATTTGAAAAGAGGAAGAAAGGGGAAAGAGAAAATAACAAGGTGGGAAAAAATGGTATAGAAAATGAAAATAAAATTCATTCAAGTGGATTATGAGTTGAATTTTCCAAAGAAAATTCAAGGATTGAGGCAAAGAACAAAGACAATGAAGGAGTAAACAAAGGAGTTTCATAGGATTCTTATTTGAATAGGGCATTTAGAATCCACCAAAGAGAAGTTTGAAAGGTATATCAATAGCCCGAGACCAAGCATTTATGAGGAGATGACATTAATAAGGGTTCTAACCATGGAGTATGCATACCAAGTTGCCTTAAAATTTGAAGATATTTGATCCTATCATATTTTCTAATAGGCAGAGATGGAAGAGAAATACTAATGTGCAAAAAAATGAGGATAGAAATCAGATTGGAGATACTAAGAGTAGCTAGGATGAAAAAGGTGAGAGTTCAAATTAGTCCCATGATAAAAAATTTAGAGGAAGAGGAAGATCAGTTAAAGGATTTGGAAGAGGAAATTACAAAATAACTTGTTTTAGATGTGGTGAAGAAGGACATAGATCTTATGAATATCTATAACTAGAGAGGATACATAGGAGCACTGAAATAATGCAAGTGAGGAAAATATGAAGAAGGGAGATTCTATGTCTTCACATTGAGAAGAGGAAGAGGATGGAGAAGTACTTGTTTCAAGAAGGGTCAAGATGAATGAAGGAAGAGTCAGATCAAAGGAAGATCTTGTTCAACACAAGATGTAAGTGTGAAGGTAAAGTTTATAATGTTATTATTCATTGTGGTAGTACTAAAAATCATATTTTTGAAGAAATGGTAAATCAGTTGCAGGTAGAAAGAAGAAGACACTTGCATCCATACAAGGTTTCTTAGTTGCAAGATGATCATTAAGTTTTGGTAAATCAACAATGTCTAGTAAAATTTAAGATGGGTGATTATCATGATGAAGTTTTATGTGATATAATTTATATGGATGTTTGTCACTTTTTATTGAGGAGGCCTAGGCAATTTGATAGGTGCACAATGCATGACGGGTATGCCAATACATACTCCATGATGAAATATGGAATGAAACATAAGTTGAATCCCTTGAGTAAGGAGAAAGGAAAGGTAAGTAATAAAATTGGAATTGTTTGGTTAACTGAGTTAAACAGTTTGTAGAAGAGGATGCGGATGAAGCTTTTGATTTTTTGATGCAAGTTGTAGTAGTATGGATTGCACTCAAGAAAGGTAAAGTGGAAATTTTAAGGGAGAAAGAGAAGGTAAAATCTATTTTTGTGAGAATTTACTTGAATCTAATTTACTTGAGCATGATAAGACTGGTGTAGAAGAAGATGTTGCAAAAATGATTACATTGTTCAATGAAGGCACTATAACTGTAATTAATGAAGAAGGTGAGAAAGTGAATGTTGACTCATTTGGTGATCTTTCATTTGCATTAGTTGATGATTTTTCATGTGATAAAGAGGTTTGTATGGATGATATTTTCTTGCAGGGTGTAAGGGAAGAATATTTTGATAGTGTTATTGACTTTGAAATGGATACAAAGGAGATGTATGGAAAATATGAGAATTTTGATTGTGTTACTAACATTAAATTTTTAGTTGAAAATTAATTTTCAAGAGATATAGGGAAGGAGAAGTGGATGGAACAAATAGAAGTTGAAAATGAACCGATTTTTGCAGTGATAATAGAGGGAGAGGTAATTTATGAGCTTCCTTGTTTTATTGAAGAAGATAAAATTGGTGATTATTATTTTCTAGAATTTCATGGTACAAACTGGTGGGAGTTGGAATTTGTGAGAAGAGGAATGAAGAGAGGAGGAATGAAATATGGAAGAGACATCAAGTTGCAAGGATAGGTGGGAAATAAGAATTAGGTGAATAAGGAAACAAGACAGGTTCAGAATGAGTATCTAGTCTACATTTTTTTATGAGTCACACTCATGAAAAATTATTTTCTATCATGGGTGTTGTTGATGGTGAAAATGACACAAACAATGTTAAACATAATATCTCTACTCTATTTCTCCTAAAAAAGAAAGACCAAATATATTAGCCTAACTCCCAAGGTCTTGGGAGTTGGTTCTCAACTGTCTGGTGTCACTCAATCGGTCCATGCAACTATAATATTCAAGGGGCCTTTTCTGGTAATAAGGAATGCAAGCAATGACTTATTCATTGAATTTTTTTAATGAAAAGGGGGTTTTTAAGTAAAAGAAAAAGATAGATCAGGGCGTACATCAGTGAAAAATGAATAAAAATTATCTAGTATCCGAACATATATCTTCAACAACAAATGTTCTTCCAACAGATCAAGAAAACCATAACATGATGCAATTTACAGAATAGTCCATACTATTGCATGCATCTAAGCTGCTTATTTTAACATCACAATCACACATCATAAATATTTTAAAGATAAAATAACACACTCTCATTCGTTGCCAAGACCATAGATCAACAGACTTCAATAAATTCAATTCACGGATAATCTAATGAAATAATCTTTAAATCTGGTTTCTTCTAATGATTTTCATCACATAAGAAACACTCATGCTTCAGCACAATCACTGGCATACAAATAGACTATAATTCATTAACCTTATCTAATAAAAATCAGTTCCAACTCCATATTGTGTAGAAACCTATAATTAGATTCAATTATAAATAAAGTAACAATGTATCTCTGTAAAAACTACAAAAAATTATATCTCCTACTATCAAGTGGCTAATCTTATTCTCAATAGCTGACCCTTACAATATGATACCTCACAGGTAGTTATAGATATACAAAAATCTAAAGTCCTTTCTATCTTAGGTCAATCCACCTTTTTAGGGATTAAAGTCATCTTGGAAACTTAGTTAAACTAGAAGAAGAGAATGGATAGGACAAAAGAAAGCCATGCACCCACAAACTATCAATTATGCATGCAGAGGAGAAAATGAAAACCATGCATGCATGAGTTTATCAATTATGCAGATGAAGCCTACTCTGTAATGTATTCATCGTAACTGGAGAAGACTTGTTGAAGCATGTCCAAATCTAGCCCATCAACCTAGTTGTCTTCAAAATTTATCATCTCTAATTCTGTAGTAGTAAATCCTGTCATGTCCTTTAGCTTTGTTAACTCCCTCTTAGCTACCCTTATCTCTTCTTTAATATCCATTAACCGATCATCTCCTTTTTGCATGACCCTTTTAAACCTCTCATCCCATTTCTCCTTTATTTGTCTCAAAGGTAGGCCCTCCTTTACTAGTATATTAAGCTTTACTATGACATAAATAACTACTTCCAACTCTTCAAACTGGTCATTCAGATCCTTGAAAGAATCTTGAACTTCACTTTTATGCTTGTATAGAAATTCAGACCTAAACCGAAGTATACTGGAAGTCTTTTCCAAGAAATCTTTATTGTCCTCTTCAAGTATTGATTGTTCTAGAAGAGTGGACTTTGAAAATTTTCTAACCTCCTTCAACCTCTAACTATATCCTTCATATTCCTCCTCCTACTCTCCCAATACTTTGACATACTGGTTCATTTCCTCTATTAGCTCCTTCGTTATTTTGTGGACCTCAAAACTGTTGTCCAGCACTTCACTTATTTCTTGTTTTATCTTATTAGTCCACCTATCCAACATCTATGCCTTACTCGTTACCTGTACCAAATCATCCACCTCTTCTTACTAAGAAAAATTGGTGTTTCAATGGTGGAAACTTGTTGTGACCTCAGAGCATAAACACATTTCAAGAAAGAATGCAATTGATCTAACTGAGCCTTAATCTCGTCCTTTCTCTATTTATCTTTCATCATTCTGGATTTAGTGGATGAAGCTACAACATCTATCAAATTCATCTATTGATCTCTGGTGGGTCTCCCCAAGTTAACAGTGCCCAACTGGTAATCAGTCAATTGCATGTCTCCTACATCCTTGTCCATCATTGGTATTGCACATTCAGCAAAAATTTCTCCTTTGTCAGTGAGCCTAGTGGAATGTAGGATTTTGGCCTTATTCTTAGGCCTTTCCTTTTCAATTTCCTTCATCATATCATCCCATTTTAGAGGCTATGAAGGTTTCACTGATCTCTTCTGAAGATCCAATTTTAACCAACTGGGAGCACCTGGAGTAGTGGTCATTATAGTTGAAGAAGAAGAAATAGTAGTAGTAGAGGGTGGTTGCACATTTACTTGAGGTTGAGAATCAACCCCTTGTATCTCTTGTTGTTCTTGCTCCACATTTTTCTGAGCAAGCTTTTTAGCTTCCTCCCTATCCTTCCATTCTTGAGGCTTTCTTTTCCTCATCAAACAGGGCCCATTGATCTTCCTCAATCAAAATATGCTCGATTTCCTCCTCCAAAGGCATCTTTTCTTGTGCATATTTCTCTAATAAGGTCTCATCAGAGTTTGTTTCCACCCCATGGATCTCCTGCTCCTTCTCTTTTCCCTTTACTGCTTCAACTATACCATGAAGAGTTCCTTTAGGAATATCTTCGCTTAGTTTCTCAATAATAGGGACTTGAGTAGATGACACACCTACTGCTGATGTGAAAACCACCGGTCTTGTTTGGACATCCCCCTCTTGTACTCTAGGTGACTCTTGGGTAGAGGCTTCAAGCTCGATCTCTTCAATGTCAGGAGGGAAGAATTTCAAGGGCTCCTTGGAAGGAAAATTCCTCTTGATTATTTTCTATCCCTTCCCCTTCTTAGGAGCCAATCCCTGAGAATTTTTGGTTCTTAGGACAGCCTAGTGAATACTTCTATCCAAAACTAACCTACCTATTTGTTTTATGTCAATGGTCTCCTCACCATCCTAGTCCTTTGGATCCAAACTTTTGGTTCCAATATTTAACGCCTCATATGATGGATCTAACACAACTCCATCATCTACTAATGTATCAAGGATGTCATCTTTGATCCTAAATTCTACCATGAGTGAGACAGGTAACCTCTCATAATTTTTTTTTCTGAGGTCATACTCATCTTGAAGATCGCTCTAGAAATCCTCTAACAAGTTGAAATGTTTATCAAAAATTGAAGGCAGCAAGGCATTCATTTTCTTCCTTGGGTCAAAGTACTTCTGAGTTGTGTACAAACCTAGTTTTAGATGTATCAATTCACTACAAACTACCTTAGCTCCCAAAAGATTTTGGTAGCTATCTTCACCCAATTGCATGGGAAACTTATAAAACCCTATTTTGTGCTTCAATCCAAATCGAGCATTGACCCCCGGAGCTTGATATACAAATTCCATTAGAACCATCCTATTACTACAACATCTTGGAAGTAAGTGGGGATGACCTTCAAATCTAGCCAACCTAAAATAAGTGAACTTGGGGTATTGGATATAATAGCATCCCCATTCCATGATAAAGTCCATAGCTTCTTGGCTCAATCTATATCTTGTATATCCATTAAGTTGGTTAATGATTACATATAATAATGCATCATTAACCCTTCTAAATTGTGTTTCAGATACTTATAGAGATAGCTGATCATAATGATCCCATACTTTCCTTTTCCCATCAGCTTCTCCCAATATTCCCACTCTATTCAAACTTGGAAAGATACATCCTTTAGCTGCTACATAGACAACATAAGAATTCATAAAGAAGGTCTTGGTTTCCCTTATCCTAGTTAACTGGTCATGAATAGCATCAGATACAATCATTGGCCAATCAAAATGTTGGGTCCCATTAAATATTGTCTGAATAAAGGGAAACATCCACTCCTTGAAATGAAATGCATTCATATTCCCAAAGGCTCTAGACAACATCATTATCAGGTCTAATACTTCTTTGTAGAATTTTGTCCTCTTTGGTTGATCATGAAACTTGGTAAGAGACTTCTTCTCTGTTCTCAACCATTTTTTGTTCAAGTGAGATTTGTTGGCCTCCTTGTGTTTTTTGTATATCTCTAAAGCTTTTGCCTCCTTTAACTGTAGTAGGCTCTTTGGATCTGTGACACTAAACATGTGTTGAAACATTTGAGGAGTTAAATCAATAATAACATTGTCTTGTGAATCCATGCACTACCTAGTGGCCGAATTGTAAGCTCTTGTTACTATCATAATCAACTCCGGGCACTGGATAGACAAAGGAAATAACGTGATATGATCCAAGCTAGACTCAACTATTCTCTGATTTCTCCCTGTTATATCCTCAACAAATGTTTTTGAATATGACTCCCCAAAATTGTATGAGCCTAGATTAGTGTCAGTTATATCAGATTAATCCGATTCCACTTTGCTTGCAGTGACCAAAGGACCCCTATGATTATACCTCAAAGTATAAGGTAGCTTCTCTAAATTAATCTTCTTAGGCTTAGTTGTTGCCTTTGATGTTTCTGCAAGTCAATTCATTTGGGAGGCTTCTCCTTATACTCCTGATATTCATTATATTTCTTGCAATAAAACCTCTAATTAGATCCTTGAATAAACATCACAAAATATTCTTTAAAACCCTACCCTTTATATATATAGCGAAGGCGAAACCAAGCATCAAAACATTCTAAATAGTCTCTTTTGAAACAGTGTCGGGTTTAGAGCCAAAACCATTATTAAAATTACAGTAATAACAAGTGCAACCAAAGTCAGAACTAGAATGGTAACCAGAACCGGAACCAAAATGGAAATTGATTTGGTTTTACTCAAATTTTCTAATTTCATATTTAGTTTCAGTTCCGCTTCTGACTAGGTTATTGTTATTTTGCAAGAATGCTTCTCACTATAAGCGGAGTCGGAGACGAGATGAAAATGGAATTGATACTTATTGGAAAACATAGTTCAAGGTCTAGATTGATTCTGATCCCGCTTCCTCCTATAATGACCATGACGTCATAAATGATTTTAACTGTTTGATAAATAACTTCATGATTTAAGGACTAGGTCATATCAACACGAAAGGGGCTTAAACATAACCTAATAAGACCATCCCCATATGACTGAGAGACAACTGTACCTTTTAGGGCATCATATTTAAATTAAAAACATGAACACAAAAATGCATCAAAACCCTAAACTGAAAACCCTCGATATATAATAACTAGGGCACAAATTTAACCCTATTTAAATTAACCAATCCAAATGCGCAATATATTCCTAAATAACAACGAAAATTTATCAAACCCTACTCACTCTAACTGTAATTAACCTATGCATTTAAAAAAAACTAGCGCACCACAATTCAATCATGACTAAAACATGAAAACGACTGTGCTAAAAACAAAGAAAGTAGATACAAAAGCAAAAATGAAAACAAGAAATCCAAAAAAACAAACAAAGAAACCAAAAACACAAAAACTTACTAAGAATCAAGAATTTGTGAACTCACCCAAAGCCAATCAATCCAAAATGAACAAAAATGGAAAACACAAAATTGAAAAGAAGAACAAGAATAGAAAACCCTACCTCGAATGCAACTAAAAAGGTTAACTTCTTGAAGCAATCTGCGTGCAACAGTCTCTCTTTCAATCAATTCACTCACACAAAAGCTTCATTGCAACTCTAGTTCACTCTTGAATCTCTTAACAATAATGGTAAAACTACGCGTTAATCCCTAATTAAGGTAAAAACTTAGAGTTTCACGCATGCATGGCACCTTTCATTAATGCAATAAATGTAGTAGAGTAGAGTCAAAACTGTAGAAAGAACTAGCACATTACTGTTGTGTGACTTCAGTAAAGTCAACGACCAAGAAATGGAGGGAGTGAAATCGGACTGAAAATTGTTTTAGAAACTTGTTTAACTTTCCAACTTGGTTCCCATTCGGGGTCCGGTTCCATCGACAAAGAATAAAGTGAAACAAAATATCAACATAAGACAAAAAGACTGAAACAAGAAAACTTAACATACACAACCTAGTTTAAAATGAAAGACCAAAAAAATGGAGGCAGAGGGGGATGGAATTTGATTTTGAAACTTTGAATAAATTCGGACCTAACTTCCACTCTGGCTCCAGCCCCGACAAAGATAAAATAAAAAGGAAAAAAGAAAGACAATCGGGATGGTATCAGAATGAGTTTTGGAAGAAGTTCCCAAAACCCAATTCAGTTCTGGCTCCAGTTCTGGTAGAACAAACCAAAGAGAAACAAAGTGTTTGAAAAGAAAGACTCCAAACTTTTTTTGAAAAAAATCCAAGGATAAAAACAAAAAGGGGGACCCATTTTGACCAAGAAAAAATATGGGGTGGCTATGCAAGCCATAACAGGCCTTTGATGTAGGAGCATCCATGTAGTTTGCAATCCAATGTCAATCAAAAAGAGCTTAATTTTTGTTGAGAATTTTTGGATTTTGGAATGAATTAATTTTGGTTTGAATTTCATGTTGAAGGGTGGAAATTAATTTATCTTTGAATATTTAAACTTGTCAAATAAATTTCCTTTACACATTGACAAGTTATCATAGTGGGCGAAAAAGAAAGAAAAAGAAATTTAAATCTTCTAATTGTAAATTACCTAAAAAGCTATATTAGGCATTGGGATTTGAAAAGATGGAGTTTTAAGCACTCCACCATGATCCCTAAAAATTAGGGGATGACGATATGGCTTCCCAAGCTTGCCATGATTTTTTTGCTTTTTCGAGAGTCAAAAGAAGAATAAAAACCTAAAATTCCTAGCTATATGCAGGATCATCATGGGCCAAAAAGTGGCGATATCTAAGTGATATGATGGCCAATGTGGCTGATGGCATTTTTTTACCCGAAATTGATGAAATTAAAAAGGTTTTTAAAAGAGATTCTCAAATTTCCACCAATATAAAATATGCTTTACTTTGAATTTAATAAATAATTATTATTCATTTTCTGATTGAATTATGACTAAAGTCCTGATTGATAGGCTGATTGAAAAAAATCTATAGCTTTCAAACAGTATCACATTTTTTGAATCCAAAACATGCATTACATTATAAGCTTCACATAATATAGGATTAAAGAAAAAATTGAATTTCATGAATTTTTTACCAAGTTAAGGTGGTGAGACATACGAGTTTTTATATCTTTTAAAATTTGTAAGAAAAAAATCATAATTAATTATTTACTTGGAGAAAAATTACAAAAAAATATGCATCACATCGGGAAATGAGTCCCCTACTTATATCTAAAATATTATCATTTTATTGTGGTTAGGGTGGTTAGACAGACACCTACTTCTTATTTTTTTCCCTGAAATTTAAGTACTATTGCATTGAAATTTCAAATGTTCATCAAATAGATTTTAAAAAAATAAAAATAAACCTAGTAGTTTAGAAACTACATTCAATTTTCTACAGATTCTATTCTTACAAATTTTTGAAATAATATAGATAACTTATTCAAAAATTTCCATCAATTTGCCCAACTCTGATTTTCTAAATTTTATTGCCACTTAAGGGCCTTTTTTTCCATGATGATCCTGCACATACCCTCCTATTTTAGTGGGCTACTCGTAATGGATGTTTTAATTTTTTTAATTTATTTTTGAGGGGCTGAATGTGTAGCTATAGAGGCAAGTTTACCATATTGGAGAAGGAAAAATAAAGTATGAAATTAATTCTATGATAGGAGGAGTAAAACAACAAAAAACCCATTTTCATTGATTAAGGTTTGAAGAGGAATTGAAGGCACAAGAAAGCAAAGGGCACATAATTCTTTGTGGGATAATTATTGAGTGTTTTTTGTAGGTTGAGGCTGAATTTCAACAGCCCTTTAAGTTTTCATATCAGCAAGTTGAAGCTATAGGAGTTGTAGTCGAGTTGAGGTGCTAGAAGGTGAATAAATTTGTAGCTCACATAGTTGAGCATAGATTGTGCTTGAATGATGTTTCATTTTCATATATGATGTTTGTAATGGCTTTATTTTTTTTTCATCATTCCATTGATGACTGAAAGTCATTTGTAATCATATTTCTTTAATAGAGAAATTTAGTGATTTCATATGCAAACAATTTGTTGAGTTTAATTTGCAACATCCTTATCCTATTTGACCTATTGTTGTGAGGGTTTTAGAGAGGGATTAGAGTGTATGAATTTATCTCTAAATTAAGGATCTTTGATAATTTTTGGATCGTAACTAATTCATCAACTAGTCGTACGTGAGTTCTTTATTTCATCCCACATGGATAAGACATTCGTGATTCAGTGATGTGGAGGATTTATTGATCTTTAGAGTTTTAAAAGGGAATTATTGCAAATGTTAAAAAAAGTTGTCTAAGGGTCATTTGATGTGATCAAATATAATGATCCTAAAAGTATAGGTTCATTTTAACATGGCATTGTATGACTAACATAATTATGTCCTTTGGATATCGCAAAATAGTTGAACTTAAAATTACTAAGGGTTACATGGCCTTGCAATGTTAGTTATGTCCTTACATGTAATAAATCAATAGTAATAGAATTGATGGCTTACAACATATACAAAAATATTATAAATCCATATTTTATTTTTTTGGTCCATGATTTAGTAGTAACCACATAGTTTATAAGAGTGCAACAAAGTATTTTGATTCCAAGGTTTTCCTAAATCATTCTAGGTGAAATTTAGATACTCACAAGGCTACAAAAGATTGATCAAAAGGTTCTCAATAATAACTTATGACCTAAATTTGAGCTTTAATTAGTAGTGTTTTCTAGTCTCACAACATGCCCCATTTTACAAAAGTAGATGGGGACCCCTTTAATTTTTGTTTTTCATATACTTTGGTGGTAATGGAAAATCAATGCATTTTGGTGGGAGTTTTAAATCTAGGTATCCTAAATATGCAATTATGGTTGAGAAATAAAAAATCAGCTCAAAATTTTTGGAAGAATGAATAAGAATCCCTTTGGTTTTTTTTCATTGATTCCAACATTTGGTTGGTGACAAGTTCCGCCTATCCAAAAATTTGTGTTTATGTTATTTTGATCTGGTAATTTGGTCTGGAGTTGCTTATAGTGGAAGATTGTTCCATGATATTTTAATATGTTTGTAAGGACTATTAATTACATCTATGGAAAAAAGTTCAACAATTTTGGTTGCAAGAGATGGAAGTCATAATTGACAGAAGTGTGTCTTATAGATATTCTACTCAGTATTGGTCAAAAATGGTAAGAATCTTCTTTTGGCCGACATAGTTAAGTGATGTACACTTCATGGATGATGTAATGATATCCTTATTAGGTCTGAGCCTACTTAATTCATGTCTTGCACATTTTGGTTTGTAAGAAAAGAAGTTTTGGGTTGAGCTGACAAGATACATTTGAATTAAGTATGTGTACATCTAATTAGTCCAACCTAATTGATGTATGAAGATGTAATAGCGCATATATGAAACCCTTTATATTTCAGTAGTGAGTGTGTGTGTGTGAATAATATGTGATTTATAATAAGAAGTAATGTCTGACTATGGGATATTGAGTGAAGTTGTATGTATTTTCTGTGACCCAGCAAATTGGTGCAAGATTTTTTTATAGAGCTTAATTGGAATTGAACTCAACACAAAGAAGGTGTAATTCATGAGTTCATATTTTTGGCAATGAACTGTACTTCTTCTTTTAATCATTTCAAGTTGTGAGCCTTTCAAGGATAGCGTATCCAGAAAATGTTCCTTGTAATATTTTATGACCGATTATAACATATTGTGAGCTAATCCTCACAGTGGTTTTTCCCATTTTTATTTTTCCATGTAAAATATTGTGGTGCTCATGTGTCATGTGATGTTATGATTCCTTCCATGTTTTGTTTACAAATGTAGCTAAATATATTTTAGTTATTGAATGGTTGGTAGTTAAATGGTTTAGTAGAATATTGATTCACCCCCCTCTCAGTATTCTAGGTGTTCAACAATTGGAATCAAAGATTGGTTCCTTTGAAAAAGTTTAATAGCTTAAGGAAGGTCTTGAATTTTGAACACATGGCTAACAAAATTGTCATGTTCCTTCAAAATAATTTTTTGCAACCATAGAACTTCATGTATCTCTTGATGATATTGACAAAATCGAAAATGAGAAAGAAACTATGACATTTAAGGAAAGGCATAGAGAAGTTAGTGACCAGTTGAAGAAAGTAGATGAAGATATCACTAAGCTAAAGGTGCAAGTGGAAGAAAAGAAAATAATTGAAGAATGTAAGAAATCCAAAGCAAGATTGATGAATGTACA
This sequence comes from Sequoiadendron giganteum, assembly GCA_007115665.2. Taxonomy (NCBI): domain Eukaryota; kingdom Viridiplantae; phylum Streptophyta; class Pinopsida; order Cupressales; family Cupressaceae; genus Sequoiadendron; species Sequoiadendron giganteum. Next base: position 732,272,529 of record CM021101.1, read on the forward strand.
AAACTTGAAAAATAAGTAGTAACCCTAAGGTTTGACTTGGAGAAAGTTAGGGCTCATGAAAAAAAATTCAAAACAGGTACTATAAAACTTGATGAGTTGATTGCATTTCAGAAATCAGCTAAGATAAATGTGTTCTAGGACTTGAAGAAGGACAAAGCTCAAAGGAAAAGCAGACCTCTTACAAGGATGAAAATCAAGGGAAGAATCAAGGCAATAATAGAAAAATCAACAACCAAAGAAGTAGCACCGAAAGAACTCCCATCTGAAAAACAAATGCTCAAAGGTACCCATATTTTAATGGTGTTTTATTCATGCAATAAATTTGGTCATAAGGCAATAGGGTGTAGAAATAGAATGAATTAGAATGTTGAATTCTTTGTTGGACAATGTTTTGCTTGCAAGAAAATGGGACAGAGATTTGTTGAGTGTAGAAGTCAGATAATGATGATGAATAGATTCAATATTTTCAAGGCTATTTCTATACATGTTATTCCTTTAGAAATAAAGCTAACTAGTGTCGATCAAGAATAAATACAAATCAATTTGGTCATGTTGTGTGCCACACTTGCAAAAAACTAGGACATATTTCAAAATTCTACAAAATCAAGATTGGGAAGAAACCTAATGTGGATCCTATTGAAGTAAAAAAATGAAATGGAGAAAATTTGGAAGAAAAAGGATGAATCAGAGAATAAGGATGAATCAAATACATCTGTACCTATAGCTGGTGTAAATACTAATTCTAAAAACTAAATCTAGTAGTGGATTTATGCGGAGCAGTTACAAAGATATCTAATGAATCCCCGATGTCAGAGGTGTCAAGCAGTGACACAAAGATATGTGATGTAGAATGACTTACTAGAAATGTTGAAAAATAGTCTAGAAAAATGGTTCAAATTTGGAGATTTTTTGAGCATTTTAGGGTTTACAATGTATTTCATAAAGTTTATTAGCTTTTTGAAGTATAATGCATTAAATGCAAAATTAGGGAAAATCAATAAGGCATAAAGTGAAAATTCAAGTCATATTAAATCACTTTTGCACATTTGAAAGGAAGCAGAGTGAGTTGAAGCAAGTTGAAGCTTGTAAAAGGCATTTACAATTATTTGTAACTTTTGGGTTTGAATTTGAAGCAATTTCCATAAGAATATACAAGTAAATTAAGGGAAAATGGTAAATCCTACTATTGTTGAGACTTCTAAGAGACCCTAACCAAAATTCATAAGATGTTCTTGGAAAGTTTACAAAATGGACCTCATGGGTGCATTTTTCACATATTCCAAGTCATGTCTTGCCAACAAAAGACACCAAAACCTACACTCATGCAAAATTAGAAGAATTTGACCATCAATTTATCAAGGATCATTGGCTGAAGGAGCTAGTGTGAAGTGGTTCCTCAGTAAAGCTTGTAACAATGGGTATTTTCCTAGAGTTAGCAATATTACATGCAAAACATGAAAACCCAAAGCAATAATGAAGTGCAAAGGAATAGATGAAACAATCTCACCAAATATCTTCATCCTCCATGACTAACCTCTATTATACCTTCTCAACTTGCTGAAATATGTTGTTGCCCTCAGATTTATGATGAGCAAGCCAATGGAAATGACAAGCCCTAAAAAAACATTGAAGGATTTGAGTAACTACATGCAATACTATGTTATAATGCAACTAGTAAGCATCTAAATATGTCTAAACTATGTCAAATGAAAACTTAATATGCCTATGAAAAATGAAGAAGTATGCAAGAAGTATGAAATCTAAAGAACATGAAGCTACAAGATATGAAATTGCAAGATGTGAAACTGTAAGATCTCCAAATACAAGAAGATCTCAAAATGTGCAAGATATCCAAAATATGCAAGATCTGCCAAATGAGATCAAAATTGCCATTTTATAGAAAATGCAATTTTGTGTGAATGGCCAAGATTAAAAGTTAGCAAGTGCCCTAGAATCAATGGACAAAATTCAATATAATAACCCAAAATTAGGGTTAGGGGAAACATTAGGTCAAATTCGAAACAAATGGACAAAATTGATTTTTAGAAAATTAAATCAATGGCCGACAATGCATGTGACAAGAGATTTTGGGCACACAAAACGAAGTTGTTGGAGAATCAAATAATAATTTAAAATTATTTGAATTAAAAATTAATTCAATACAAAAGTGGTGGGGTCATGTGATAGTAAATAATTTTAATTTTAATTATTTACTCAAAGTGGGAAATTAGAAAGTGAGACTTATTTTAAATAAATATATTTTATTTAAAATGAGCATAGTAAAAGAGGAGAAATTAAATAATAAAATTATTTAATTTAGCTAGTTGGACTTATTTTAAACAAATAAATTTTATTTAAAATGAGGACAACAAAAATTTATTTAATCTAAGTTGAAATTAAATAATAAAGATATTATTTAATTATAGAAGAATGTGACAAAGGGAACCTTTTAAATTAAATATAAATGATTTAATTCAAAATTGAGAGAGTGGACCAAATTAAATAAATGAAATTTATTTATTATAGGAGAGAAGAGGCTAATGAATAATTAAATAATTAAACATAATTATTTAATTATAGTGGAAAGTGGGCAAAGATTAAATAAATAAGAATTTATTGAATTTTAGAAAGAAGAGGACCTCTTAATAATTAGTTACATATTAAATAAATAAATTAAATTATTTATTTAATAATCAGGAAGACATAATGGACAAAAATAATTAAAAAAATTAAGAAATTTATTAATTATAGGAAGACATTAGACAAGTAGTGACGCATTAAATAAATAATTAAAATTTATTTATTTAATAATCATGAAGAATAAAAAGATATGAATTATTTAATTAATAGTCGAAAGTGAGTTAAGGACATAATTAAAATGTCTTAATTATGCTAGGAAGAAAAGGATTAAAAATAGAGCTTGCAGGCCTAGGTCATTTTTATGTGTCTACATTTGCCCCTCTTTGTCATAATGTAGCCTGTTGCATTGTGGCAAAGAAAATAAGTGCAAAAATATGCCCCAATGAAAAATAGGATGAGGAAGAATGATGAGGAGGGTTAAGATATGTCCCCTCGGGAGGACAGACGAGTTCCAAGAACATGGATGTGCTCTCGAAAATGGATGAGAAGACTAGAAGACGATAGGACAAGAAACTGTTAGTGCAAAAGATATGGATGATGATATGGATGCAATGCCTATATGAGATGCATGTTAGTTCCTAGACCAAATCCTTCAACATATTACCATAGGACTTCAATATTTCTTGCTCTTGATCATCATTGGGAAAATTATTGTATTGGCCAACAAACACCATGATATGACATAAACCAAGGTGTCCAAGGTCATACCATCACATAAGACAAGAAGTCACAAACAAGGATGATCATGACTCATACTAAGAGCGCAATTTCCCTAGTATTTTTGTCATAACCAACTGCAAGCAGAAAAAGAAAAGAAGGGAAAACCATGAAACATAGTTGCTTCTCTAAATCCTATTTCCAGGACATCCTCGAGAAACTAGCAACATGATTGCCAAAAGAACAAAATAAAGCCACCATCGTGATACGTCATTTTTTTTATAAATCCCATTATCAGGACATCGTTGAGAAACTAGTAACATGAGTGTCAAAAAACAAGACAAACATCATGAGACGTCATTGTTTCTCTAAATCCTATTGTCGAGATCTCGCTGAAAAACTACTAACATGATGAAAAACCAGAAGACAAGTGCCAAGTGTTTTCCAAGTGTATCTGAATGTCAAGTGTTTTAATGTCAAGGTTGCCAAATTTTGAGCGATATCAAATCAAGGAAGGACACATCCTGAATGACCTTGATATCTAGGAGATCAATTCTCAGAGTTAGGAGAATCCATCAAAATGCCAGATGATGAGGACAATGCTTAGGAAGGACACATCCTAAAGCATAAAGAAATGATGAGAGTTTCTCTTTAGAAGGACACATTTGAAGAAGAACCCAAAGTTTTCCAAGTTAAAATGTCTTGATATAATTTGATTGCATGTCATTGTTGATGAAATAGACTGTTGATAGATTGCTTGCTCAGCATTGATGGAAGACTTTCTCGATTTGAATAAATTTTGACGTGTGTGAAAATGTTGTGCCATGAACCCTAATGGAATGACCTAGTGTGGCCTCGGGGGCTCATCGATTGATGGCCTTCCCTACATTGTGCACTCATATACCTCGTAGTTCAATACGACCAATGACCTTGTCCAAAGGACAAAAGTTTGAATCATGATTTTATTTTGAAAAACCTAGAAAGACTGATCTAATGTCTCGGGGATTCAAAGATGAATCTTGCCTACATAGCAAATGCGTAGAGACAACGTAGTTCAGACTTGGATAAAGATTGACTAACTAGACTGACTATACTAATGGGACAAGCATTGAATTTTCTTTTGGGATTTTGACATTGATTTGGATGCTTTTGTATTTTCTCAGGATATTTTTCAATTTTTAGGTATTTTTTCAGGATTTTATATGATTTTTAGGATTCTTTTAGGACTTTTTCAAATTTTTATGACTTTTTGAAGTTTTACGAAAAATGTGACAAATGCATGTGAATGATGTTGTTGCACATGAATCCAAGGAAAACCATTGTTTTGATGCTATTCAAGTTGAATACCGATTGACAGGTGATGATGACAACGATAATGTTGTTTGATGTGGGAAGGACACATCCCAAAACAACGTGAGGATGACAATGATATGACAAGAGGATAAAAGTATGTAGTAGGGCTAGGGACAAAGTCAAGGAATGTTTTGGATGATGTGCTAGGTTTTCCATATTGTTGCATTTGGAATGACTTCATGAGGATTAGATGGGATGACAAGGGAAATCAAGATGGGTGATAGGTATAAAAGGACAATGGATGGCTTTTGTAAAAGATAGGAGACATGAGGACTATTATCATATAGTTTTCAAGGACAAATGTCACATGAGGCTATGATGGTAATGACATGAAATGAATAGGGTATGGTCAAAGGATAGACATGTCAAAAAAATTCCAAAGCATGATTTGTGTTTTTATTTTAGTCCTTAACAAGATAAAAAATAGGTGGGAAAATGGATGGACATGATAAGGTTTAGATGGGTAGATGGAAATGTCATGCAAAATAAATGGGAGATGAGATGACTTGCCCCCAAATGCAATGGTATACATAGATGATTTATTCTACACATGACGCCTATTTGCCAGGTTTTCATCATGGTACTTATCTAAAGCACCATAAGAATGGTTTTCACTATTCGATGAAATTTTTCTCTTTACTATTTTTGATATTTTTCTTACTTTTTGTGTCACCAAGATGCTTATTTTCCAGGTTTTCATCAAGGGACGATTTTTTTCTATTTTTCCATTTTTTTGTATTTTTGCATTTTGTCGGATAGCCTTGATGCTTTAGATGCCCATTGACTATGCTGAAGCCTTTGACGATGTTGATGTAGAGACTGGTGCTATGACATGCGAATAATGAACTTTATGAAGTAGTTGCCTTGTCAGGATGATAGCGGTTGCATACAGCTAACTGATGTCATTGTGATCCTTGTTGATACTAGAGTTGGCCTTATCAAAATACTCACATCGTTATAGAGTGTCATGAGAGTCCTTATGATAAAGTGTTTCTTCCAAGATGTTATGGATTTGTGACATGGGGCATTTGGACTTTAGGCGAGATGTAGCATTATGATGGATGATGGTAGACATGGACAGGTTAGTTGGATGTTTGGATGCATTTATTTTTATTTTCCAAACGTGGGGTGTCAGATTAGGATAGTGTTTAGAACCAACACTTTTATATGTCTTGCTTGATGGCCATTTTGAAGGAGGTGGAAATTGATTATATGTGGGAGTCCTCTTGTCTTGTGGCTCCATATTTTAATTGACTTTTGGATTTGGCATATTTTCTTTTCCTGATTCATTTTTTTCTTGACTTGACCCATTTTGTTTTGGGATCCATTTTAGCTTTATTTGTCCACTTGACTTTTTGTCTAACTGGCCTTTGACATTTGATTTTGGATTTTGGATTTGTAAGAATTTTGTTGGTTCCATGTGGAAGGTTTATTCATGATGGAATGGTGGTTTCAGGTGTGGAGGGAAGGGGTGCTAGCAACAATCTTATGACAAGGACTACTCATGACACCCATTTTGATGTTTGTACTTGATAAAGTTACCCCCAATATCAAGGAGGGACCACTAACATCGTTAGAGTTTATGACTGATGAATAGCCAAGACCTTCATGTCTATAATTTTCCTGAAATTGTACTGGTTCAATAATTCCTTGCTCATGTAGGCCTAGTCCTTTTCCTTGATAATGCGTGTTCTGGTAGACTTTGTTGGCAATGGGATACTTGTTACTTTGGAAGCAAGATGCTAACCCCTCCTTATTGTGGAAATTAATGCTTGAAATATTCTCCTCTACAAGGAAGCCTGTTCTAAAAAAGATAGATGATCCTAATTGATAGGATGTTGTAGCTTTACTAACATGTTGGATAGATTTCTAATTGTCATCTTTGGTTTGATTTTACATTATATTAGATTCTGATGATTTTGTTGGTGCTTCGAAGTTGATTTCGAAACCATCTTCATGGTCATTGTCATAGAGCCCACTGAATTCAGCTATAGCTTGATCATTTTCAAATGTGTCCATGCTATGAGACTCTTCTTCTAGTGGTAGATCATCTATGTGCCCCATGGAAGCAAGTGTCTCATTGTTGGTAGTGTAAATGTTGGAAGCTTGGAGAGGGTCATCTTCAAGTGTTTTATTATGAAGGGCATAAAGGTCAAGGAGTGGATCATTTTGGAGTTCTTCAAAAGTAGTGTCTTGATCAAAGATGGGCTCAGTTGGAATGACATGATCGAAAATAGGGTCTTGACCAAGGATAGGTTCATCTTGAATGACATGGTTTTGGATGGACTCTTGACCAAGGATAGGTGTATTTGGTATACTATGATGGTCTAGGAGGACTTCTTGAATTGATGTAAAGATGGGGTCCAATAGACTACTTTGATCTAGAGAAAACAATGATGTTATGATGTCATGCTTTGGACTTGCCTCTTGACATGTATCCTCAAGTGTAGGTAAGAAGATGGGACTTTGGAGACCATGACTAGATATGTTTTCATGAAAACATGGAGTTTCTTGTAATGGATTGGTGTGTAATAGACCATTACATTATATGGAGGTTTGCAAAGGGTTAGTGGATGAGGCAATAGGATGAGATGAAGGATTATAATAGGACAATGAGGCATGACAAGGATATGATGTGGATGGAGGATTAGAATATGACATGGATGGAGGATTAGGATATGATGTGAATAAAGGACTAGGATATGATGTGGAGGCTTGGATTAGATTGATGGATGAATGATTTCCCCGATCAAAATTAGGGTGGGTATGACCAATGGATGTTTGTTGTGACTTAGTGCCATGGATGGTGTTAGGGGACTCTTGATAGTAGATAGATAGAGGACTAGAGCTCATGGATTGTTGGTAAGATGGATAGATGGATGGAGGGCTAGGGGTTGTAAATTTGGACTTGGATTGGAGGTATTATGTTTTGAATTCCCTAGCAAGTTGTGCTTGACCATTACCAATGAATTGGCATTCAATTCAACTAGAAAGCATTTCATAGTGACTTGAAGACATGATGGTGTATGGGATGAGACTAAGATTGTGCAAAGTGATAATGCAAAGTGATAAAAAGGGATGCCTTATGTCAAATGATTTTTAGGAAAGGTTTTTTTAACCATACAAATTTTGGCCAATGTGTCAATTTAGATTGACAAAGGATTGGTTTGAAGGGCAAGATGACAAAATGATAAGGTGATATTTCCACACTAGACTTATGAGTTAGAAGTAGCTCACCAAAGGACAATGACTAAGGACTGATTTATTTGACTTGGTCCAATGACAATTTACTTTTTGAGACAATGGTTTAACAAAGCAAGGAAATTTTTCTTATCTTAAAGTGTGCAAAATTGAGGACTTGATTTGAAAAATATAGTTCATGTTGGAAAATGCATTGCAAGAAGTGATTTGACAAAATTTTAGGCCAATTGCAAAGATTTGCTTCAGTTTAGAAAAGTTGTTTCAGATTTTAGCAAGTTTGGTATTTATTTGTCTGAAAACAATTGGCAAACACATCGTGTTGTAAAAAATGAAAAATCAACCACATAAAAGTCATTTTACAAAAACCCTATCGTTGCAAGGATAATATTCTTTTGGATCTCACTAACCGCATATCCTTAGCGAATGAATTCAGAAGCTTGGCCCCACAGGCTCCCCCTTATAGTGTAATCACTTCTCAGGGAAACCAAACTTCCAACCTCCATGAAACTTCCATGGAAGATTGATCATCTCTACTAGGAACTGTGGAGCTACGAGTGCCTTGGTAACGACCGTTGCTACACCAAAGAATAGAAGGTTTTTTGGTCACACTAAAACAAGGGTTTTAATTCAGGCAGCCATTCGAGTGGTCATACATGGAGCACAAGATCAAGCTCCATTAAGGAGGCACTCCAGCTTGAAGAGGTTAAGCTCAACAGGTTTTCGGGGAGTACTACTTGGTTTGTATGACATATCTGCACTCTTAATCCTAAGCTTTCCCTTATGATTCACATTTGTATACTGATCGGGAGTAGCTCGGCTAAAGAGCTTATTGCTGGTTTGAGTTGCTTTGGGTTGAGTACTTTTTCCCACCAAAACAAGCCCAATTTCTAAGGCTAACAAAAGCAAGCCAAAATATTCATAGTTCAATCAATCTTTGTTTAAAAACAAAGAGAGAACACATGAATATCCTAAATCAAAATTTGTTGACAAACATAAAAGACATGGAGTTCATTTTAACCGTTTGTAGTATTTGTCAAAACATGGGGTTCATTTTAACCATTTGTAGTGTGAGCTAACTACAAGTTCATTTTAACCCAATGCTATAAAGAGATGCAAATTTATTTTAATCCAAATTTGTTATCATGCAAGATTGTGTTCTTTTTAATCGAATGAATATGCATGCATGTTCATTTTAACTCATGAATGTAAAAAAAAGAATGCAAATTTGTAGTTGTTTGTTTAAGATTTGTGAAATAAAACAAACAAATATTAGACTCCTCACCACAAGCTACAAACATAAAATCAGTAACCCAAAATCTTGAAACTACCATACAGAAAAAAGTGTTTCCCTAACCCTAATTGACCTAGTGAAGGCCCAATTCCTAGAGTCAATAACAATTTCTCTTACACCCAGGATCGTACAAGTGCACAAGGGGAGAGGATACTTCTATTATTGATCACGAATATTAGAGGGTTAGCTAGTCAAAATAAATCTAATTTTTGGAACTAATTTTTGCATCAAAAGTAAAAACACAAAAAATAAACCCTTGTTCAAATTCAAAGAGCTTTCCAAAAATGTAAAGAAATCCGAATAATGTTGTGTTTTGCATCCAGAATTAAATGTTTTATGAAAAATCATAAATTTTTTATTTAAAATTAAAAGCATGTCCACAAAATCTGATATTTTTTTTTAAGGTTCCTGACATCATTCAAAACTTGCAAAAAAAAATTTGTGACCAGATTTGCAAAATTTTGTGAGATATAAGTCAATCTTTGCAAAACCCTAATTGTTGAAGATCTATTTTTTGTCGAAATATTTTGCACGAAAATTAAAAACATAAAAAATAGACCCCTATTGAAATTGAGAGATCCAAAAATTTAAATAAATCAAAATCATTCGCTAATGTGCTCTCACAATTTATTTTTCATAAAAATTAAAAATAGCTCCAAAAAATCTGATTTTTGTATGGGAAGCTCCTGATATTGTCTCCAACCCACAAACAAAATTTTGTCCAAAAATATACGGCTGTTTGAAAGATATGGTTGAATATTTGAAAGCTAGGGTTTTGTCTCCAAAATGGTGTAAAACCTGCAACAAAAGGATCCAACTCCAAAATTCTTCAAAATTTGTCAAAATATGTCAAGTTCACCAATGTAACTATAGGTACTTTCTAGGGTTAGCAAATCAAATGCAAAACATGAAAACCCAAAGCAATAATGAAGTGTAAAGGAATAGATGAAACAATGTCACTAGGCATCTTCATCCTCCATGACTAACCTCCATTATACCTTCTCAACTTGCTGAAATATGTTGTTGCACTTAGATTTATGATGAGAAAGCCAATGGAAATGACAAGCCCTAAGCAAAAATTGAAGGATTTGAGTAACTACATGCAATACTATCTTATAATGCAACTAGTAAGCATCTAAATATGTCTAAACTATGTCAAATGAAAACTTAATATGCCTATGAAAAATGAAGAAGTATGCAAGAAGTATGAAATTATAAGAACATGAAGCTACAAGATATGAAATTACAAGATGTGAAATTGTAATATCTCCAAATACGAGATCTCAAAATGTGCAAGATATCCAAAATATGCAAGATCTGCCAAATGAGATCAAAATTGCCATTTCATAGAAAATACAATTTCGTGTGAATGGCCAAGATTAAAAGCTAGCAAGTGCCCTAGAATCAATGGAAAATATTCAATATAACAACCCACAATTATGGTTAGGGGAACATTAGGCCAAATTCAAAATGAATGGACAAGATTGATTTTTAGAAAATTAAATCAATGGCTAACAATGCATGTGACAAGAGATTCTGGGCACATAAAACAAAGTTGCTGGAGAATCAAATAATAATTTAAAATTATTTGATTGAAGAGGTGATGTTGAATTTTTGAATTAAAAATTAATTTAATTCAAAAGTGGTGGGGTCATGTGACAGTAAATAGTTTGAATTTGAATTATTTACTCAAAGAGGGAAATTAGAAAGTGAGACTTATTTTAAATAAATAAATTTTATTTAAAATGAGGACAACAAAAAGTTATTTAATCTAAGTTGAAATTAAATAATAAAGATATTATTTGATTATAGAAGAATGTGACAAAGTTAACCTTTTAAATTAAATATAAATGATTTAATTCAAAATTGAGGAGTGATCCAAATTAATTAAATGAAATTTATTTAATTTAGGAGAGAAGAGGCTAATGAATAATTAAATAATTAAACATAATTATTTAATTATAGTGGAAAGTGGGAAAAGATTAAATAAATAAAAATTTATTGAATTTTAAAAAGAAGAGGACCTCTTAAGAATTGGTGACATATCAAATAAATAAATAAAATTATTTATTTAATAATCAGGAAAACATAATGGACAAAACTAATTAAACAAATTAAGAAATTTATTTGATTACAGGAAGACATTAGACAATTAGTGACACATTAAATAAATAATTAAAATTTATTTAGTTAATCATCATGAAGAATAAAAAGATATGAATTAATTAAATAATTATGAATTATTTAATTAATAGTCGAACGTGAGTGAGGAAATAATTAGAATGTCTTAATTATGCTAGGAAGAAAAGGATTAAAAATAGAGCTTGCAAGCCCAGGTCAATTTTATGTGTCTACAAAGCTAGAATATGAAAACCTAGTACAAATGAAGCTAGATGTATGGAATTTGTTACTAGACTTTTGTGGTGAAATTTTTACTGTTTGTAAGGATGCCACTTAGCAAGGTGCACAATAAATTTATGTGGATGAGTGTACAAGTAATTACCAAGGAAGTGATTAAATTTGGGACAAGTCTCTATGGCACTATACCTGTACCAATGCTAAAAGCAATGAATAATGATGTGATCATGAGCCTAACTAGTGCTATATATGATGGAAGAGAAATTTCAACCAAACCCATTACAAACCCTACTATGAGATATGTTACAGTCGTGATTGGTTAAAAAATCTAATTTACCAATAGAGGCAACTATGTGTCTGTAACTGTAATTTATATTGCATATAACATGGTGGTTAATGGAAGGGATTATGATTTATGTGAATTTATTTAGAAACGACGTATGGACAAACTAAATCAGATCAAGAAATATAAATATGCTTTCAAGTTTGGTTCTTTGGTAGTGTAACTGATTGTATTTTTCCTAGGTTGTTAGTAGACTAGAAGCAACATATAAAACCCAAAGTAGATAATGGAGTACAAAGGAATTAATAAATAAATGACTGAAACAATCTCACCCAAGTTCTTCATCCTCCATGGCTAATCTCCATTACACCTTCTAGCTTGTTGAAATAATGAGGCTTCCCTCATATTATGATGAGCAATCTAAACGTTTCACTAGTCCTAAACAAGTGTTGAAGGATTCAAAAGATTATGCAAGAGAATGTAAAAATCCTACATGCAAACTAAATGGCTAAATGACAAAGACAAGAGAATGCTAAAATCAAGAAATTTCAAAATATTTCAAGATATTAATAGATAAGAGATGATGAAGAAGAATTTGAGAGATAAAATTAAGAGATCGCAAATGAGACTAAAATTGCCTTTTTATAGAAAATTCAATTTTAATTGAATGACCAAGATTAAAAGATGAGAAATTACCTAAGATCAATGGCCATAAAAGAATGTGACAACCCAAAATTAGGGTTAGGGCAATATTAGCGAGAGATTTGAAATGAAAAGATAAGATTTAATTGTAGAAAAATTAAATTTATGGACAAGAATGCAAGTGATAGAAAAAGAGGAAAGAGGAGAATTAAAATAGAAATTTAAATTTAATTCCCTCAAGAGATGAGTTGTCTTTTTAAATTAAAGTCAATTTAATTCAAAAAGTGGGGTCATGTGAAAGTAAATAATAATAAGACAATCAAATAATTAAATTTAGAAGGAAAATCAATAAGACAATTAAATAATTAAATTTAGAAGGAAAATCAATAAGACAATTAAATAATTAAAATTATTTAATTGTGGAGGAAAATTAAAAAGTGGACAATTATAAATAAATGATTTTATTTAAAATTAGAAAAAGACAAAGTGGATAATAATTTAAACAAATCAAATAGATTTATTAAATTATAGAAAGATATGGGAAATTAATGACGTATTTAAATAAATAAATAAAGTTTATTTATTTAAATAATCAAGAGGAATAAAAGACAAAGAATAATTAAATAAATTTAAGAATTTTATTTAATTATAGAGTGACATAGGGAATTAGTAACGTATTTAAATAGTTAAGGTAATTTATTTATTTAAATAGCCAAGAGGAATAAAAGACATCAATTAATTAAATAATTAGAGATTATTTAATTAATAATTGACATTGGACTATAGGACATAATTAAATATTTTAATTATGTTGAGACAAAGCATGATAAGATGTATAAAAATGTGGTTTGTGGGTCTAGGCCATTTTTATGTGTCTACATTTGCCCCTCTTTTTCATGATGTCGTTTATCGCATTGTGACATCGAAAATAAGTCAAAAATATGCCTCAGTGTAAAGAGGATGAGGAATAATGATGAGGAGGGTTGAGGTATGCCCCCTTGAGAGGATAGTTGGGTTCAAAGAACACGAGTGATCTCTCGAAATTGACGAGAAGACTTAGAGAATGAAGGAATAGAAGAAACATTAGGTCAGAAGACATGGATGTCAATATGGGGAAGGAATGAAAGTTAATGCAAAAAAAGAAATGCATGTTAGAATCCTTAAACATTTGCCAAAATACTAATAAGTGTTGCTCGAATCATCATTGGGGGGTAAAAATGACACAAATTGACAACAAACACTATGGTATGGCATAGATAAAGGTGTGCAAGGCCATCCACTCGCAAAATAGACAGTCGCGAATAGGGAGTGTCCTAACTCATACTAAGGGCCAAGTTGCCCTAGTCTTCTTGTTAGGACAATCCACAGACAACAGTCAAAGAAAACAAAATAGGTCATGAGACGTCATCGCACCTCTAAATCCTTCACGGGACATCCTCGAGGTAGCTAGTAACATGACCAAGAGACAAAGCAATTAAAAGATAAGACATAATAGACCCGAAAAATTAATAGCCATTTAGTTGTATTTACCAATGTGTGTTTTTCAAAGATTGATTGCATGATAGTTTGACATTTTCACAATTCGATGGTGTTGATGGTTGGACAGTGACAATCATCAGGAAGGACACATCCTGAGAAGGAAAATGACATTTTGATGGGGTCCAAGTCCAAGAAGGACATATCTTGGAAGGGACAAAAGAGTGATGAGATTGACATTGCTTTGACCAATTTGACAGATTTTGACTATATGAATGATTGGACTATGTTGTCTACTTTGGATTTTATGACTAGTTCGACTATGTTGTCTATTGTTTTGTTTTTGATTTTGATTGTATCTAACTTAATTGATGAGACAGGATGAATCGTAATGGAGTGACCTAATGTGGCCTTGATGGTACATCAAATGATGACCTTGCCTACATAGCAAATGTGTAGAGCCAACAAAGTTCGACAATAACATGGATTAACTGATATGACTGACTCAAATGACATGACATAATTGACTTTGTTTTTGAGATTTCTAAGAGTTGTTTGGATTTTTTTGGGTTTTCTTTAGGACATTTTCTGATTTTTATGACTTTTTCAGGAGTTTTTTTAGATTTTTGACATTTTTTAGGACTTTTTCAAAAATTTGCGACTTTTTTCAAGAATTTTTCCAAATTTTAGGACTTTTTTATGATTTTTGATAGTTTATGTGCATTGTGACAAATGCATGTGAGAGATTCCTAGGCACATGAATCCAAGGACAACCATGATCTTGCCGCTAGTCAAGCTGAAAACCAATGGACCAATGACAAGGACGGGGACAACATCCCAAAACAACGTGAGGATGACAATAATATGACAAGAGGATCGAGGTTTGTAGCAAGGCTAAGGAAAAATCCAAGGAATGTTTGGATGATGTGCCAAGTTGCCATATTTTTGCATTTGAAATGACTTGGTGAGGACTAGATGGGATGATAAGGGATCTTTAGACCACTGACAAGGGAAACCAATATAGGCGATAGGTATAAAAGGAAGATGGATGGCTATGGGAGAAATGAGACTGGGGGAATTATCATGTGATATTCAAGGGCTATGCCACATAGGGATAATGAGAATATGAAATTAAAGACATGACATTTCTTGAATAGGGTATGGTCAAAAGGATATACATGTCAAAATTTTTCCCAAAGCATGATTTACGTTTGTACCTCAGTCGTTGTCAAGATCAATGGATGGAAATGCCAAGGCTTAGATGGAAATTTCATAAGAAATGCATGGGACATGAGACAACTTGCCCCCAAGTGCAAAGGTCCACATGGATGATTTATTTTACACATGATGCCTATTTTCCAAGTTTTCATCATGGTACTTATAGAAAGCGCCATAAGAATGGTTTTCACTATTGGACGAAATTTTTTCTTTTTACTGTTTTTGTTGACTTTTTGATTTTTTTTTTATGTCACCATGTTGCATCTTTGGTAGGTTTTCATCAAGGTGATGATTTTTTTTTCATTTTTTCCTATTTTTGTATTTTTTGGATGACCTTGATTCTTTAGGTGACCACTAACTTTGTTGAATCATTTGATGGTGTCGATGTAGTAACTGGTCCCATGACATGCCAATAATGACCTTTCAAAAGTAGTTGCCTTGTCAGGATGATAGCGCTTTCGTACAATTGATTAATTTCATTGTGATCCTTGTTGATACTAGAGTTGGCCTTATTAGAATACACACGTCGTGATAGAATTCCATGAGAGTCCTTATGATAAAGAGTTGCTGCCAAAATGTGATCGATCTATGACATGGGATGTTTGGACTTTAGGCAAGATGTAGGATGATGACTGATGATGGTATGGACAGATTTTTTGGATGCTTGGATGTAGCAATTTTTATTTTCTAAAATTAGGGTGATGGATGATGGATGATGGATATTGGATTTTGGATTGGGATAGTGTTTGGAACCAACACTTTATATGTCTTGCTTGATGGCCATTTTGAAGGAGGTGAACATGTATTATATGTGGGAGTCATCTTATGTTGTGGCTCCACATTTTGATTGATTTTTGACATATTTTCTTGACTTGATCCATTTTTATTTGGGATCCACTTTATCTTCAATTGTCCACTTGTATTTTTGATTGATTTCATGGCCTTTGACATTTGATTTTGAACTTTGGATTGCTAAAAGTTTTATTTTTTTTGGTTCCAAATGGAAGGTTTATTCATGATGGAATGACGGTTTGGGGTGTGGGGGGAAGGGTTGTTGGCAATAATCTTATGACAAGGACTACTCATGATCTGTATAGGATCTAGACTAGATTGCAGTATTTAAATGCTTAACTTTTACAATGCTTTTACAATGATTATTTCAAGTTAATTAAAATGAAATTAACTTAAGGAAATAACAGAATGAAAGTAATATCAAGGTGATCATAACAAAAATTAACAAAACTAATAGAAGATGAGAGAGAGAAGAAGAGAAGTGCAAACAGTTGATAACGGAGTTCGTCACAACGTGACTACGTCTCCGGGTCCACTCCAATAGAGAGACCGATCCGATTATCTCCAAAATCAATTACAAAGCACCACAATCATTCTCCAAGCACTTCGGCAGCATAACATCGCTCTGACATGCAAGAATGGAATCTCTACAAGACCTCTCTTTCGTCACCTCAGCATCAGGACTTCATCACCTGAAAAAAACTTGATTACAATTCTCACCTCAAGCCCCCTTTTTATACAAAGAATTTTCTCAATTTGGCCTTTAACCAATTGATTTGCAAATATTCACCTTATCTCTCCAAATACATAAAAAATTAATTTAAAAATCTCCCTAAAATAATTTAAGCCCTTCCATTTATTTATTCTCGGGCTTTTGCCGTTTGGGAGGTTTGATTAAATCCTTTAAAAAGGATTATAGTTGGTTTTAATTTTTCAAATTAGGAGGGAAGTTCTTTTATATTAAGGCAATCGGTTTGCAAAAAGCCAACAAATAGAACCGATGCCCAACATAGGTATGAAGCGTATCGATGGCCTGTTGGTGAGTGCCATTTTTGTTAAACGGGTGGTTCCGGGTTTGATGCCCGTCCACTCTTTTTTTTAAAAAAAAAAAAAACTGAATCCAAATGAATCAGTCAACAAAAACAACCGTTCGCTGTTAATAAACAGATCCGACATTCTTGCCGGATTGGTGGGAGGAGCGCGTCGCTTGTGTAAGGTTGGGGGATCGAATCCCCCAACATCCGTTTTGTTAAAACAAACAAACTACCTTTCAACCTGCCGGATGGAGGATGATGGGCCACGTGGCCTAACCTGATACGCCATTTCGAACACGTGGAGGATGCTCACTCGCCGAAAACGCTGATGTGTAATTGACGTGTCCGCTGACTCCGTGCCAACTGGAATCCGACGTGGAGCTAACGTGTCTACCACGTGTCAAGCTGACTGCGCGCTGACCCGATGCCACGTGTCTGAGAACGATTCGCCCAAACTGCTGACTGGACTGATGACAACGCCGCCACGTGGATGCTAACTGAGTGATGACGTGGCATGCTGACTGGGTGTACGGACTGCCACGTGTCACTCTATGATTGGTTCATACAAATGCCACATGTCACATTCTGATTTGTCCACATCATATTCCGTACCACATGCTGACGTCAGCTGTATGGATGATGATGTCATCACTGTACCTTCAGTCCACAAGTCAAACCTAAAAATTTGACTAGCTGTATCTTGAGCCTCCGATGTCGGATTTCGACGAAACGAACGTTGCCGGAATCATCCTGACGAGCTCTTCGCGATGACGCCGACTTCGAAGATTTTTGACGATGCCATTTTTTCCGCTTCCTGAACTCCCCTGATCCTAGTTTGATCGAAGGTTTGACCGGCCATAACTCGTGCAAACGGACTCCTTTTTGCTCCATTCGAGTTGCGTTGCAACCAGGACGCTGAGATCTTTTTGATGGTGTAGATTCTGGAGAGAAATGAGACACTTCAATTTTCACTAAAAAATGTCCACCGGATCAACTCATGACACCCATTTTGATCTTTGTATTAGATAAGGTTGCCCCCTAATATCGAGGAGGGGCCGCTAATATCATTAGATTTTTGATTGAGGAGTAGCCAAGACTTGGATGTCTATAATTTTCTTGAACTTGTACTGGTTCAAGAATTCCTTGCTCATGAAGGTCGAGTCCTTTTCCTTTATAATACACGTTCTGACAGATTTTGTTTGCGATGTGATACTTGTTATTTTTTAAGAAAGATATTATCTCATCATTATTTAGTTAGAAACCTTTTCTTGGAATTGTCTCATCTATAAGAAAGCCTTCTTTGACAAAGGTAGATGATCCTAGTTGATAAGATATCGTAGCTTTGTTGTCATGTTGGATAGATTTCTGATTGACATCTTTTGATCAGATTTCATGAAATAGCAGATTTGGATGATTATTTTAATGCTTCAAAGTTGATATTGAAACCGTCTTCATGGTCATTATCATAGATCCCACTGAATTCAGTTATAGCTTGATCATTTCCAAATATGTCTAGAATAGTAGCCTTTTGTTCTAGAGGTAAATCATCTATGTCCCGTGGAGGCAAGTGTCTCATTTAGGGAAGTGTTGATATGGTCATCTTCAAGCATTTGATCATGAATAGCATAGAGGTCAAGGAGTGGATCATTTTGGACTTCTGGATTAATAGTAGTGTCTTGGTCAAAGATGGGGTTGTCTTGGATGACCTGATTGGAAATGGGGTTTGGATCAAGGATAGGTTCATCTTGGATAACATCGTTGTAAATGGACTCTTGACCAAGGATAGGTATCATTTGTATGCTATGATTGTCTAGGAGGACTTCTTGGATGGATTTGAAGATAGGGTCATGGGATGGACAAATTTGATTTGGACATGAAGGGGAAGTTATGGTGTCATTCGTTGGATTTTCCTTTTGACATGTATCCTCAAGTTTATGAAATGGGATGGGACTTTGGAGACCATGAATAGATGTGTTTTCATGATTAAATGTATGTTGGGATGGAGCATCTTGGAAGGGATTGGTGTATGATGGACTAGGATAGGACATGGATACTTGGAAAGGGTTAGTCTATGAAGGACTAGGATTGGATGTGGATAAAGGAATAGGATAGGATGCTTATGACGGACTAGGATGAGATGAAGGACTAGAATAGGACATGCATATAGGACTAGGATTGGATGTGAGACTAGGTAAGGACATGAATAAGGAATATGATTGATGGATAGTTGATTTCCCTTGTCGGGGTTAGGGTGGGAATGAATAATGGGGTAAGTGCACAAAGATGGTTCCCAAAAAGGGGACTTAAGTGGACAATTTTTTTCTAAAATCAAGAAATGCTGACCTTAGACCTGAAATTGAGGATACTTACACTCAAAATTTGGAGATGGAACAAAAAGAAGGATTCAAGTGCTTCGAGTCTACTTTCTAAAATAATCATTTATTTTGAAAATGGTTGAGATTAAGGGGTTCAAACGAGGAACGTACACAAATTGGTGTTGTTTTTCTCATAAATAAATAACATATAAATTCTTGTATGACCCTCGTACGGTGAACCCTTTTTTAGTATTTTTGTAATCGCAATGGTCAGAAGTTAGCTAATAGTATGTAGTTGATGCATGATTGTTCAGATAATTTTTTAACGAATATTTGATTTTTTACTAATTTACGAAGTGGGCATTTCCTGAAAAATAGAATTTTGGTCGTGCTAGCCCTACAAATTTTGGAAACTAATTTTAAATTTGTAGAATGGAGTCTAGTTTCTAAAAATGTAATTTATTTGAGAAATCGATGAACGGCTAATTTATAACGAAAAAAATACCAAACACTGCTTTTTGGCAAAAAAAAGACATACAGATAAAATAAATTATGGATGAAAGGCTTAACATTTTCAGAAAGTGAAAAAAGTTACTTCATTGGATAGCTAAGAGAGAACCCAACATTACCCATGTGTTTGATTTTTTTGATACTAAAAGACGTGCAATCCTGATGGTGAGCACGAACTCGATAATGAGAAATATGGTAGATTTTTGAGAAACACATCTCTGGTCATTGGGAATGTCGTCAAAGCCTTTGGGTTGGTATTCCAAGGCAAATACCAAGACTAAGGCTCGAGAATTCCCAAAGCAAGATATAACGCGAGCGCGTTATAATGCGCTCACATTATATCTCACTTTTCACATGGTTTTTTCTTCTATGGAAAACATGTCAGCTAAGACATAATGCAAGCGCATTATAACGTGTTCATGTTATGTCTTCCTTTATGTTAAATATTAATATATTGAATGTATGTTGAAAATTTGTATGTTTGTATCTACATGTATTCTTGTATTTCATGTATGTATGTATGCTTGTATGGATGTAAGATTATATGTACATATGTATTATTCTTGTATGTATCCATTTATGTATGTATTTAGACAGAGGGAGAATTTAGTGAGAGAGAGTCTAGAGAGATGGAGAGGGGGTAGTAGTGATATTTTAAGAGAGAGGGAGTGGGAGAGAAGGGGTTGGAGTGAGAGGGACTTAGCTAGGTAGGGTGGGAGGGATAGAGGGAGGGAGAGAGAGAGAGGGGGGGGAGAGAGAGAATTGAGGGAGAGGGAGAGAGAGAGACAAAGAGAAAGAGAGAGTTATTTAGGTAGGGTGCCAAAGGGAGAGACTTGAGAGTGTGAGGGGGGTGAGAGGGAGAGACTTGAGAGATAGGTAGTGAGAGGGAGTGTGAGAGAGATGGATTGTGAGAGAGAGGGAGTGGGAGAGAGGGAGTGTGAGTGAAAGACCTTTGAGAGGGAGAGGGTGTGGGAGGGAGTGACCTAATAGGGGTAGCGAAAGAGGGGGTGGAGTGAGAGGGACTTATCTAAGTAGGGTTGGAGGGATAGATAGAGAGAGGGGAGAGAGACAAAGAGAGAGTTACCTAGGTAGGTTTCCAGAGGGAGAGACATGTGAGAGAGGGAGAGAGAGGTAGTGGGAGGAGAGAGTGGGAGGGATATAAAGAGAGATGGATAGAGGGACCGAGAGGTACGTAGAAAGAGGGAGATGGTAGATAGAGACAAATAGAGAGGGTAGGAGGGAGGGAAGGAGGGAGAGGTGAGATGTATATATAAGGAGAAAGTGATAGAGGTTGAGGGTATAGGGTTGAGGGATTAGGGTGGAGGACCTATAGGGTTTAAGTTTTGAGGGTTGAGGGAATAGGGTCAATGGTAGAGGGTATTTGGTTGAGGGTATAGGGTAGAAGGTTTAAGGGTTTAGGGTTGAAGAGTTTGGGGTTAAAGCTTTAGGGTTCAAGGTAAACTTGGTTGAGGGTAGAGGGTTTAGGGTATAGGTTTGAGGGTATATGGTTGAAGGATTAGGTTCAAAGTCCAATGTAAGGGGTAGAGGGTATAGGGTTAGAGGGTTTAGGGTCTAAGGATTGAGAGTTGAGGGATTAAGGGTTGAGGGTTGAGAATTGAGGGTTGAGGGTTCAATGTATATGGTAAAGGACATAGGGTAGAGGTTTTAAGGGTTGAGGGTTGAATATTGAGGGTTTAAGGTATAGGGTCAAGGGATTAGGGTTGAGGGTTGAAGATTGAGGGTTTAAGGTATAGGGTTGAGGGATTAGGGTTGAAGGTTGAAGGTCCAATAGATAGGGTACACGTTATAGGGGTTAAGAGATTAAGGGGGTTGATGGTTTAGGGATTAAGTTGGAGAGTTTTATTGGATTTCACGGTAAAGGGGTTGAGGAATCAGGGTTTAGGGTAGAGAGTATTGGGTGGAAGGGTTGAGGGTTGAGGATTGAGGAATTAAGAGGGTATAGGGTTTGAGGGATTACGGTTTAAAGGTTGAGGGTTGATGGTTGAGGGATTAAGAGGGTATAGGGGTAGAGATATTAGGGTTGAAGGGTTGAGGGTTGAGCGTTGAGGGTTGAGTGATGAATAGGGTATAGGGGTAGAGGGATTAGGGTTGAAGGGTTGAGGTTTGAGCATTCAGGGATGAAGAGGGTATAGGGGTTTAGGGATTAGGTTTTAAGGGTTGAGGGTTGATGGTTGAGGGATTAAGAGGGTATAGGGGTTGAGGGATTAGGGTTTAAGGGTTGAGGGTTGAGGGTTCTAGGATTAAGAGGGTATAGGGGTAGAGGGATTAGGGTTTAAGGGTTGAGGTTTGAGAGTTGAGGGATTAAGATGGTATAGGGGTTCAAGGATTAGGGTTTAAGGGTTGAGGGTTGAGGGTTGAATGATTAAGAGGGTATAGGGGTTGAGGGATAAGGTTTTAAAGGTGAGGGTTGAGATTTGAGGTATTAAGAGGGTATAGGGGTTAAGGGATTAGGGTTTAAGGGTTCAGGGTTCAACGTTGAGGGTTAAGGGATGAATAGGGTATAGGGGTAGAGGGATTAGGGTTGAAGGGTTGAAGGGTTGAGGGTTGAGCATTGAGGGTTAAGGGATGAATAGGGTATAGGGGTAGAGGGATTAGGGTTGAAGGGTTGAAGGGTTGAGGGTTGAGGGTTGATGGATTAAGAGGGTATAGGGGTTCAGGGATTAGGGTTGAGGGATTAAGAGGGTTGAAGGGTTGAGGGATTAAGGTTTAAGGGTTGAGGGTTGATGGTTGAGGGATTAAGATGGTATAGGGGTTGAGGTATTAGGGTTTAACGGTTGAGGGTTGAGCATTGAGGGTTGAGGTATTAAGAGCATATAGGGGTTTAGGGATTAAGATTTAAGGGTTGAAGGTTGATGGTTGAGGGATTAAGAGGGTATAGGGGTTGAGGGATTAGGGTTGAAGGGTTGAGGGTTGAGCGTTAAGGTTTGAGGTATTAAGAGGGTATAGGGGTTCAAGGCTTAGGGTTTAAGGGTTGAGGGTTGAGGGTTGAGGGTTGAGGGTTGAGGGATTAGGTATTAATAGGGTATACGGGTAGAGGGATTAGGGTTGAAGGGTTGTAGGTTGAGCATTGAGGGATTGATAGGGTATAGGGGTACATGTATTAGGGTTGAAGGGTTGAGGGTTAGGTGTTGAGGGTTGAGGTATTAATAGGGTATAGGGGTACAAGGATTAGGGTTGAAGGGTTGAGGGATTAAGAGGGTATACTTGTTTAGGGATTAGGGTTGAAGGGTTGAGGGTTGAGGGATTAAGAGGGTATAGGAGTTGAGAGTTTAGGGTTTAAGGGTTAAGGGTTGAGGGTTGAGGGTTCAAGGATTAAGAGAGTATAGGGGTAGAGGGATCAAGGTTGAAGGGTTGAGGGTTGAGCATTGAGGGTTGAGGGTTGAGTGTTGAGGGATTAAGAGGGTATAAGGGTTGAGGGACTAGGGTTTAAGGGTTGAGAGTTGAGGGATTAAGAGGGTATATGGGTAGAGGGATTAGGGTTAAACGGTTGAGGGTTGAGTGTTGAGGTTTGAGGGATTAATAGAGTATAGGGGTACAAAGATTAGGGTTGAATGGTTGAGGGTTGAGCATTAAGGGTTGAGGGATTAAGAGGGTATAGGGGTTCAGGGTTTAAGGGTTGAGGGTTGAGAGTTGAGGGATTAATATGGTATAGGGGTATAGGGATTAGGGTTGAAGGGTTGAGGTATTAAGAGGGTATAGGGGTTCAGGGATTAGGGTTTAAGGGTAGAGGGTTGAGGGTTGAGGGATCAGGGACTAATAGGGTATAGGGGTAGAAGGGTTATGATTGAAGGGTTGAGGGTTGAGCATTGAGGGTTTAGGGATTAATAAGGTATAGGGGTACAAGGATTAGGGTTGAAGGGTTGAGGGTTAACAGATTAATAGTGTATAGGGGTACAGGGATTACGATTGAAGGGTTCAGGGTTGAGCATTGAGGGTTGAGGGATTAAGAGGGTATAGGGGTTCAAGGATTACAGTTTAAGGGTTGATGGTGTAGGGTTGAGGGTTGAGCACTGAGGGTTGAGGGTTGAGCATTGAGGGATTGAGAGGGTATAGGGTTTCAGGGATTAGGGTTTAAGGGTTGAGGGTTGAGGGTTGAGGGTTGAGGGATTAGGGATTAATAGGGTATAGCGGTAGAGGGATTAGGGGTTAATGCTTGAGGGTTGAGCATTGAGGTTTGAGGGATTAATAGGGTATAGGGGTATAGGGATTAGGGTGGAAGGGCTGAGGGTTGAGCATTGAGGGTTGAGTGATTAATTGGGTATAGGAGTACATGGATTAGGGTTGAAGGTTTGAGGGTTGAGCATTGAGGGTTCAGGGATTAAGAGGGTATAGGGGTTCAGGGATTAGGGTTTAAGGGTTGAGATTTGAGGGTTCAGGGATTAAGAGGGTATAGGGGTTGAGGGATTAGGGTTTAAGGGTTGATGGTTGAGGGTTCAAGGATTAAGAGGGTATAGGTATAGAGCGGTTAGGGTTACAAGGTTCAAGGTTGAGCATTGAGGGTTGAGGGATCAATAGGGTATATCGGTAGAGGGATTAGGGTTTAAGGGTTGAGGGTTGATGGTTCAAGAATTAAGAGGGTATAGGGGTAGAGGGATTAGGGTTGAAGGGTTGACAGTTGAGTGTTGAGGGTTGAGGGTTGAAGGATTAAGAGGGTATAGGGGTTGATGGATTAGGGTTTAAGGGTTGAGGGTTGAGGGTTGAGGGATTAAGAGGGTTTAGGGGTAGAGGGATTAGGGATGAAGGGTTGAGGGTTGAGCGTTGAGGGTTGAGGGATTAATAAGGTATAGGAGTATAGGGATTAGGGTTGAAGGGTTGAGCGTTGAGAATTGAGGGTTGAGGGATTAAGAGGGTGTAGGGCTTCAGGGATTGGGGTTTAAGGGTTGAGAGTTGAGGGATTAAGAGGGTATAGGGGTTGAGGTATTAGGGTTTAAGGGTTGAGGGTTGAGGGTCGAGGGATTAATTGGGTATAGGGGTATAGGGATTAGGGTTGAAAGGTTGAGGGTTGATGGATTAAGAGGCTATAGGGGTTTAGGGGTTACGGTTGAAGGGTTAGGGTTGAGGGTTGAGGGTTGAGGGATTAAGAGGGTATAGGGGTTCAAGGATTAGGGTTGAAGGGTTGAGGGTTGAGGGTTGAGGGATTATGATTTTCCCACCCTCTCTATTCCCCAGTCTCCCCTTCTCCTAATCTCTCCCACTATCTATTTCTCCCACTCTCCCCTTCTCCCACTCTCCTACTCTCTCCCTCCCTCTCTTTCTCCCACTCTCCCCTTCTCTCCCTCCCTCTCTATCTACCACTCTATCCCAGACTCTCTTTCTCCCACTCTCCCCTTCTCCCACTCTCCCACTCTCTCCCTCCCTCTATTTCTCACTCTCCCCCCCTGTCCCTCCCTCTCTATCTCCCACTCTCAACTCTCTCCCTGCCACTCTCTCTTTCTCCCACTCTCCCATTATCCCACTCTTGCACTCCATATTTCTCCCACTCTCCCCCTCTCTCCCTCCCTCTCTATCTCCCACTCTCCCCTTTCTCCCACTCTCTCTTTCTCCTCTCCTTCTCCCACTCTCCCCCCTCTCTCCCTCCCTCTCTACTCTCCCACTCTCTCCACACTCTCCCCCTCTCTCTCTCTCCCCCCTCTCTCCACCTCTCCCTCTTTCTCCCCCTCTCCCTCTCCCTCCCTCTCTCCCTCACACACACACACACACTCACCTCTATCTCCTCTACTATAAGGGTGCAGGGGACAAATATAGAATTAGGATAGAGGGTATAGACAAAGAGGGAGAAACTAAATATATTAAGAAAACCATATTTCACATAACACGAGCACATGTTTTACTCCACTAAAAATGGTAAAAAAATCTATATACCCATGATTTCAAGTCCCACAGTATGCATATTCCCCTGGTTTTGCACGTGCTTAGACAAAAAGTTATTTT
Source organism: Sequoiadendron giganteum (assembly GCA_007115665.2). NCBI lineage: Eukaryota > Viridiplantae > Streptophyta > Pinopsida > Cupressales > Cupressaceae > Sequoiadendron > Sequoiadendron giganteum. Next base: position 732,298,251 of record CM021101.1, read on the forward strand.
TTGATGATTTTATGAAGTGTGCAAGCATGTTTTTCATATTCCATCACCTTTTCCATGATCTTTCTACCACCTTTGCATGAAATAGCAAAGTTTCCATGTTGAAAGACATATAGTATCAATTGAAGTTTGAATTCCATTGAAAACTAATATACAATTCAAGTTTGGAGGGGAACAAGCTTTTGAAAAAGTCAAATTGTTGTGGAGTTTGTAGAAAGAAGAAGCTCTTAGCTAGGGCTACATAATTGGGTTGGACTTCTCCATTTGAAAGTCTTTTTTTTGAGCTATGTGAATTCTTTACACATTTTCTTTCATTCTATTATGGCTTGCTTTCATTTTTGTTTGTCATTATAATTTATAACCTTATGTTGTCATTCTAACTATATTTCCCTTCACAACACATTTGATTCATATACTCAGATTAGCATTAAGAGTTCCCAATTCCTTAAGGACCTTCAAAATGCCTTGAAAATCTTGAAAATAACTAATTACATTCAACTAGATTCCTATAAACATCAACCAATGATTAATTCATTCACAACTTGTCTTAAATAATCCATAATGGCACCATTGTTTACAAACACAAACTATAATTCTTAAGGCACAACCAAACCATTATTTTTTAAAGAAATATTTGTTTGAGTTAGTACAAAAAAATGAAACCTTTCAGAGGTCTGCCCTTACACACAAACTTAGTTCCTTTGTTCATTTTCCACATTACTAATACCCAAGCATCTACAAACTATCACATGTATCTCCCAAACCATGCACACACTTTAGACTGTGATACTCATTTTTTAAGCAGAGTTAGAGGACCCAAAACCATTCAAGCTGTCAACTTTCCTTCAAGAGGCATCTAAAAAGATTAAAAATGCCTAATGGACCAATCCCAACACTCCTCCAAGTTGGAAAACAAACATAAACACTATTTCCCACTTTTCACCCTTAGAATCTAGTAGTAGTGCAAAACCAATTTTGGGCCCTTAACTCCAAAACACTAGGAAAATAAAAGAACGATTCTAGCACCCATTTCAGATTTTCAAGATATACCTTAACCCATCACATGACTCCTTTGGGACAACTTTAAGAAAACTAACCTTTTCACTGTTTTAGGCCTCCAAGTATGCAAATTTTACAAAGGAACCATCCTTAGATCCTCACACCAAACTTCCAAACCCAAAAAAAGTCTTTAATTAGGTCTCAAAACAAGATATTTTCTAGGTCTTAGGACCTTACCCACTCAACTAAGCTTCCAATACAAAAACCCCCATTTTTTAATGCAAATAGGGAGGGTTTATAGAACCTCCTATACCCGGACCTTCCCAGACCATTCCAAAGAATCAAACATCTTCAAAATACCCTTCATAAGGTCAAAATTTCATTACATAGACCACTCCTTCAACACTTTTTCAAAATCACTCCTTGCTTCCTCAAATTCTCATGGAAAAGTGCTTGTTTCAGCCTAAGAACCCCATCCTATTGTCATTAGTTTCATTCCAAGGCATGTTAAACAATAAAATACCCTACTCTAACAATGTACATGCCATGCCCTCAGATTTGTAGTTTGTCTCAGGACAAAATCACTCCACCATGCCAAACCAAAACCCTTATTTTATGCAATATTTTATCAAACCCTAGGGTGAAACCTCATTTTTAATGCCCTTTTCCATCAAAATCTGCAGGGGCAGCAACATTAACCCCATAAAAATTATTCCCTTTCACTTAGAAATTTCTTTTCTAGTCCTATAGGATCGCATTGGGCCCCTCTAGAAAAATCTCTCTCAGTTTTTCTTATCTTGGAGTGGTTTTCCCGTGGCGGTGGATTTTCACTTGATGGAAAAAGTGTCAAAATCAAGTTGTGCAAAGTTACAAAGTGGTGCAAATTTTGGTTTGCAATTTGTGTGACCAAGCAAACTATTCCACCAGGTCTGAATAGGTATTTTTATTCTAGGCATGGTCCTCTTTCGCATTGAAACACGTGAAATTGTTTCGAGCTATGTTCCACCAGATCAATCCATTAAGGGTCCAAAGTGAAAAATGGCTACAAACTTCACCATGTTATTACTCAGATACTGTGATGCTTAGAAACTTATCATCTAATCTTAAAGGATTGCAATGGGCCCCTCTACAAAAACCTCTCTTGGTTTTGGCTATCTCAAAGTGGTTTTCCCGTGGTGGCGGATTTTCACTTGATGGAAAAAGTGTTAAATGCAAGCGATGCAAAGTTGCAAATTGGTGCAACTTTCATTCTGCAACTTGTGTGACCAAGTGGAGTGTTCCAACACATCTGAATAGGTATTTTTATGCTAGGAATGGTCCTCTTTCACACCGAAACACGTGAAATCGCTCTGAGCTATATTCCACTAGATCGATCCCTTAAGGGTCCAAAATGCAAAATGGGTGCAAACTTCAACATGCTATTACTCGGATACCATGATGCTTAGAAAATTCTCTTCTGATCTTATAGAATTGTGATTGGATCCTCTACAAAAAATCTCTCGATTTTGGCTATCTAAGAGTGGTTTTCCGATGGCAGCGGATTTTCACTTGATGGGAAAAGCATCAAATGCAAGCAGTGCAAAGTTGCAATGTGGTGCAACTTTCATTATGCAACTTGTGTGACCAGGCACACTCTTCCAACATGTCCAAATAGGTATTTTTATGCTAGGCATGGTCCTCTTTCACACCGAAACACATGAAATTGCTCTGAGCTATGTTCCACCGGATCAATCCCTTAAGGTTCCAAAGTGCAAAATGACTGCAAACTTTAGCATGCTATTATTCAGATATTGTGATGCTTAGAAAGTTCTCGTCTAATCCTCTAGGATTTTGGTGGGCCCCTCTACAAAAACCTCTCTCAGTTTTGGCTATCTTAGAGTGGTTTTCCCGTGGTGGCAGATTTTCACTTCATGGAAAAAGCATCAAATGCAAGCAGTGCAAAGTTGCAAAGTGGTGCAACTTTTGTTATGCATTTTGTGTGACCAAGTAGACTATTCCATCATGTCCAAATAGGTATTTTTATGCTAGGAATGGTCCTATTTTGCACCAAAACACATGGAATCGCTCTGAGCTATGTTCCACTGGATCGATCCCTTAAGGGTCCAAAGTGCAAAATAACTTTAAACTTCAGCATGCTATTACTTGGATACCATGACACTTAGAAACTTCTCATCTAATCCAACCGAATTGTGTTGGGCCCCTCTAGAAAAACCTCTCTCGGTTTTGGCTATCTCAAAGTTGATTTCCAATGGCGGTGGATTTTCACTTGATGGAAAAAGTGTCAAATTCAAGTTATGCAAAGTTGCAAAGTGGTGCAACTTTTTCTCTGCAACTCATGTGACCAAACTAACTGCTCCAATGCGTTTGAATAGGTATTTTTATGCTAGGCATGGTCTTTTCTCACATTGAAACATGCATAATCGCTCTAAGCTATCTTCCACCGGATCGATCCCTTAAGGGTCCAAAGTGCAAAATGGTTGCAAACGTCAACATGTTATTACTCGGATACCATGATGCTAAGAAAATTCTCGTCTGATCCTACATGATCACATTGGGCCCCTCTACAAAAACCTCTCACATTTTTAGCTTGATGGAAAAAAAAATCAAATGCAAGCAATGCAAATTTGCAAACTGGTGCAACTTTCATAATGCATTTTGTGTGACCAAGTAGACTATTCCAACACGATCAAATAGGCATGTTTATGCTAGGCATGGTCCTCTTTCACACTAAAACACATGGAATCAATCTGATCTATGTTCCACCGGATTGATCCCTTAGGTTGGAGGAGTCTAAACTTGCAAATTTGTAATTTTCTTAAAGCAACAAATTTGCAATGCAACGGTTACTTGTTTTGAAGGTTGGTTTTTAGTTAGTTGAGGGCGTGGATCAGTTAGAGAAGGGTGTAAAAAACTCTGTAAATCCTTGAGAGGCTCGAATGGAGGTTGTTGATGAACTTTTGAAGAAGATCTAATAATAATTAATCACACCGTTCTTTGTTTTTAAGATTTTTATACAAACTTGTTAATCCCATACTTGGTATGACCTCTAGCTTCCTGTACGGTCCCAAGGCTGACATGGATTGAAAGAGGGCTGAGCTCACAAGAACCCATCTCTCATGATAAGGAATGGCCCACTTAGCACTCATTGAATCTAGGTAATTCTCAAAGAGGTGAGGCACTAGGCCTTCCCAGGAGGTCACCCATCCTAGCACTACTCCAGCTCAAGCGCTTAACCACAAAGTTTTTTCCCCAAGGTTAAGCCCACTTAGCTTGCAACCCCATTTGAAAAACCTTCAACAAGTGTTGTGCCTTATGAACCATTCATTATAGAGCCCCTTTAGCTCAGCAAATCATAAGTAGGAGGTATTTTCTACAATGTGTCAAATTATGATATTTCTATCAGGATTCAATTATGTAGTTTCCAAGTATAAAAGAGAATAATAAGGGAAGATCGGGGTAATCAATTTGTAGACTTATTTTTATTATTGAATTAAATTTGCAGAAATCGAGACAAGTAACCTTCTTGTGGACTTAGGGTTGCAATATTTGATCTACAACATGTTCCACCATTTCTTCAGTAATATCAAGAACACACATAATGAAGGTGTGTTTGTAGCCATGAAATATTATGGTTCGAACTATCCAGAAGAGTGATGTTTTATCTTGACCAACCATATCTATTCTATGGTTTGTTTATAAAAAATGATGGGTTCTCTCTTCATTGGCATATACATTATTCCTTGATGTGTTCACACCAGTGTTACAATATTTGGACTCACCTCAGACTTGACAAGCCAATTTTTTTACTTGGACTCGAGCTCAGAGCCCAAAATCGACAAATAGAAAAACCTATGAAATTCAAAGATTTTTAAGGATTTAAAACTTGTTTCATGCACCCTTTAATAAATAAACATTAAAGACACAATAGAATTATCATATATAAATTACTATCATCCCATACACAAACATACATCAATCGCATAAGTATAAGCATAAATTTTAGCTGAAGGAAATAACACATTTAGATATATAAATATTGTGATATTGCTATCAAGATTCAATCTTGTAGTTTTACAAGTCAAAATCATTGACCCATGATTCATGAGTAGTGCTTCACAAGAACCCATATCTCATGATAATGAATGGTTCACAAGGAGGAAGATAAATCTTCATACATTTCTTCTATCACAAATGAGATCAGTGCTTGGTTTCATGAAGGTCATGAGGAAACCATTAATGGGGAGTGGATACATGAGGAACCAACAAAGAATGATAATGGCTTTAGACCTGCTATAAAGGATAACTTTTTTCATTTCAACAATGCAAGAGGTTTTTGGTTTGACTACCAAAATGAGCCTATGAAGAATGCATGTGAAACTCCTTTGGACCTTGAGGGTGTTCTTACTCCATCTCAAGGATCATGCATTGAGGATGACATAGATCAATGCTAGGGCTAACCAATTAATAATTATACACATGAATAATTCAAGCATGTACATGTCAATAAGGCAAGTAAAAGTACTCAAAAAAATGTAAGCCTCAAAAGGTATACACACAAATACATAGTATACACAAATTAAAACAAAGTATATGCACAAATACAAGGTATATGCATGAAAACACATAAGCCACAAATTATACATTTGAATGCACGTAAGTCACAAATTATACATGTAAGTTGTAAAGTATACACTTGAATACATGTAACTCATATCTATTGAACCATCAATTTAGAATGCAAATATGGACAACCATCGATAGAAGATATTCGTATTAACCAAATAGCCATGTAGGCATACATCAATATATGTCGATATAAGTATGAAATATATGTACAAAATAGCCATATAGGCTTATGAGAATTCCATATAGGCATACAATGTCAAATATGTCCAATAAAAAATATATACAAAACTGCCATGTAGGCATACAACAAAGGGCTATGGAATCAAAAGTCATTGCTCTCCATGCTTTGGAAATAAAATCTTTCCCTTTCCTTTTCGATTGGATGGCGATAGTTTTGTCACTCATTTTTGTTGTGCTCGAGGAGTGCTTCTGTTGCTCCTCCTTGGGTTTAGTTCATTGTGAAGTTTTAACTGTTACAATAAGAAGTAAAAACATGAATACGTAGAAATTACATTATAAAAAATGATATATTTGACAAAATAATCACTTACCGCCATCTCATGATCTCTCTCCACAAGGGAAATATTCTCAGGCCCATGCTCAGGCATTCTCAAGCCCTGTATAAACCATACAAATAGAAATTAAACGATGTGAATCAATAATGGTTTGATTTTTCACTAACTAACATCTATAACAACAAATGTAAATTGAAATTTACTAATTTTCCTCATACCTCTCCTATCAGAGCCATCAAGTATTGTATAGCAGATGTCACACCAATATCCATTGCGCTCATCACATTCAGAGGTGTATCATCGTACAACATCTAAAAATAAAATAACAAATTATACAATGTAGTCAACGATGTGCATATAAACTACACAAATCTATTAAGTACTTCATTCATTATGTAAACTCTTTATTCTATTACCTCCATGTAGGTTTGAGTAAATCCACCACTACTAGGAAGTGTTCCATCAAAACCTCCAATATTAGTCTGTTCAACATCCAAAATCGCATATTAAATTACCATTCATAAAACAATGCTATTAACGTGCAATAAATTTATAATTGTTTACTAGTTAAATACCCTAGTGATAGGTGTATTGAAAAAATAAGTTGGTGGGGGGCTGGTGTATCCAGTCTCAACGCGTGACCCTACAATTTTATTAAAATCATAAAACATTATTAGTTAATCTTGCATTTCAAAATCAAAATTTAATAAATTAAATTCAATGAACATGCACTAACTTTTACCTGACTATCAATGTCGTATGCCTGATGCAAAATGTCAGCTGCCCTCTCCATATCCATAGCTGCAGACGGATCCTGTGTACCAGTCTCCTGAGTGTCAGTGGGGTCATATGAACAAGTAGGCCCCGCAAAACTGACACACATGTGTTCGAAGGCCACCACTTGAAGACTCCCCTAGATGGCATTGTATAATAGCGCTAGTATGATGGATGACACTCTGGGTCAAAGTGTTCATTGCCTATAATGTCTCTACATAAGAACTTTCCTTCACGATGGAAGGCATAACAACGTGCTCACGAGGTGGCCTGGTGAGAGTTCGTCTACCTTTTTGTGTAGGATCCGGTTGTGCACTAGGTCTATCTTGAGCTAACACCCCACCTCTCCCCTAGAAATCCCTCATATCAAAATAAATTGGGATCTTGTTCAATATGAACTCACTATATGGTTTCCTAAAGAAATATTGCGGGACCTCGCAATTGTTGCACGATGGGTAATCGAAGACCATCTACCAACTATCATAAAACTGGTCCCTATTTTGTTGGTGGTGGCACAAATGGATAGGAAACCTCTTCACATTAAGGGTAAGATTTTGATTTGTGCGTGGGTCGGTGAATAATGAACACAAATCACCTTTTTTAATTTTTAAATCCTTTACATCCTTGTATGATAGTTTATTTGAATAATAATCTCTAGCCGCTTGCCTCCTATCTTGCCATCCAGTTAATTGTTTGCTAATTTAATCTACATTTTTTACCATATCTTATAATGAATTTTCTAGGGTTATTGTTTCTGCAGTTGAACCATTTTGATCACTCAACCTACCGATCAAATCCTCAATTTCCTTTTTGTTGTTCTCAATTTCACTCATTAAATATTGTTGAGTGCCAGGAGGGGGTTGAGTGATTGGTGGAGGAGGTTGATGTTGTGGTTGATTTTGATCTTGAGGATCTGGTTGGTCTACCTGTTGAGGATTTGGTTGGTCCTCCTATTGAGGATTTTGAGGGTTTTCAGGTTGATTTGCATCTCCTCAAAATTCAAACAAATATATATCAAGTTCAACCTAAAACTAACAAATTCAAAACAAAGACAATAAAATCCTTACCTCTCATAGCTCCTCGTTGTCATGGCACCATCATTGCAAAGAAATATCAATTGTTGGTGGATAATTTTTTTGAATTCCTCCTCCTAGAACGTGAGCATGAAATTGTGAGGGTTTTGGCCGTGGTTGAAAAAAAAACAGTTGAAATGCTAATGAAAAATTTGCATTTCTTTTTTTTGCTAATAAAATTTAATAACGCAAGCACGTTATAATGCGCTCACATTATTGGTTTGTAGTTTCCAAGCCATAATTTGAGCACGTTATAACACACTCGCGTTATTGATTTACAATTTTTTTTTGGAGTGTGCACAAAATTCATACCCATTTCCATGCACCCACCCAATGGTGTTGAGGGGCTCTTGGTAGTTTGGGTAGATGGGTGGAGGACTAGGACATATGAATTTTTTGTAGGAAGGGTATGTAAGTGGTTGACTATGGGTTGTGGCAAATTTGCATCTGGATTGGAGGTATAGTTTTCTGAAGTCCATGGCTAGTTGTGATTGACCATTACTAATATATTACTATTCAATTCGACTAGCAAGCATGTCATAACAACTTGAAGACATGATGGTGGATGGAATGAGACTAAGACTATGTTTTTGGTCTTTTCTAGAATAAGGAGTGCAATGATGCAAAGTGACAATGCAAAGGGCTAATGAGGACTAAAAGGGATGTCAAATACGAAGTGATAATGAAGACTAAAATGAGAGTCTTATGTCAAATGATTTTTAGGAAAGGTTTGCTAACTTTTCAAAGTTTGTTTGATGTCTCAATTTGGATTGCCAAAGGATTGATTTGAAGGAAAAAGTGACAAGATGACAGAATGACAAGGTGAGATTCCCCACTAGAATTATGAGTTGGAAATAGGTCACAAGAGGACAATGACCAAGGATTTATTTTTTTGACTTGGTTGAATGACAATTTACTTTTTGAGACAATTGTTTGACAAAGTAAGGAAAGTTTTCCTATCCCAAGGTGTGCAAAAATTGAGAACTTAAGACTTTACCTATGTTGAAGATGATGGTGGATTGTAAGCTAAATTCAAACTAAAAATGCAAAAATAGATGACTTGAACAAGTGTTTTTTCTGGTTTTGGACAGAGACTGCTGGAAAAAAGATGTCAGGAAATATGTTTGCAAATGTTTGGTCTCAGGTTTCTAATAGTAATAATATTTTTTGAGTTGACAAGAAAATGCATCATTTCAGGTTTCAAATGCATTGTAGAAAGTTAAATGCATTGCAGGCAAGTAAATGTGGTGCAGAGCAATCAATTGTGTCACAAATTCTAGAAAATGCATTGCAAGATTTCAACATATGATGCTTAAAATGGAAAATGTGGTGTTTGGTAAAGAAAATGTGGTGTATGATAGGAAAGTAAGCGTTTAATCAAGAAAATGTGTTTCGATAGAGAATTTGTGGCATTTGATCTATCATATGTGGTGTATGACAAGTGATTGTAGTGTTTAATCAAGAAAATGTGGTTCAATAGAGCAGTTGTGGTTCTAAATTTAGTGAATGCAGTTTAAAATCGTAGATGTGTCAGAACATTTGATTTTGTGGCAAAAGATTGTGGTAGATTGCAAAAGAAATGCATTTCAGTTTTGAAGTGTTATTTCAGATTTTGAAGAGGATGTTGACATGTTCATTTTATCTTAATACACTTGGCAAACACATTTTCGTGAAATAAATTAAAAACAATCACATAGAAAACATGTAAAATCCCTATGGCTAAAAAGACTATATTCTTTTGGATCCCACGTGGATTTTACTCCAACCACATATTCTTAGAGGATGAATTTAGAAGCTTGGCCCCCCATAGGCTTCCCCTTACAGTGCACTCACTTCTTAGGGGAACCAAGCTTCCAACCCCCATGAATCTCCCATGGCAGGCTAATATTCTCTACTAAAAACTATGAAGATGTGGGTGCCTTCACAATGACCATTACTACACCAAAGAATTGAAAAAGGATTTTGGCCACACTAGAACAAGGGTTTTAATTCGGTCATTCCATTCATGGGGCACCATCCATATGGAAAGAGATAGTTGTTTCCCTTTATGTTGGAATGGCGATTGTGATTCTCGAACTTTCCTCAAGAATCCACATTTATATATTGGCTGGAAGTTGCTTGGCATCTAGCATGTTACCGGTGGGGTCATTCCCTAGGGTGATTAATTTTTCCCACCAGGTAAGCCCTCTAAGATAAACAAAATAGAGTTAGTACACTCATATTTCGATAAATCCTTTTTTCCATAAACAAAGAGAGAACACATGCCATGTATTTAGCTCACACTAGCCAGATTGCTCATTGTTAAGCCCAAAGTGAAATATGAAAGGTGATAGAGTAACTAACTCGTTATTGTTTTTGTTTCTCCATCTCACACAAGGTGCAAGAGAATTTCATACACTCTACGGAGATCATTACTAAATCAAAAAAAACTTCAGACACATGTTCATTTTAATCGTTTGTAGTGTGATCAAACAAGGGTTCATTTTAACCGTTTGTAGTATGATCAATCAAGAGTTCATTTTAAACCATTAAAAATGTGTGATTGTTCTTTTTTAAACCAATGAATGAACATGAAATGTTGTGTTCTTTTTAGCCCAATGAAAATATGTGAGTGTTCATTTTAATCCATGAGTGTAATGTATGTTTTTTTTTGATTGATTAGATTGTAGAAAAATAAACAATAAAAAAGGGTTAGACTCCAGTTGGGCACACGCTATCACACACAGATTAGTGATCCAAAAATCTTTAATCAAGAAACAAAGAAAAAAAAAGAAATATAAAAAAAAAAAAAAACTTCTTTACTAGTCGATTGCGTCGCAACAAAGCGAATGCGGCTCGGTATGACAAATGTGTCCTTATGTATGGAAGATGCAACTCGATTTTTTGAATGCGGCTCAGTTTTTGTCACATGTGAAGCATAAAATTAGATGTGTCGCTTGGAGAGTTAGATGTGTCCCGATAGATCACTTGCATTGTTTACAAAGGCATATGTGGCACGATAGAGCACCTGCGTTGTAGATAATGGAAGATGCGGTGTTTCGTACACCTGTACTTGCAAAAAATGACAAATGACCATACAAAAACCTACAAAAAAATGTCTTTGAAAAGGAGTCAAGTTCACCAATGTAACTGAGGGTATTTTTCCTAGGATGTTAGTAGATTAGATGCAACATATAAAACCCAAAGTAGATAATGGACTGCAAAGGAATTAATAAAGAAATGATTGAAACGATTGAAATGATCTCACTCAAGTTCTTCATCCTCCATGGTTGATATCCATTACACCTTCTAGCTTGTTGAAATAATGAGGTTGCCCTCAGATTATGATGAGCAATCTAAACTTTTGACTAGTCCTAAACAAGTGTTGAAGGATTCAAAAGATTATTTAAGAGAATGTAAAAATCCTACATTGAAACTAAATGGCTAAATGACAAAGACAAGAGAATGCTAAACTCAAGAAATTGCAAAATCTTTCAATATACTAGGAGATAAGAGATGATGAAGAAGAAGAAGTTGAGAGATAAAATTAAGATATCATAAATGAGACTAAAATTGCCTGTTTATAGATTGTCAATTTTAGGTGAATGGCCAAGATTAAAAGATGAGAAATTCCCTAAGATGAATGGCCATAAAATCATGTGACAACCCACAATTAGGGTTAGAGCAATATTAGAGAGAGATTTGAAATGAAAAGATAATATTTAATTTTAGAAAAATCAAATCTATGGACAAGAATGCAAGTGATGGAAAAAGAAGAAAGAGGAGAATTTAAATAGAAATTTAAATTTAATTCCCTCAAGAGATGAGTTGTCTTTTTAAATTAAAGTCAATTTAATTCAAAAAGTGGGGCCATGTGACAATAAATAATAATAATTTAAAATTATTTACTTGAAAAGAGCGAAATTGCCAATTTAAATAAAATGCTTTTATTTAAATTTAGAAGGAAAATCAATACAACAATTAAATAATTAAAATTATTTAATTGTGGAGGAAAATTAGAAAGTGGAAAATTTTAAATAAATGATTTTATTTAAAAATAGAAAAAGATAAAGTGGATAATAATTTAAATAAATCAAAGAGATTTATTTAATTATAGAAAGATATGGGAAATTAATGACGTATTTAAATAATCAAGAGGAATAAAAGACAAAGAATAATTAAATAAATTTAAGAATTTATTTAATTATAGAGTGGCGTAGGGAATTAGTAACATATTTAAATAATAAAGGTAATTTATTTATTTAAATAGTTAGGAGGAATAAAAGACATGAATTAATTAGATAATTAGAAATTATTTAATTAATAGTTGACATTGGACTATAGGACATAGTTAAATATTTTAATTATGTTGAGATGAAGCATGATAAGATGTATAAAAATGTGGTTTGTGGGTCCAAGCCATTTTTATGTGTCTACAAGTAGTTTTTCTGTTAATTCCCTTTCTAAGAGAGCTACTTGGAAGGAAAAATATTATATGGAATCACCACATACTAGTGTCACATCAAATTTTTGAACATTTATATGGCCTTGGAGATTACAAAGTAGAGAATGATGCTCTAACTACATTCTTTGCGGTTTTTCAGACCAATATGTATCAGAAAGATAGAATTCCAGGAATCCTAGTAGAGAAGTATGCAAAAGACATAATTTTTCTTGTGTCTACTAATGAATATATTATTGAAGTAGCAGAGCCTAGGAATATATGGATAGAGCCTCTAAGATATGAAATTGATGAACAAATAGCTGAGGGAATGATATATTGTTGAATAATCATAAGGATCCCACTTTTCCCCATCATGGTATCTATGAAGAGAAGTCTACCGAAGTGCATTTAGAGACTTCAACACCTCAAAGGGCCAAAAAATTAAATAAAAAGGTTGAGGATTTATTTCAAAGGCATTCATTGTCTAAGGATGATGTTGATACGTTAAGGGAACTTGTAAAAGAAAAAAGGACCAAATAAGTTGAAGATCCCTTTGGGCCTAGGAAATTAGGAAGAGCATCCTCCTCTTCCTTTGTAGTACCTGCTACACCTGATGCAACAGTAGCAGTGAAAGGTAAGAAGGTAGAGCATAGTACTCCTGCAACAATTAATATAATTGGATCTTCTAGACCCAACACTGGATCCTCTAAGAAAATAAATTTATCCCTTGTTGTACCACTTACTGGGCCTAGAAAAAGAGAAAAACAAAAGGAAAGAAGGGAAAGGATCTTGAGTGATATTGTACAAGAAGAGATATACCTTGTATTAGAAGAGGAAATCCAATTGAAAATAAATAAAAGAAGTGGTTTGTAGAGATATTAATTATTTTGAAAATTTTATGATGAGTCTTGCCTTGTCATGATTCAAAGTTTCTATGTTTGAGGGTAGGGATTAGGGATTTAGGTTAAAATCACTCTTTTCAAATTTTATATAGTCATGAAAATTGAACATTCTAATTCTCTATTGACCTATCTCACCCAGTTGTCTGTCCCTAGCCATTGAAATTGTTATTCACACTCGCCCCTTTTGTCTAAGTCTATTGGTCACCATCTGCAAGTTCATCATTTTAACTTTTCCATAGTCAAGCTGAATAATTCATATTTAAAGACTGATGTATTAAGTCTTTCTCCTTGATGATTAAGTCTCATCAACGTAGTCATGGCCCCATCTTTAAAAACTAACTTTGTTGCATGTGCAGATATTTGACAACCATTCGATCTCAAGGGTTGATCCTAACTGTTCCCTGCTAGCCTCATGAGGAATTTTGGTGACGTCATGAAGAGGCCGCAGGGTCAATGAGCTATTGACATGTATATTGTCATAGGATTGGGCATCGGTCTTCACTATAGAAACCCAACGTCTTAAGCTTTAAGATCAAAAACCAAGATGGGACAGTGAGATTGAATCTCGGTCGTTCCCCACTCACCCCATAGGATTAAAATATTTCTTTAATAAAATTTGTGAGCTTAGTGGGATGTCACCCTGTGGATTCTAAGGTCGCATGGAGAAAGAAGAGTTGGAGCCCATGTACAGATGAGTTGGTGTCTAGTTGGTGAAATATCATTGGTCAATGAGGTGGCACACTACAATGATGGAAATGCAAACATCATTGACTCAATCTAAGTCGTCAAAAAGGCCATCTCACTAGGATATCAACATAAGACATTCAAAACTGAGGGTATGAACATGATAGCCTTTTTTGCTTCGCGTGATTGAGTAGTAATGGCGGAAATGACTTCGAAAACTACCCAATTTCACCCAAATTGGATGTAATTGATTATTTTCACGTAATTTAGAATTGCAAACAAATTTGGAGCATACAAGAGATTGAGAAAACGAATTTGTAAAGTTCAACATGATCAACACTAGGATTTCATGCGAGTAAAATCCATAAGTAAAATAAACGTAGTTTTTGTGCTTTTTTCGAACCATCTAGAATTAGGGTTAAAATTCATTGTGCTTTCAGTCAAATTGGCTTTTGTGCTTTGTTTTATTTGCTTTACCAAATTTTGAATTTTATTTAAAAAGGTCACAATTCTATCGAACCTTTTGAATTTTGCACTCTCAAGCAATCCCTAGGTTTGAACTGAATAGCTAGGTTTTAACTCTTTTATGTCAAAACGTTGAATTGGTCTGAACTTGTTTCACCACCAATTGCACCCAAAACACAAACCGCCATCTCTACAACCTCATCCAGACCGCTCTCCCAAGATATAATTGAATAGTTAAAACCCTCCACAAATAAAAAGGTTGAGGGAAATTTTTTGTTCTATGGCCCTAGACTTAGAGAAGGATTAATGGGCAAGTGGTTCTCTATTAAGGATGCCAAAGTGCCTTTCACTAGATGGAAATTTCTCTAGAACTAGTTCAGAAATAGAAATCTTGGGGTTCTTGTTTGCAATCCTTGGAGATTAGACATGGGAAAGGTGGTAGTTCACAATGTATACATGGATGTTGACCTATTAAAAGATATTGCTACAAGATATGACCTAGTTTCAAAATTTGTTAGGGCATTTGATGGTAAGGAAATGTTGAAGATAACCAAAGAATAAATTGAAAAGATTTTCCAGTTGCATGAGTGGAACAAGGACATGATTCCCCTTTATATGAGTGTCCTTAGAAAGGAGTATGAGAATACCAGGGCACTACTCAGAACAACAATGTAACCTATGCACGTTGCTAGTCCTGGGACTGGGAAGAATAGGAAGCAAATAAGGATTGGTAGGGATGAGCTTGAACCCTTTTCCATGAGATATTTTTCTAATTACTTCAAGAAGACTATATACTCCTTATGCCAGATCATTGGTTTTACTCCACCTGACACCTTACCAAAGGAGTATAGTTATATTCCAGCACATTTACAGCACCCAACCTTCAATATAGTTTATGACTATGTTGCCTATTTGTTAGAATGCATCCACAAGGGTTTGGTTGATTTAAAAAGTGGAAAGGATTGGGTACATTTCTAGTGGTATTCTCTCTTAATGCATATATTCTTGTATAAAGTTGAGAAGAATTTTGAGAAGGATATGATGTTGATTTACCTATCCAATGTTGGACCCAAATGCTTGGTAGGGATGACCAAAAATTTGATTATGTCGTCTTCCACAATGCATTTCCATCTAAATTAAGGAGGTTTTTAGTATATGATCCACCTACGATCCCCAAGGAAATCCATGACTTCCTGAGGCCCATGGAAAGGAGAATAGACCTAATTTGAGCCATAATTTGGGGGATATAATCTATATCCTAGCTGAAAAATCTTTAGATTTAATGGCACATGTGTGAATCCTTATGTGCTACCAAGAGATGTACCGGTGAGGATCAAATTTCTAGAGGTTATGATGCAATTAGGAGGAGCTCAAATGGAACACCTACCTAATACAAATTGAAAAATATGCACCCAATAAATCATGACCCTAAGGTTTTTATTGTTGTAATGAAGGCAAAGCATAGAAGTGGCTCTTTTGTATAGAAAGTTTACTATTAATTGCAATGTTAACTCACCATTTTTTACTTTCAAGAGAAAGAGCAAAGGAAAGAAAAATATATGGCTTTCAATATTTAATGGTGGATAATTTTATGAAATATAATCCCAACTATGATCCTATGCCCAATATTAAGGGTGAGTTCAATAGACTTATGCATGTTATGAATAATTTTGAGGGAATAGTGGGTATCTTGAGGAAGAGAATGTGGTTATAGATAAAGGAAAATCAATGGCAATTGAGGAAGATCCAAATTTAGTATTAGAGGAGAGACCCTCTTACCAACTGCCACAAAAAAATAAGAATATACTCTAGGAAGAAGAAGACAGTAGAGAAAATTCAAACATTTTCAACCCCTACTATGTCAGAGGGGTCAAGGCAAACTTCTCTTGAGAGATCAGTGGTGCCACCCCAAAGACAGGCTCCATCCATTGTGATTGATATAGATTCACCCCCTGTAAATCCTACTCCACCACAATAGCCACCTGCAAAGAAACAAAAGATTGAGGTTAAAGGGGTAGTTGACAACCCTGATACAGAGGATGATGATATTCTTATTACTCCTCAAGAAATGTAGCAGGGAATGCCTTCTCTTATAAGGGAGGTTGCCTCAAATTCAAGATAAAGTTCCCTTAGACTTGGAAAGGCTTATCTTAGTGGTTTAAATAATGCAAATGATCTAAGGTAGGAGGCTTGTAAAGAATTCATGGAAGATTATTCTTTTATTGAAACCAAGGCATTCAAGGACTTCATATGGAGAGAAAAGACCTCAGAATATGCAAAACTATGGCTAGAGAAAGGAGCTTACACCCAAAACTCTCCAAACTTGCTATTCAAGCAAATATAAGGAAAGTTATGGAGGAGTTCGAAAGTATTACAGATAAGGAGGCTAGAGAACTTGTGCAAAAGAGTGGTGAATGTTGCTATTACCTAAGTGGGATATTATCGATCCAGCCATGTTGGAAACCATAAGGAGGTCTGAAAAGTCCCTATTTCAAAGTGAAGAAGAGGCAAAATTGGAACTTCAGGGATCAACATTCAGTGGAGAATGGGGTGCATTGGCAGTCTAGTCACTATTTTTCGGATCTAGAAATCTAGTAGTTGTTGAGCCAGCTGACTTCAATGGAAAATTGGTTATAAAGAGAGTCTCTGACACTCTATCCTTGGAAGTGGCTGATATGGTAGTAAATGTTGCAAAATTATCTAAAGCAGTAGTGGAGAGCCTTACTCTTGAAAGGGATATGATTAGGGGTAAGTATAATGAACTGGTTGATGAATATAATGTGAGTCAATAAAAGGTGGTAGTACTAAAAACTAAGGTAGCATTGTACAAGTACCAAATTGAAGTATTGAGGGCACAATACCCAACTAGCTCAAGTCATGCACCACCTGCATCTCCAATGACACAACCTCAATCTCATATCCCACCAGAACAAGCCTTGGCAATAGTGCCATATACCATGGGTCAAGAACAACTTACAATAGAATAACTAAGCACATAAGTTGTAGTTCTATCAAATGATCCTACCAAAGCACAATTTATCCTACAAATTGATGTGTACAAGATATTTCTTGAACAAGCTAGGACACCATGTATATGAACAATTACAAAATTGTTCACAAGTAATCAAACATATGAATAAGAAAATTTAGAGAAAATAAAATAGTGTTCATGCAAATTTTTATTTGATGCTACAAGCAATAATTTTATCCCAAAGAGATAAGGATATTTCTATCCTGATCCTAGATAAGTGGATTCTTAGAGTTGGTAATTTGAAACTCATGACAATTGGGGCTAAGCAACAAGAGGACAGATATCCAAAGGTGGTCCAAACTTATAAATTTCTTGGTGAGATTAAATAGCAGAAATATCAGTGGTATGGTGCTCCTCTCGAGCAAAATATTAGAGAATTGAAAGCCAAATATGATGAGGCAGATTTGACATTGTTACCTAATATTCAACATACATATGATGAATTGAAACCCCTGCAAACATGGAAGCATCAGGTGGACACTACCATTATTTCTCAAGTAGATCTCATTTGTGAAAATGTTGACATTGATATACTCAAGAATACTCTTGAGAAAATATCTTTCATTATCAATTTCCTAGAAGATTTTGACAAAGAAGCCAATTCATTGATGACAAACTACTCTCCATATAGAAAGAAGATGGATGAAATCATTGATTTAAATTGGCCATTTGATGTAGCTTATGATCCGTGGAAGAGGATATTTATTAATGAATTGGATTTATGAACACAAAGATGGGGACACATATACTTGGTCGAGTATAGTGCAGGTATGGCCTAAGATATTTCAATGCATACAAAATACATGTCTCCAAATTGAGAACACTACAAGTAAATGTTGATTACCAATGACTAGGATGTTGAATTGGATGTTCATTCATCTTTTCCACCTTTTGCATACTTTTGTCTTTTTCTCAAAGGAATGAATATGCTGCAATGGTTAGAGGATTATTCTTTTCAACATGTGTCTTTTGGAAGGCATGAAATTCTTCACCAACTGAGAGGAGGATTTTGTTTCAATGATGAATATTCGCTCAGTTTGTTGTAACTTTCCACTTGAGGGAATATTTGTTATAGTAGTCAAATTGAAATGTGACATGTAATTTTTGGCTTCAAGCTTGTTTTGCTCCCTTGGTATTATAAAAGGGAATTCTAGACCATTAGTAAAAGTCTCTTATTGAATTATGGATATGAATTATGAAAATCGAGAATATGAAGAGAACACATATGAAGTGTAAATCTTAATTTTTGAGTCTAGCAAGTTAATTTTGTTAAATGTATGGTTTCTAAGCATATCTAGACAATAATGAATATATAATGAGTCTATGGTCTTTCTAATTTTACATTGTATCTGAATTATTAATGAAAATTTCAATCAATGATCATTTCATTGATCCTCATTTTCATTGTGCTTTGATGAGTGTTTTAATTTAGGCTTTGGTTAAATGGATCAATTAAAATGCTTCAATTAAATCATGAATTCATATACATGTTTGGTGGGTATGATAAGTAGTCATAGAATCTAAGTACCAAATATGTGAGTTGCAAGATAGTCTCACGTAGATCATGGATTTTTAGAATTAGAATAACCTTATAGTTCATTTTTTTTTGTGTTTTGACTCCTTGCCCAAAGATATGGCACTAGTCGTAGGTATTATTTGTATTTCCCATGGTTCTGGTTATCCAATTTGAGAACAAAATTCATAAATAATCTTCTAATCAATTTACCTTTTGTTGTGGTTGGTGTTTTATGGATTCTCAACTTTAGAGGTCTGATATTTCAAAGGAATTACCAATTTCTTTAAAGATTTCATTTATTTATCATTTGAATGAGAATGTATCTATTAATTTTGCATTGTGTGGTATAGTTGTGTAGAAAAATTATAGGATGCACATTGTGGGATTACCCTCTCGGGTCTTCATGTAGAGCCCAAAGTGCAAGATGGAAGCATTTTAGATTCCTCTCATTTGTTGGCCAATCATCTCCTAAGTATTCGATAATTGAAGTTGGAAAATTCATAGATACTCAGTGGGATATTCTTGGTTATCTAAAACTAACCAACAATGGTGTCTCCACTAGTAATGAAGAGGCTGCAACTTAAGAAAATGTTGATATCTCATTTGATGAATTGGAAGCTTTCAAAATTTATGTGCATGAGAATAAAGGTGGTGAAGGTGCATAAAAACATATGGAGAAAATGCCCAACTATTCTTTTGTAAGAGATCACTCTTGTTTAGAAATGGAAACCTTCGTTAATAACATGATAGAGTTTGAAGATTTGTTAGCTACTGCTAAGTTGTTTGATGAAGTTAATGAAGAGGATGAACACTCAATTGTACATGATTTTAATCAATACATGGTTATTTTTAATGATTCTATGGAATCTATAATGAAGAATGTGACTGACAATGTGTGGTAAGCATTAGTACATAGAAGGCATGGAGATGTAACTTTTGAGGAAAAAAATAAATTTGATGCCTTAAACACATATATGGATCCTCCCTATCTAAGGAAGATTTTTTACCTTACTAAAATAATTTTCCCAATTGTTCAAAGTTAAATGAAGGGTCACTCTTTTAATGACTAGAGAGAAATACAATGTCGAAAGGTAAAGGAAAGAAACTCATGATACAGTTAAGGAATCGACAAAGAATTATGGGATGAAAACTAGCTCTTCATTTCATATAGCTCAAGCAAAAGAGCTTGCAAATGTTATTGTTGGACTTGTCGTTGCACCAAAAGATCGAACTTTCAATGCCCGATACAAGATTCAGTTAAGAACCACATGAGGTAGTTAGACCATGTCACAAACCCAAGCGCTAGTGTTGCAAGGAAGACCAAAGGTCACACCTTGCAACTATTATAGAACATATTGTTTTGAATAAGGTTGATGATGAACATGATGTATCGAAAACATTCACCTCTCTAAAAGATACAGAGGAAATGGCTAGTAAACACATTGGAGAATAAGAAAAAGGTGACTTTGATGACAGTCCTAAAGAACATCATGTGGATACCGGAAATAGGGAAGAAGAAGATAGGAATAAAAATGAAGAAAACAAAAGAAAAAAGGCTAATGATGGAAAAGATGAAGAAGAGAAAGAAAAAACTTCAAGAAAACCCTCTAGAGAAGAAGAAGAACAGAAAAAACAAAATAAAGATACAAAAGTTGGAAGAAGTGAAGAATAACTGTCAAAGACTACTAAGCCACCAAATCAACCTTGAGAATAATCTAGAAATACTCTTAAAGGTATTATGACAAGAAAAACAAGGATGGAGCCTGTGATACCACCTTAGTTAATTCAACTGCCATCACATCCAAGCTATGTGGATCTTAGTAAGACCTCATCGATTGAGAAAATACAAATTTGTGGCACTTTTCTTAACTCTGGTACACAAGAAATGGTTGAAACTTATCAGAGAGGGTCTAAATTAGTAAATGATGAAATCAAGGTTTTGTAGGAGTCAATACCTAGTGCACTATAATTGATGACTCCTTAGCCCCATATCAGAATCTGAAGCTTCTAGTTGATTCAATCAAAGATTTCAATTCTAGCCTTAAGAAGTAGATTGAGAAGGAGGATAAGTCAAAAATTTTGGAGAAAAGGCTACTTATACTATAGGATAAATGTGTAATCACACATAGTATAGTAATGAAAATTCTAAAAGAGGTAAAGGATTGTGATGAGGAAGCTCATATACTATTTATATATATTGCATGTGGTGGCCTGATGCCACTCAAGGTATTTAAGATCTAATGGGCTCAATAGAGTCTCAACTTGAAAATACCTTTGGAACCTACAAAATCACATATGAAAAAAATTATACTCCCTAGACTTCTATGATAGACTTTCAAAGCAATTTATTCACCTTACAGAGACAAAAATAAGATGCAATAAGGTAGTTTGGAAAACATGGAGATTTGGTTATGTCTAGACACATCCATGTATCACATGCCCTAGTGGATGTATAGAAACTTTAAAAGATGAAACTCAATCCATCCACTCCTGAAGAAGGAGAAGAATACTTAGCTAAATTGGAATCATTGCAAAAATTCTTGTGAGAGCGAAGGGGATCTAGAATGAAGGAAAATAGACTTGGGAAGCTATTCTCAAGGAATTACAAGGTGCCTCTACCTAAATTTTCTACATTTATTTTGTTTGTTTTTTAGTTTAGCATTGTGACACCCTTTTTCCTTGATGTCAAAGGGGGAGAAGATACTGATGTGTAGAAATTTTTTGTTTCTATCTTAGGAAGGGGTGATTTCCTATTCTATCTAGGTCATTCAATTATGTCTTATGAGTCCTAATTGGATTGACTAACAACCTCATAAGGTAAGTTAATTCACAATGAGGGGGACCTATAACAAGGGGGCTCTTTTAGAATTTAATGTGTTCACCACCAAGAAAAATCTTGGAAAAGATAAATTAACATTCAACCTACAAAACTTAATTATGCAAGCTAAGTGAGATTTGCAAATGATGAAATTATGCAATAGGCAGATAAGATATGTGTACCTAGGAAGTTTGGAAATGCTGTGAGGATTTTAGAAATGTAAAGGCGCTGCTAAAATGTGACTTGGAGGACTAAGATGCCCAAGGTGGTGTATTAGTCTCGTTTCTATTTTTTGGGGTAAATATAGAATCTTTGGATGTCAGAACTAGATTTAAAATAATCTCCAAAAAATATGCCTAGGAGGACTAAAACACCCAAGGTGGTATATTAGTCCCTTTCTAAATCTCTAAAAACTCTGAATGTGATCCTGAGCTCCAAGTTCTACACTTGCTTCTTCTTGGATTGCAGGCTGTGAAACTTTCAGATCTAACTTGTGGGTGAGTTTCTTTGAAGATGACAACTTTGTAATGCAACTTTGCAACTTTTACAACTTTACACTCCAAATGATCTTCAAGTCTTCAACCTAGATCTACAAATAAAAATATGCAAGATGGAAAAACTTGTTGATTGTTAGTGAATGGGGGTTTTCCTTGGTCAAATCCCTTTTTGGTAATTAAACCTTGAAATGAAATAAAGTAATGAAGGGAAATGGTGAACGAACAACATGCAATCCTACAACTCACCAAACCCTTGTAAAGTTTGCAAATTTGTGTGAAATGGTTGGAATGGGTATGGATCTTGAACAAAAGATATGGAATTTAATTGATTGCTTGAATAAAAACCCTACATCACAAATGTTAGCATAACAAAAACACACATGACGCAATAAGATCTTTGATATGATGCTTGAATATTGAAATGACCCCAAATGCTTGATAAATCTACTCTTGAATGTTCTTGTAAACTCAATAGGATATTATGAATGCTCTCACAAAATAATTGGAAATGAATGAATGAACCTTGTATTTATACCTATCTATGCTCAATATCCTGAAATTTCATCACACCAAGCTGACATATGAATTCATTAAATAAAGGAGGCTAAATCTCACCAAAACTTGAAATTAAATCCTAAAAAATGACTCATGGATGACTAAGATGCCCTAGGTGGCGTCTTAGTCCCAAGTCATGAAACTTGGGGTATAAACATCGAAAAGGGGCTCAATTAAGATGCCTAAAAATTAGGGTCTTGAGACCTTGAGGGAATAAATACACCCTAAGTGGCATATTAGTCCTGACCAGAAATTAGGGACGCATAGATCATAATCATTAAGATTATCATTTATGCATTGGAGAATGTCAGGATTAGCCAAAAAATGATACAATTCATAGGGCTTGTGGACACAAAATAGGACCAATTAATCCATAAATGAGGATAAATAAAGCAAGGTGAGCCCAAAAAAGTGTGAAAATGCAAGGGTATGTATTTTACTACACTACATTTAGTCCCCACTTTAGTGAGATGCTGAACTTGCTTCAAACTCACACTAAAGTAGCCAACCACACAATCAAGAGGGGTTCAAATGTACAAATGTTAGTAATATAGGATGACAACAATCAAGAGGGATGATCAAGATCCTATGGCAGACCAACATAGGCATAAAGGAACACACTTGTAGATGATATATGAGGCCAAAATCATATCACAAACATACACGATCAAAGATAGGAAAAATCTAAAGGATAACTGCAACGAATCAAGATTTGGCTGGTCATCGAATGTGGTGGACCACGTATAGGCTTGAAGAAGTTTACAAGTGGAACACGTTGTCCACTATGCAAACAAAAGTGCACACTCACAAGGGCTAGTGGGAGCTAGTTGTCCACTAGCTAAGCCCCAGGGGGACCATATCAAAGCCATACCTTCATGACTTTGATAAGGTACAAAAATTCATACTCACAAGGGCTAGTGAAGGTAGTTATTCACTTGGTGAGCCCCAAGGGAACCATATCAAAGCTATACCTCCATGACTTTAATAAGGTAAAAATATGAATGCTCACAAGGGCTAGTGAAGCTAGTCGGTCACTAGGTGAGCCCCAGGAGGACCATATCAAATCCATACCTCCATGAATTTAATAAAATACAAAAATGAATGCTCACAAGGGGTATTGGGAGCTAGTTTTCCACTAGGTGAGCCCTAGGGGGGCCGTATCAAAGCCACACCTCCATGATTATAATAAGGTACAAAAATGAAACACAACAAGAAAGAGAGATGTTTGAAGAGATTTTTCTTAGTTCATGGGAGGTCTTAATCTTAGGGGACATCAATCCTAATGTATCCAAAAGAAGATAAATCAAAGGATAACAGATTCACTACCTATGGAATGTAATATGTCTCATCACCACTAAGAGGAATGTAATATGATAAGATGGATCGTGCTCTTGAAGGACATTACTTCCAATGTCACCACAAAGAGGGAAACACATCGTATGAAGTAAGAAAATCACATAAGGGAACATGAAAAAAAATAAAAAAATCATGCCAAAATAATGCCAATGTATGCCCCCACTTTAAATAAAATTGCTAACACCATATTGTGAGAAATTACTCTAAATTAGCCAAAACATGGAAAGGAAAAGAGGGTTGCCCTCTAGAAACACATAAGGGATCTATGGATTCAGGGTCAGTATTTGTCTTTATTGCAATAATATTAGAGAGTTCAGAACCGTCATCATTCCCCAAACACACATAGAACTAGAAGAATGACACAAAGAGAGCGAAACCAAGGAAAAATAATTTTGGGTCAACATAGAAGAGACATAGGGTGTCTCAATGCCTTGCATCATCCCCAAAAGGAAAATATAAGAAAAAAAATCAAAGGAAAAGAAAAGATAAATGAAAAGGAAAAGAGCTTATGACATATAGAAGAATGAAGATACAAATAGAGGAATGCACATAGAGAAAAACATCAATCAAAAAATCATAGGGAATCACAATACGAACATGCAAGCAGAAATGAAAAGAAAGGATAGTAAGGAATAGGTGAGTCAACCTAAAGTAAGTTATTTGCCTCCCAGTCTTAGTCTACTTAAGCGAAAGGTAGATAATAGACTGAAGGGACAACAAAAAATACCTTACTAGGATAAAGGCGTCCACCTCTTGTCCCCAATGAGTGAGAGACAAGAATGGGCTGACGTAGCTAATGAGAAGGGTCATGTAATAGTCAGAATATCAATATTATACAACTATTACATCAAAATGGGTTCACCAAAATGAACTATAGATAAAATGGGAAGGGGTGATTTCCTATTCTACCTAGGTTATTCAATTATGTCCTAGGAGTCCCAATTGGATTGACTACCAACCTCACAAAGTGAGTTAATTCACAATGAGGAGGACCTAGGAAGGGGGTTCTTCTATACTTTAAGGGGTTCACCACCAAGAAAATTCTTGGAAAAGACAAATGAACATTCAACCTACAAAACCTAATTATGCAAGCTAAATGAGATGTGCAAATGATGAAATAATGCAGCATGGAGATAGTATATGTGTTTCTAGGAAGTTTGGAGATGTTGTGAGGATTCTAAAAATGAAAAGAAGTTTCTAAAATGTGCCTTGGAGTACTAAGATGCTCAAGGTGGTGTATTAGTCCCACTACTATTTTTGAGGGAAAATAGAAAATCTTTAGATGTCGAAACTAGATCTAAAAGAATCTTTGAAAAATATGTCTAGGAGGACTAAGATGCCCAAGGTGGCATATTAGTCCCATTCTGAATCTCTAAAAACTCTGAATGTGATCTTGAGCTCCAAGATCTACACTTTCTTCTTCTTGAATCATAGGCTTTGAAACTTTGAGATCTGACCTTTAGGTGAGTTTCTATGAAGATGCCAACTTTGTAATGCAACTTTGCAACTTTTACAACTTTACACTCCAAATGATCTTAAAGTATTCAACCTAGATCTACAAATATAAATATGCAAGATGGAAAAACTTGTTGATTGTTAGTGAATGAGGGTTTGCCTTGGCCAAACCCCTTGTATGTAATTAAACCTTGAAATGAAATAAAGTAATGAAGGGAAATGGTGAATGAACAACATGGAATTCTAAAACACACCAAACACTTGTAAAGTCTACAAACTTGTGTGAAATGTATGCAATGGATATGGATCTTGAGCCAAAGATATGGACTCAAATTTCTCATTTGAATCAAAAACCTACATCACAAATGTTAGCACAACAAAAACACATGATGCAAGAAGATCTTTGATATGATGGTTGAATCTTGAAATGGATCCAAATGCTTGATAAATAATCTCTTGAATGCTCTTGTGAACTCAATTGGATATTATGAATGCTTTCACAAAAGACTTGGATTGAAATGAATGAATGGACATTGTATTTATACTTATCTATGCTTAATATCTTGAAATTACATCATACCGAGCCAACATATGAATTCATTAAATAAAGGAGGCTAAATCCCGCTAGAATTTGAAATTAAATCTTGAAAATGACTCACAGAAGAGTAAGACACCCTAGGTGGTGTCTTAGTCCCAAGTCATGAAACTTGGGGCATAGACACCAAAAAGGGGCCCGATAAAGATGCCTCAAAATCAGGGTCCCAAGACCTCAGGTGGACAAAGATGCTCTAAGTAGCATTTTAATCCCAACCAGAAATCAGGGACACACAAATCAAAATCTTTAAGATTATCATTTATGCATTGGAGAATGTTGGGATTAGCTAGAAAAAATGTAATTCATAGGGCTTGTGGACACAATAAAGGACCAATTAAAGCATATATGAGGATAAATAAAGCAAGGTTGGCCCAAACAAATGTGAATATGCAGGGGTATACATTTTATTACACTAAAATTATTATATTTAATTCCAGCCTTAAATTATTTAGCTCTTTTTACACCTATCCTTTTCATTTCACAAATCCCCTTGCACTTCTTCTAGTGTGGTATTCTTAAATTTTCTTGTTAGCTCTAATGTACATGTGAAATTATCATACTCATCTAGAAGACTTTTAAATGCTTGTACTATTTGTCTAAATTGGTAGCTCATGCATTCATATTCATTTTATCTCATTTTCCATACATGCTTTCATTTCTAGGTTTGTCTTTTATTGCTAGATCCTATAAACCTTTCATTTATAGAATCATTTCCATCTCTCATTTCTAATTTTCATAGTTATAACCATCTAATTTTACATGAACCACAATATTAGATATTTTAGATGAAGCAATAAAAATAATAAAATAAACTCCCCAATCACACAAACACAAAGGTCTAAAAGTGAATTCCCTACCAACACAAAAAAAAAAAAAATTATTATCATACCTTGATGTTGAATTTTTATGAACCAAACAAACAAATAATTTTGAAATAATTGTGACTTAGAAATATGAAAAAGAGCTTTATCAATCTCTTGACTTCAACAAGAATTTTCAAATATTATAATATGACAATTTTTTCACCGTCCATTCCTTATTGAATGTTTGTGAACAATAATTTAGAGCCAAATATCTATCCCCGAGACTAATCATATTACAGATTGCTTCAATCTTGATGATAAATACTAGATTGTTAGGAAAAATGGTCTAAGGAGTCCAAAGGAGCTAGAAAAGATAATAGTGAATAATGGTATTAGCTCTCTATAACTCATTGCATGTGCTTTGTCACTTTAATGACACAACTTCCTTACAACCTGATTCACACACAAGTCAGATACCATGAGAATGAAACACATAGAGGGAACTTTGCAAATGGGATCATTGAGATTATTTTATGATCATATTCATTTTATAAGAAAAATACATGATGAGAATGCATAAGAGTTAGTTTAAATATTTATTATGGACGGTGATCAAATATTCTTTGAGTGATGGTAGATGGTTATAGGTGGTTGTTTCGGTTGGTCTATGCCATCAAATTAGCTTATTCTAACAATAATAAATTAATGAAAATGTAGTAGGCATGTTAATGAAGTTACTATATTTGAAGAAGCTCGCCTCTCTAATGTGGTATTAACATCTCTCCATCTGATTATCTTAGAGATTTCAAAATGGAAGATATTGTGACTATGCAAAGTGATGAATTGCAACATGTGGTGTCATAAATTACATATCTCTAAAATTTCATATTACATAATTATCTCTCTTAGCTTATGATATAATAATATTTCAAATATAAAATGTTAACACCATAATGTCAATAGTTTACCATTTTCATGATAATTTTGGCTTTCTAATTTTATTTTTTCTTGAACGAAGTGCCATGCACACACATCTACATGATGTGCAAGTGTGTCATGAAAATTTTCTATTCTCAAGGCTATTGGAGTGTTACCTTCCTATGAATTTTCCTTTAGTAATGCCCCTACATTGCAATCACAAGTATAGAGTGACTCAACTTGCCATTTTGGAAAAAGGAAGAAAAGGAGGAAAATATAACTCTCAATTCTCTCTCTCTCTCTCTCTCATGCTCATTCATGAATATTGAAGCTCATTCCTAAATATTGAAGCTATGTTTCTTTATTGAGATTGAGTAAGGTAGTACAGTGGAAACTATTGCATCTTTCTTAGAGGTTTTTTGGGATTTCCAAGTGATCATATTATATTTTGTTCTCTCCTTGCTTTCAAAAATATTATTATGCGAGCATTTACATATATCTGGTGTTAGCATAGTATATCTTAGATCATTTCATATCTCTGACATCAATTGTCATTTCAAAATAATATTTTTATCATTTCTATCAATATTATTAAAATTTGTAGTTGTCTATAAAGATAGAAGTACTAAAATATGGTTTGATTGAGGAAAACCCCCTAAACAACCCAACCCAACATTTCTCCTTATCTCCTCTATCTATAGATATCCAAGTTAGAAGAAAACAACGTTCTAGTGATATCCTTTTGTTTCCAATATTTATTTCTTAGTTTTTGTTAGTGAGATTTTATATTTTGTATTTCAATTATTTTCTTTCATTTTGATATTTTTGTGCACAGTGGGCCCCTGAATTTTGCCACAAGGACATCCGTGCTTTGTGTTGGTGTTTGTTGCTGAGACTTTCAAAAGGCTACATAATCATCGTCATGATATATACTTTTCTTTCCTGTTGGATTTATATTTTAATTGTTGTTAAAAATATATATTTTCACCGGTCTCATATAACTAAACATTTGCATTAAAAGTCTAATAATTTATTTCATTTTCAATTATAATTTTATAGAAAATAAGATACCATAAAATTATAAAATATCTGTGCTAATATAGGAATTTTGATTCTCAAATAAGACATTTCCTTTATCAGAATCAAATTTCCTATACCACACAACATTGAGTAATGTACACGAGGGCAAGTGCTTTAGAGGTGCCGACGATCAAAGAACGGGTGAAATCAAGAGCAACGCAAGTATGCAGTCGTTCAACATGCTACTTTCGGAATGGGAGGAGGCCTGGGAAAGAGAAGCCGCAATACTGCTTTAGAAGATTTTATCTCAGTTTCATAAACGACACAAGACTTAAGTTTAGCACCTCAGTTTAGCACTCTGTTAACCCTTCTCCTGCATCGTACATGGTCTTAACACCTAACTGCAGTCTCAGGCTTCTACGATTTGTTCCTTTAACTAGCTTTGATTGCTATCTTGCCATTATCTCCATTAATGACTTTCTCAGAGGTCCCTTTCAACATCAGACTTGCTGACACTCCTGAAAACCAGGAATCTCGTACTGTAGACTTTAATTCAATAATTGTATATACAAAACGTTATGGCTTTTGAATGCGTAATCATTTTTGAAGGATCTGACGCGAAGTTCATATATAATGATTCTTGGGAGTTGGGACGAAGACGAAGTATGGTATCTCAATAATCACAGCGAAGGTGACAAAGAATCGATGAAGATGGAAGGCAGCACAAATAAATACTAAAATAATAGAATGAAATACTGGGAGAAGTTAATCTCCCGACAAAACTGACATGTCTTAGACATGATAACATAAGACCCCATCCTCCATATGACAGTATAATTGTGAGATAAGATTGACGGACAGATGTGACGAACATTTAGGCATGTGTCGTTTGGAGTGTTGTTACCTGTCCAAAAAATGTGGTAGGGTCAGCAGGTTTTAAAAATCCAAATTTGAAATGGAGAAAAGCTAAAAATGATGTCATTTTCAGCATTCACATTTTGGAGGTTGTTGGGGAGCCTGAAAGGAAGTTGCAAGCGTTCAAAGGCCAAAGCAGAGTGCCCACTCTCCCTACCAAAACACATTTGATAGGCAAAGACAGCTAGCTAGCAGGTATGTATATCTGCCATAAATAATGCCATTTTGCCATTATGTTTAGGGACTACAAAGAATTGAATGGTTTTTCATTGATAGGTTTCCAAGGGTTTTCATTTGGCTTAAGGGTTTTCATTTGAAATGCAGAGTTGTTTATGTGCTTTTGTGTTGAGGGTTTTTTAATTTTTCCATTTTAATGTTCTCACAACACATAACTTTTTGAGGAAGCCGAATGAAATAACTGGCAACCCATTGTGGAAATAAAACTTACATATATTTTTTGCAATTGAAATAGCAATGGAATAACGTGTAGAGAAACCACATAAAGCCCATAGCATCGTCATTTTTGAAATTATCATTTTGAAGGTTGCTAGCCCATAATGTCAACATTTTTGACATTCTCATTTTGAAGGTTGTTGGCAAGCTCGGAAGGGAGTTGTAGGGGTTCAGTGGCCAAAGCAAAGTGGCCATTCTCCGTACCAAATGCATGTGAGAGGCACAGTTAGCTAGCTATTAGGTATGTATATCTACCACAAATATATGTCATTTTTCCATTCCACCTAGGGACTGTGAAGAATTGAACGGGTATTTGTTGTGAGTGAAACAAAGAAAATGGGGTCCTCCCTCTAGGGCTTCTAGGGTTTTAAACCTAAAAGGAGAGAGGTCAATTTTCATCTTTGGATGGTTTCACTCAAGGACAAACCCGTGAGATTTAAATGCAAAGGAGATTGAAATCTGACAAAGGGAATGTTCTAGGGAATTGAATGATGTCAAATGATGGGTTCACCACCAAGTTTGGACTTCGAAAAGAAGATGTTGGAAAACACAACATGATATGTAAAATGACCTAGAAATGCAAATGAAACAAAAAAAAGTTGTTAAAATCAAAGTGTGCAGCTAGAAACTTGTAGAGATTTGGATGGAGATTGGAAATTTTGTTGATTTTGAAATTTTGGTCCACTAGGAATCATTCACCAATTTCAGTGAATCAATTCCAAATTGAGGTTACTGCACAAGAACAGGTTTCTCAAAAAAGGATATTCAAAAAATGCCAAAATCTCAAAACTGACTAAAAATTGGACTCATTCACCACTTGTGGTGAATGAGTTCATTTTGTCTTTTCTGGAAACTTAAAGTTTTGATCTGCACCTCCCAGTCTACTCTTTCTACTTCTCTAGGTTCCCAGATCTGAAACTCTAATTCTAAGGTTGTAAATGACATTTTACTGAAGATTTTGACCTTGCAAGTAGGGAGACTAGTCCAACAAGTTTGAAACCTATTCTTCAATGACCTTTCAAGCTCCAAGACACCTAGATCTGCAATCACACAATTAAAGAGAGAGAAAAATGTGGATTGTTAGGGAATGGGGGTTTGCCTTGGTCATACCCCGTTTAGGTAATTAAACCAAATGATGAAATAATGAACTGAAGGTATGAAACATAAAAAAAACAACATGAATCATGGACAATAATACCTTGAATGATGCCTTGTAGATGATGTCTTGTAAATCTATAACTCAACATGAAATGGCCATGAAGGATGTAGATCTTGATCTTTGACAATAAGAATAGAGCAATGCTTGGTCTTCGATCTTCAATGATACATCACAACAATGGCTCAATAACATGCTTGATGCTTGATATGTTGGACATGATGATGGATCTTGAATTGCTGCAACAATTCATGAAGAATTATGCCTTGAATGCTCTTGAATGCTCTTATGAACTCAATTTGCTATAAGGATGCTGTCACAAAAGTCTTAGGTGAAAGTGAGTGAAAGAACCTTGTATTTATACTCAATTATGTAAAAATTCATGAAATTACAACACTACAAGCCAACATCAGATCTAGAAGAATAAAATCTTGTCAAAAATTTGAATTAATTTGAATTTTGGTCACACAGGACTCATTCTCCACAAGTGGTGAATGAGTCCCATCTGGCATAATGTATGGGACCAAAAATCAAAAGTGCTTAGAAAGGTGTAAAAATAGGTTTGGGACCAAAAAATTTAAGTGGGACTCATTTGCCACAAGTGGTGAATGAGTCCCGGATCACTAAATCTAGGACAAGCCAGAAACACCTAAATTATGATTGGTTACTAATTGGTGTTGGGATTATCCTCAAAAATATGCAATAAATGAGGCTTGTGGATGCAAAATAGGGCCAATTAAAGCATAGGAAAGCCCAATTATTAATGACAAGCCTAGAGGAATGTGAAAGTGTGTTACAAGACTTTACAACACTCTAAATAAAGCAATATTAAGATTAATTATGATTGAAATTATGTTTATTATGCTTAGTTAATTGATAAAACCCTAGAAAAGCATGAAAGTGTGTTACAACACTTTATAACACCTTTGCAAGGTACCATTAAAATACATTATTTCACAAGGTCCCAAGACCTAATGTGAATTTTGTATCCACATTACAACACTAAATCAAGGTAACATTAAGCCAAAATTTGCAAGGAGGGCCCAAACAAGTGTGAAAAAGTCAAAGGACCCTTTTTTATACACTACATTGAGAATGCGTTTTCATTGATGGGTTTCCAAGGATTTTTATTTGGCTTCAATGTGTAGAAGGTTTTACAACATTGTGAGAGTTGGAGGTTTCATAAATCATGCACTCACCTCCCATTGTGTTTTCCAACCTGCAACCATACTGTGCATGTATATTTGGATCATATGAAGAAATTGAAATGTAATTTTTACTCTACATAAGACTTGTTATAAATTTTGATGGTTTCTTTCATTAAATTTGTACTATCTAGAAATAACAAAATCTTTTCAAGACATTCATACCATTTTGTAAAATTCTAGGTTGCAAAATATAGGGTGTTATGAAACCTACAACCCACATTATGTTTTAAACCATTTACATGTAATAACCCAATTTTTTAGTCACCCCTCATCACAATTTGGTATGTTTTGTGAATGTCTTGAGAACCTTTTGTGAATTAGATAGTAAGAATGTAATGAAATTGGAAAATATTGGGTATTATGAAACCTACAACCCACATAGTGCTGCAAGCCCTCTACATATACCAACCCAATTGGTTATTCACCCCTCAACTCAAGTTGCTTAGTTTTATGTAACCCCCACCTAAAAATCCTCCTCGTGATCTCCACCACTTACCTTTGAATGTATAGAATGAAATACATGGAAAACCAAATCATGTTTTTCAACCTACAATTACATTCTGCATTTTGTTTTAAACCATATGAAGAAATTGAAATAAAATTTGCAGTTCAAGTAAGAGTTGCTATAAATTGTGAAGCTGAACTTCACTACATTCTTATTGTCCACAAAACTAAAGGTTTTCATTATAATCATGCTATTTATATATAATTGCATCTTGGAAAACACTAGGTGTTATGAAACCGGAAAACCACATATTGTTGTAAGACCCTCTCCATGTAAAAATTGAATTGAGTTTTGAATGTATTCAATACTTTTATGTTGCTTTGTTTTCATTTTTTTGTAATCTTTGAAGGTGTCTTTATGATCAGAGAATGCACATGTGTATTTGAACAAGTTCTTTACAAAAATTTTCTACCTTTTTAGATTACATTTTTATATCTCCACCCAACTGAATCTCCTTTTCTATGCTTACATCTAAAATTTATTTTTCCTTATCTATTTCCACTTGTATGTGTTTCATGGAATTCTTGTGTTCAAGAATATTTGAATTCATGTGGTTAACTGCACTTATAACATCATTTCTCACTTTATTTGCATGCACAAATTCATTTGTAATACAAAACCTCTTGAGTTTATACATTTATGCATTGACATTTGGGCATGTGCAGGATCATCATGGAAAAACCAAGCCCTTAAGTGGCAATAAAATTCAAAAAAATCAGAGTTAGGCAACTTGATGTAAAAATTTAAATAAGTTAACTATATTATTTCAAAAATATGCAAGAATAGAATCTATTGCAAATTGAATGTATTTTCTAAACTAGTAGTAGGTTTATTTTTATTTTAAAAAAATCTATTTGGTGAAAATTTGGAATTTCAATGCAGTAGTACTTGAATTTCAAGGAAAAAATAAGAAGTAGGTGTCTGTCTGACCACCCTAACCACAATAAAATGATAATATTTTTTTATAATATTCTAGATATAAGTAGAAGACTAATGTCCCAATGTGATGCATATTTTTTTATAATTTTTTCCAAGTAAATAATTAATTATGATTTTTTTATTATAACTTTTAAAAAATATAAAAACTCGTACATCTGACCACCTTAACTTGGTCAAAACTTTATGAACTTCAATTTTTTTTTTTAAATCCTATAGTATGCGAAGGATAGAATGTGACGCATGTTTCAAATTCAAAAAATGTGATACCCTTTGAAAGTTATAGATGTTTTTCAATCAGCCTATCAATCAGGATTTTAGTCGTAATTCAAATATAAAATAAATAATAATTATTTATTAAATTCAAAGTAAATAATAATTTATATTGGTGGAAAACTAAGAATCTCCTTTAAAAACCCTTTTCGTTTCATCAATTTTGGGTAAAAAAAAAGTCGTCGGCCACATGGGACATCATATCACTTACATATTGCCACTGTTTGGCCCATCATGATCCTGCACATACCCATTTTCATATTGCACATATTGCACACACACCTTCCTCAACTTTTCATTAGCAAGAACAATCTCTTCGGTCAATAAATTTTATATCTTGTTCACTTTGGTCTAATTCTTTTCAAGTGTTTTTATAGTTGTTTCCTTTTCAAGTCATACATTATAACCTATTTGAGCAGAGGGCTGAATAACCAAATGTATTGTTATGTGTTGAAGGTTTTACAATAGTGTGTGGGTTGTAGGTTTATAACACCTAGTGTAAACCTACAACTTTGGAAGACAGTATTAATGTAATTAAAATATTTACAAAGTAGGAGTGTAATGAAAGAAACCTTTAATATTTACCATTCATGTAATTTAAACTTTTATAAGTTGCACAACAACACTTTTCACTTTTGTTCTTTAAATATGCCTTATAGGATCATTATTGGTAAGTTGAACATTTAGTAATTGAGCCTTCAGGTGCATGATATCAGAGTTCAACTTCTAAATGCCCTCAGATTCTTGCAAATGATTATTTTCTAGTCTCTCAACAACATTAATTGATCTCCTTTTCTTTTGATGATCAAATCTTCTTATCTTTTAATTCCTCTTCTAAGTGGTTAATTGTAGTCTTCTATTGTTTTGCTTTAGTTTCAATAGTTCCAACTAGTGATTTTGTATCTATAAGTTGACCATCCATGCATTTTTCCTCATCCCCATTGCTCTTAACTATTAATGCCCCCAGTATTCATTTTCATGATCTTCTAACTTATTTTTTATATATTTTATTTTAATATTTCGAGTAGCTACTCCCTCATCAACCCTTAGGACAATACCATCCATTTCTTGGATAGAGTTCACAATGTCTTCAATAATTTTATGTAGCTTTGCAGCAACTTTTTTCTCAAATTTGAGAGTATCTTTCTGATTAGAGGATACATATGTTTCTTTTTAATAAGTTGTTTACAAAAATTGTCTACCTTTTCGCATAGGACTTTGATGTCTCCACCCTACTGATTCTCTTTTCTACATTGACATCTCATATTGCCTCCGTTACATCCATTTCCAATTCCATGTGTTTTGTGAAATTCTTATGTTCAAGAATCTTTGAATTCACTTGTTCAACTCCACCTATACCAGCATCTCTCACTTTCTTTGCCTTCACAAATTCTTGTGCAATACAAAGCCTCTTTAGTTTGTCCACTTGTGCATTGTCATTTTCCCATTGCACATACTGCACATGCACCTTCCTCAACTTCTCAAGATCACGAAGGATCTATTTAGTCAATACATTATCTATCTCACTCACTTTTCTCTTCTTTTTTAAATTTTTTTAAGAGAAGATCCCTTTTTCATTCCATGCATTCTAGTACCTACCACCTCTAGTTTTGCATTGCCATTTATCCTTTGCACATACTGCACATGCTCCTTTGTCAACTTCTCAAGAGTAGGAACAATCTCTTCAGTCAATACATTATATATCTCATTCACTTTGGTATGCTTATTTTCAAGTGTTTTTATAGGAGTTTTTTTTTCATCACATAAATTCTAGTACCTATTGCTTGATTTCTCCATTGTCATTTTTCCATTGCAAAAAATGCACACGCAACTTCCTCAACTTTTCAATAACAGGGAGAACCTCTATACTCAATACATTATCTTTTATCTATCTCATTCAATGTGGTCTACATAAATTTTGCCAATGAACTTCATTATATTCTTATTGTATACAAAACAAAAGTTCTTCATTTCATGCATACTATCTTTATATAATTGCATGTTGGAAAACATTGGGTGTCTAATCAAATTGAGTTGAGGAGTGAAAACCAATTGGGTTGTTACTGCGTTAATCAAAAAAAGTTTTTTATTACATTCATACTATTTTGTAAAAGTACAAGTTGCAAAACACTTGGTGTTATTAAACCTGCAACCAACATACTCTTGTAAAACCATCTACATGTAACAACCCAATTGGTTAGCCACCCCTCATCTCAATTTGGTTATTTTTATGTATCCCCTACCTAAAAATCCTCCCTGTGCTCTTCACCCTTTAGGTTTGGGCATGTAGAATGAAATAACTCATAACATAGAGTGTTTTCCAACCTACAATTATTTTGTGCATTATCATATTTAAACATGTATGTTCTCAAGAAAAAATTACTTATTACAATTTAGAATGCATGTCTTACTCACGTCAACCTGCAATTCCCATAGGTACATAGAATCCAGAGAAAGGGATAACTTCTTGCACAAGTCACCGATCTAGCAAATTTTATGGTTAAACTCTTGCCCACAATACAAGAAACATAATTTGATGGAGTAGTTATCTCCTCACTTTTGTCACCATGATGTTTCCTCCATTCTACCAGTTTCATCACTTTTATCCCCCATCTTAGAGAGCTCTGCACTACATCATACCATTATGTTATGTATGTATCTATGTATGTTTTTATGTGTTCTTGTATATTATCATGCCTATAAAATGCATTCTTGTATGGAGAATAGTTTCTATTTTTTGTTCAATCAAGGTGATCACCAAGGTTTTCGTTGACTTCTTCACCTTTATTCTTGCATAACTAATGCACACCATGATTTACAACCAATGTGTCTAGCAATAATCTATATTTTTTAGTCATTTGTACAAGTAATTATTTAGTTTAGAATATCATTGAACAATGGTTATGACACCAGTATTCATCATTTAGGTGTTCAATGAGAGACATAGGATATAAACAGAAGTTTGACAATGGTGTGTGGTACCCTACTTATCTATCTTCTCTTCCCTTATTGATTATTGCAATTTATGGCCTCTATCATATGCTTTTACTAATGCACTATACATGTCCAAGTACACTAACACCAATTATCTATTCTACTTAACTTGTAAAATTTTATCTCTCATAATATTGGCCATGGTCTATGATTTGTGTGTATGATGATGCATGGTTATCTTCAGTCAATGCATGCAAGTGTAGTGAACTAACCATAGTAGACATCTTCCATTTGGATTATGCAAGATTCTTAGACTACTTGTGATAATGTGATGCTTGTATATTTTTGGAGTTTTAGAGACTATAATTGAACTAAAAAAAGAAATGATAAATCAATCATTACTATAGATAAAATGGCATTTTTAGATATCAAATTGTTCATTTGGAAAGGATTGGTAGAGAAAATTGCATGTGGAAATACACAATATGTTTTTTAGAATTTAATTATCTTTACTATGAATGTGGCTATTATCCCTAAAAAAATGCATGTCAAAGGCATGATAACATAGAAAAACATATTTCAACATGTTTTTCTAGTGTATGGGGATAGGTCACAACACTTGCTAATGACATGCACATAAACATTCGTTAGTGTCCATATATTAGTCTTATTTTGTAGTGATGCCATTGTATGGGGGATGGGGCATTACGTTATCATGTCTAAGACATGTTTTATTGGGAGATTAGCTATTTCCCTTTACTACCAATACAAAAAAATAAGGTAAAAACATGCTAGGAGAGATGAGTTTTTCATATATCTAAATGAACTTTCAGTGCTCCACAGTTCCAACAGAATGGAAAAATTGTAGATATAATTGTTGATATATATTACTTGTCCTAGCAATAGGTTAAATTGGAAACTAAATTCCCATTGTATAGTTTAATATGTGTGTTTATTGTATGTAGAAGATTGCATGTTGCAATCAACACAACATATAATCCAATATTGGTAGTATTTCAAATAAAATTAATTCTTTGTACCACCAAATTCCTTTAATTTTCTAATTTAATCTATTGCAAACTCTTGTCTTCCTTCTAGGTGGTTGATATAGGTGAGGAAACAAAACTGAATAAAACAAGGGCAGGTGGATTGAGAAGGATGCTTTCAGAGATGTGAAGCTTTGACACTAAATACATGTGATTCTAGCTTTCATAGATTGAATTGTAATTGTGCTAGGGGTAAACCCACAAAAGTAGTTTACAATTCGAATGAGGAAGGAAAACTTGCAAAAAATGACCCCATGCCAAAAAAAATCATTCTTGGGGTTCGAACGAACCAAAAGAGGGTTCACTCGAACCTAGGTTTGGGAAAACCCATTTAATGCAAGTATGGACCATTCCGCCAAAAAACATATGAAAACCCCTTTTTGAAAGGGGGTTTGCTCGAACCCCCCCTGGTTCGAGCAAACCCCCCTTTTCCCTAATTCATGCTCTTTGTCACAAAACAAAATCAAAATTTTTGCACTTTGGAGCTCAAGTTGAAAATGAAAATAATAGAGACTTCACAGACCCAACTGGAATCAAGTAGTCCTCAGAACGAGCTATCCAATGACTATAATTTTAATATGCTTTGGTTTTGTTATGTATTTGTTTTTTTAGTTTTATTAAACATAGGTTTTTCATTGAAAATCAAGCTCTTTGTTCTACACATGTGAAAAAATAACAGATTATCAAAAAAAAAATATGAGTGCACCAGATATTAAAGTCCTTTATTGAACAAAAAAAAAAAAAATTCGATACATACAAAAAAAATTACGTTGTATACGGTCTGCCTATGTCTGGATTGTAATTGGTTTGACTTCGAAACTTGATTAAGGAGAAAATATTCAATAAAAAACTGAGACCAGTTGGAAGCACTAGATATCAAAGTTACAAATCTAAATTCAAAAGAATTAGAATTTTATCCTTGATGTAAAAAAATTTATGTTGTATATGGTGAGTGTCACTCAAAATTGTTTTTTTCTGAAAAAAACTAGTTTTCGAAGGAGATGGAAAAAGAAGTACAATATGATTCCAAAAAAATTGAAAAAAACATATTTAGAATCTACGGACAAAATATCACGAAACTCTAGTTTGCATCATCTTCAAATTCCACATGGTTTAGTCACTATAGGTACCCGAAAGTGAAGATTTAGTTAGAAAAAATTATTTCAGTGTCTAGTTTGGCCAAAAATTGTAAACCAGTATTGTGGGATCACCTCTAGACAATTAAATTTCCAAAATTTATTTTCTATTTAGTTCTGAATTATTTATAGCTGAGATTCTTACTATGGGGAATGTGAATAATTTATACTTTAATTTAAATAAAATAAAGGTTATATTATATTGTGCCTATTACATCCCAAAAAATTATGTGAAGGATGTTTCCTCGAAGTGTGAGTGTTACATGGGAAATTATCAAAACAAAAATGAATGATGATACTGCATCATTTTAATTATCCTCCCCATAATCTACTTGTGTTAGTTCTAGGATGATTTATCTTCCAAAATAGAACAAGAAACTTTGGATCCTTGGTTATTAGATCACATATATTTTCAAAAGAACATAATATTTATCATTTTACATTCGATTATTTCTCCATTTAAATTATGTGCCTTTCTTCAATTGTGAAGCATCTTTGCATAGTTGGGTTTCATAAGGTTCTGATTAAGGAAAATTGATATTGTAATAGTTTCTAATCAGTATAATATACCATACAAAATGCCAAGGGGTGGCCATAATAACACACAAATGGTCATTAGGCTTCCCAAATTTTGTATTGGAATTTTTGTTTTGTAAACACAATGTGTTCTGCAATATAGAAGCCTCTTTACAAATATGAGTATTCCTTGTTGCCCATTTCGAAGCTTTACAAACATAATGTGTTGTCAACTATACAAACTCGTATGTTGTGCTCTCCCTACACTGTGAAGTGCGTACTATGAAGTACACTATGTATTAACAATTAGTAGAGTCCTCCTTTAATGAGAAATGTGTTATTTGATAAAATAGAACCCCATATATATATTTTTATATCTACATTTCATGACAAAGCTTAGGTATAAGTAAAGGAAAGCTTCAAAACACATTGTATTTCCTAGCCTACACTACACAATGTTAACCATTGTTAATAAGTTTATTCATTATTGCCAATAATGGTAAAAAATTGGTGTTCTTGCTATTTGTAATGTATACCTACATATACGAGCTTAAAAACCATAATGGCTTGAGTACATTGTGATCTGGAGGTTGAAATTTAACACAATGTGTTATGAATGTAAGTTTTTATATCACATAGGTTGTGCAAGTTTAACTCTCTACCCTAAAGCTTAGTCTATGCCATTAAGTACAATTGATAGATGATAGTGTGTTTTCAAACCTCGTATTTGTCTTAGGACATTCGTAGCTGAACACATAAAAATTGAATTGGTTAGTCACACATGAGCTCAATTTGGACATTTTCCCTCCTTTACAATAGTTATAGACTAGACATTAAAATCACAAAATTAAAAAACCCTTCACAGAAAAGAACATAATAAACTTTAAATATCAAATGAAAACCCCTTTTTTCAAGGAAAGCCCTTGGAAACCCATCAATGAATACCCCTTTTTGCAATGAATATTTATTAAATTTTTCAAAGTCCCTACAAAAAATGGGAAAATGACATATATTTACTGAAAATATACATACCTTCTAGTTAGCTACTTGCACCTGTCACATGCATTTTGGTAGGGAGAGTGGCTTATTTTATTTGGCCTTTGAACGCTTGTAACTTTGTTTCAAGGTCCCTAGCAACCTCCGAATGTGAATGTCGAAAGTGACGACATTTTGGGATTTTTGTGCATTCCAAATTATGATTTTTAAAACATTATGATGGTTATGATGCATCTAACATGCGGCTTTTTAGGGAGAATAGCCTTGTCCAATGGGTAAAATCTAATCTCCCTAAAAAATATAGTAAAATCAAGCTATTATCCCTAAAAGAATGTATGTCTTGGACATGATAAATTAATCAAACATTTCTTATCCTTGAACAATGGGAATATGTTATCATGTGTAAGCAATGCAGTTTTGTAGGGAGATCACCTTTTACAATTGGATGTGTTGGGTCTCAAAAACACAGGTTTGAACCACGAGAGGTTGCCAATCTCTCACAATGTTATTGGCCAACTAACAAGGCCAATCAGTACAGTTGAACCTTCTACTCTTAAGGCTCTGCTAACCTAGGCGGGTGTACCTATATGAATGTTGCAGATTTTGAAATATGCTTCCTACTTGACTAAACTATCCAAAAATGGCAATTTGAAAGTGGAGAGGTATGATCTAAATTTGGTATAAATTGTATATAAACTATCAAGGTAAAAATTAATATGTTTAGTTAAGAGATGTAAATAAAATGGATGAAACCTAAAACGATAAAATAAGACCAGTGCCTTGTTGGGTAAAATAGAGTCAACTGAAAGCCTTAGATGAATGACTTCTATCTGGCAAAGATTCTAACTATTTGGCATATGATATTAGTCTATAACTTGTATAAACATGCAATAATGTAATTACCAGGCTCTTTTTAGTGATCCAAATGATACTTCCAAATTACTCTGAATGACTTGAAGGATTTAATCTCTACTTGAAAGAACCAACCAATCATACCACACAAATAAAGCAAATGTGTATTGATAAACTGAGAATATACTTGATATGTCAATTTAAATAAAAAAGAAATATCAACCTTGGAGACAACTTGATAATATTTTCAATTAATTTAACAAATAATTGATACGAGAAGGGTGCCACAAAATCAGAGTTTTTTCATTGATCCCTCAAAAATTCATGTACATGCATCATGGTCCTTTGGATTGTAAACATTCCGAAAAATATTCTATTCTAACTATCTATTTTCTTCCTTCTAATCCACCTTTGCAACTGATTTTCAAATATTTATATAATACATTCCAAGGGTCATGACCCTTCATTTTATTGCGCAACTGCATGATATTCTAATTATGGTCATTTACAGTCTGTGACAAAAAAATATTTGATTATATTGCCTTCATCGAAAAATCAAACATTTCAACTATAATTCGCCTTTTATATTTCATTTTATCATTCCTGCCTTCAATATTTTATGCCTTTACGTTTACAACAATATTGCGGGCTTTGAATTTTCCTCCATGGTATAGCGGTGACCAACCACACACTAACTGCCATGGCTTCCCACTCTTCCATCGCTACACTGCGGTCAAGATTTATCTTCTCATGGTGTGGTGGTACTAGCTTTTACTATCATCTCTCACCATTACCCGCATTACCGCAGTCAACTCATTGCCTCTTCACGATTCCACTGTATCCAACTATCACCGCCTTCTCACCATCAATTTGCCCCTTACCGTGCTACCATGGTCAACCTGTGACCGGTCACAGTATAGCGGTGGCTGGTCTTCACCGTCTCTCTTACTATTACCGGGTTACCACGGCTTGCTCGATGCCTTCTCACGGTACTGCGGGGTAACCGCTAGTCGTCTCCTCTCCTCTTACCGCTCTACTGCGGTCTACATGATAATCATGTGCAGTATCACGGTTAACATCTACTGTCACCTTTGGTTGGCTACTCCCTTACCGCGGTCATCGTTTTGACTAGTCATGGTATCACAGTAACCATGTCGCTAATTGTCAATTGTTATCTCCTCATTGCTTTCTTGTCACCATGCCACCATAGTCACTATGTTAACCGTGTGCAGTATAGCAGTTTAGCATTACTTGCCTACCTTCACCGCTTCCTCGATCGTCTCCCACCTATTACCGTGCTACTACGGTCTTCATGGTGACCGTCTGCGGTATTGCGGTAACCACTCTCTGCTACCTCGCCATCGTTTATCTAATCGCCACTGTGATACCACGGTCTATGAGCTGACCCCTTGCGGTACTGCGCTGGAATATCCTGACCGTTTCTCGGCCGGTTACTCACCGCCCACCACAATATCGTGGTCTATGTTTAGACTGCCTGTGGTGGCGCGGTATGCACTTTGCCTGCCTACTAACCAGTACTGCCATATCGCAAGCCCATTGTGGGAGGCCGCGGTAAGGCGATATGATGTGAAAAGTGAATAGTAAGGTAGCGGTGGGGATATAAAGTGTATGAGCATTTTGGAAAAGGGGAAAAATTAATTTTTATTATAAAAAAGATAGAAAAAATATTAGATTCAAATGAGGCAGCCTTTGGGTTTTTATGGAGTTTTTTAGCTCTAACAGTGGCTCCGTCTGGGGATGAATGATTGTGAGATCATTGCAAGGATCCAAATCTTTAGGAGAGCAGACCGAGACAAGGATGGACAATGATGACAAACAGTGAAGGAGATGAAAAATGAAAAGTGGAGCATGGAGAGTGGAAAGTGAAATGACTCTAATCTACTATACATGGAAAGTGTGATTTTCAAAGCAAGGGAACTTCTGAGACTGTCCATGTACTGGTAAACCCAGACCCTTCAAAAATTCCTAAAACTAATGTGCATGGAAAATAATTTTTTCAAAAGGTTTCGCTAAGAATTGTCCATGCACTGACAATTCTTAATCCTCTGCTCTTCCTTAAGAGAAGAAATGCTTCAAAAACTGCCCATGTACAAGCAACTCATGCTCCTCTCCAGACATGTTTTGCAGGAAATATGAATCTTCTC
This sequence comes from Sequoiadendron giganteum, assembly GCA_007115665.2. Taxonomy (NCBI): domain Eukaryota; kingdom Viridiplantae; phylum Streptophyta; class Pinopsida; order Cupressales; family Cupressaceae; genus Sequoiadendron; species Sequoiadendron giganteum. The sequence goes on from CM021101.1 coordinate 732,342,364, forward strand.
CTCTCTTAACAACAACAACAAAGGGTCCTAGCCATAATGCTTCAAATTTCCCATGCTTTCCCTTCTCCTAGCATCTTGCATTCCACATCAGAAAAAGATAATTTTCTTCTTTTTATCAAACAAATACTTCATTTGTGCTTGCAATTTCATATTCTAGTTTTGAGCGATTCTTCTCATCTCATCAAGTTCTGCCAATTGTTCCATTCTCTCCTCCATTGGTTTCGGAACCTCTATGTCTTCTTCAAGGATAAATTTGTAAACTTGCAAAAAATTGTGTAAAGGCATTCTAGCTTGTGTTCCATACACTAATTCATATGGGGACTTTCCAATTGCCTTTTTCACAGTAATTCTATCCGCCCATACATCCATTTTTAATTTTGAATCCCAAGCTTTTTTACTTCCTCCTAGCATTCTCCTTATGATTTTTAGAAGACTTTTGTTGTTGGATTCTGCTTGACCATTAGCTTGTTGGTGGTAAGGAGCAGCATAAGAGACATTAATACCGTGTGTACTACAGAAAGTCTTAAACTCATTAGATCTGAAACACATCCCATTATCTGTAATTAATCTCAATGGTGTACCAAACCTGGTAATGATATTATCCATTAAAAAATGACCACAACTTTACTTGTTGCATGTTTGGTTGGGATTGCTTCCACTCATTTGGTGAAATAATCAATGGCTACCAATATCCATTTGTGCCCTCCACTTGATTTCTCCTGTATCTCTCCAATTAAGTCAATTCCCCATTGATGAAAAGGGGCTTCAACCTACACAGGCCTCAATGGTAAAGCTCCCTGATATTTCATTTTTCTTGAAAACTTCTGACATGCCTCACACTTTCTCACATATGAAAAAGAATCATTAAAAACTTTTGGCCAGTAATAACCTGCCTTGAGGATCTTATGTGCAGTTGTCTTTGCAAAATAATGACCTCCACAAACTCCTTCATGCATTTATTTTAAAACATGTTTAGCTTGTGATTCATCTAGACATAACAATAATATCCCATCCTTGTTCTTCCAAAAAAATTACCTTCTATGAATACATATTTAGTTGCTTGTAGTTTCATAGTTCTTCTTTGGTTATCACTAAAATTTTGAGGGCACTTCATGTTTCTGAGGTAGTACATGTTGTCTGCATACCAAGGTGTATGCTCAATACTTGCAATTACATTTCCTTCATCTTGTACATTGCAAATTTGATTAGCTTCAATGTTTTCTTTTTCCATTAACTTGGCCAAACCTTGGCCTCTTACCAATTTGGTAATTTGTATTTCCATATCAAATTCCTGGATTTTATTTATCCACCTGCACCTCTTTCATGTTACTTTTGACTACGTTAAAATTTCTTTAACAGCTATGTGAGGAACACAAGCAATCACTTTGGCTCCAACAAGATATGGTCTAAAATATTTTTGTGGCTTTTACTAATGCAAAGGCTTTTTTCTCCATTATATCATATTTCAATTTTGACCCTTGTAATGATTTACTAAAGGACATAGGTTGCTCATGTCCATCCTCATTTTTTTGTAACATAACAACAGCTATAGTGTGTAAGGAAGCAAATGAAAATATCTGAAAAGGTTTTGAAAAATCAGGGGATTTGAGGACAAGGGCTTCCTTGATGGCCTTTTTGATGGATATAAAAGCTTCCAATGATTTTGGATTCCATTCTAATTTTTGTCCCTTCTTTAGCATCTTTGATATTGGTTTAACAATTTCAACAAAGTTACAAACGAATCTCCTAACAAAGTTAATCTGCCCAAAAAATGACTGGATGCCTTTGACAGTTTTAAGGATAGGAACCTTATCTATAGCCTCAAACCTCTCAGGATCTATTATAACCCCTTCTTTTGACACAATATGTCCTAAGAGTTTTCCCTCTGTGACAAGAAAATGACATTTCTTAGGATTCAATCTAATGCCATACTCTAAAGCTCTAATGAATATTTTTCAAGATGTTCTACATGATCTTCAGCTCTTTTTGAGTAGGTAGTAAGGTCTTACTAATATACCACCATTATAGCATTAATCAAGTCTGCAAATGCTAAGTACATAGCTCTTTGAAAGGTTGCTCTCGCATTTGTAAGACCCAAAGGCATTCTCACATAGACATATGTTCCCCATGGAGTTGTAAAAGTTATCTTATATTGTTTAGATTCCCTGACTTTAACCTGATTATAACCAGAGAAACCATCCATCATAGACAACATCTAACACCCTATCACTTTATGAAGTATAAAATCCATGTTAGGTAGAGGGTAATTATCTTTAAGGGATGCCACATTTAAATTTCTGAAATCTACACATAGTCTAATATCTTCATTCTTCTTTCTCACAAGAACTAGGTTTGATTCCCATATGTGAACCCCTAAACTTGCAAATGCACAAGAGCAACAAAGCACATTAGTTGTTAGTTCAAATGCATGCAAACAAGTATGAGAGATTCCCCATAAAATCCATCTATTTAAACTAAAATTAGGAACAAAGATGAAGAACACAATACAAGAAATGAAATTAAATCCTAATCAAGTTAATAGAATGATGATCCCATGGAGAATTGGTGCCAATGAAGTGTTGCAATTGGCCCTTTCCCAATTCCTAAGTTGCAATGTGGATTGTTTGAACAATGGTCAAATCTCCAAAGAGATTTGAGCATAACCTTGTCACAATTAATGAAAATGGTGGATGATTGAGTGCAATGGGAAAAATTAGCTCTCGATGTGAAGAGAGTAGCTTTGCATGAAGATTGTGGATGAGAAGTGAGGAGAGAAATCTCCAATTTATAACTTTCAATTTGGAAGAGAAACCAAGGTTTGAGCAATGTGGGACAAAAGATAATCCAATGGTATTGTGCCACTTGTCCACATGTGGTTGGATGAGGAATGAGATGACTTGTTAAAGAGGGAAGGGAAATGAAGTTAGTGTCACTTGGCTCAAGGTCAAGGACATGTAAGAGGTCTTAAATGCCTTGTTGAAAGGATCAAGTCCACTTGGCCTTTTTGAATTCAAATGAGGGAATATTCCCTTTTGATGCCTTATGAGGGAAAATATATGAATTAATAAATCAAAGTATTTGATTTATTGTGCAAGTTGCATTCTCTAGAGAATTTTAATGAGGGGGTTTAACTTAATCATGGTTTTGATTAACTTAATGAAGAATTAGATGATGTGACAATCTAGACTTAGATTTATGAATTAGATTAAGTCAAGAATTGAGAGGAAATGATTTATTAAATAAATGATTTGATTTATTTAATCAAGAAGGAACATGTTAGATTAAATCAAATAAGGTTTAATTTATTTAATTTAATAAGAGGACTTTAGAGATTTTAATCAAATAAAATAATTTATTTAATTAAATAGGGATGTAAGGTTAATTAAATTAAATTGATTAATTTAATCACTGAAAGAGGAAGAATTAATCCTATAAATAATGATTTATTAAATTAAGAGATAGAATGTGATGAAATGTTGTCAGTAAATCGGGATCAGGTGTGCCAAAATGAACTTGTACATTTTCCATGTCTACATTTTGCCCCTCTTTGAAGCAATGTACTTGTTGCATTGATTCAAAGAATGAATTGTTGTGATCAAAGGTACAGAATTTTTTCAAATTCTTCCAGATTCCCCACTGCTACCCCAATGGAAGGATATTGTTGGATACTGCCCCCTTGAGAGATCAGACAAAATTTTTGATTTTTTGGATGATCTCGCGAAAAAAGATGACAAGGTGCTCGACAGGCCAGAAATGCCCTAGAATGCCAGAAAAATAGATTAAAATGCCTAAAGGGATGTAGAATGACTCTCGCTTGGATAAAAATAGGTTTGGGGGACCAAAACCCTTGCCGGAAGGTCAAATTAGGTCAAAAAATCCTAATTTTCAGGCTTAAATAGACCTCGAGGGGTAACTTTCAATACATTTGCACTCTTAACCTTGAAAAATTTGACACATGAGCTCTGAGTTTTGGAGAAAATGGCGCAGCAATAGCTTCCTCTGCACATGTCGGAGCAGGTAAGAGAATATCAACGACCAGTCGCCACAGGACTCGTGGTATGTACCCCTATCTGACCTTTATTTTTTCTCGTTATTCGTGCATTAATTAGGTTTAAATTTTAGTTGAGGTGGCACAATGTGATATAGTGCCACAGAAAATTTACAAATAGGCCCACGCAGTCCTCTATAGGACTGTGTATGCATAGAGCGTCGCATGACGCAGTTTGCCGTTTAGGGATTTTCGATTAGTAAACACGACCACTCGTTCAAACAGCGCTGCGTGGGCCAGCATGTCCAATTTTGCTATCTAAGTCCATTGTGCAGTGCAGTTTGAAATGTTTTGCTATCTAAGTCCACTGCGCGACGTAGTTTGGAACATTACAAACTGTGTCACTTATGAAAACAGCGTCGCTTTTGTTGTTTCAAAAGCGAAATGTGATACGTACAACAAATTTTCTTTCGGGGAACTGACGCGGCTTCTTTCCTTGCACAGGAGAGGCATGAGGTCATGCATTCGAGGGAGCACCGATGGCCAGTGCTTGAGAGATTACAGGATATGCACATATTCCTCTAGAAGCAGCTTAGGATGCTTGGCCTGTGGTTCGTTGCTTATGTTCCTCCCGTATGAGCGCAGCTCAGTATGATGCATGTCTTGGCCGAGCGGTGGCATAGCGAGACGTCCTCTTTTCACCTTCCTACCAGTGAGGCCACGATTACTCTTGAGGATGTCTAGTGCATCCTGCGACTACCGATTCATGGAGAGCGAGTGATCTATGATTTGGAGGAGGGTAGGGATGCCTGCTCCAGCGTCATGGTGTGGACGAGCTCATGCTCTGCGATGGTCAAATAGATTTGGAGAGGTACCAGGGTATGGTCCCTACTTATAACTTGATTATGGCTACCATTATTTCTAGCCTTGTAGCTCTTGATTGGCATGGCCAATATTTCACTCCGAGTTTGGGACTAGCATGACAGCAGATGTGCGCTTGTCGAGTGTGCTTTGCCTGGGGACCAGTACTATTGGCCTCCTTGTGTAGGGACTTGCATAAGTTTGCCTATTTGGAGGGTCGAGCTCTTGGGGCCAGATCGACTCTTTTGCACATTTCAGCTCGGGAGCAGATCCTGGTGCTTTGCCTGATTGTGACATCGATTTTTCTAGACATTGATGACCCCTTCGTGTGGTGGTATGGCAGGGTGAGGATTTGCTTCACTTACATGGGTACAAATGACATAGCCCATTGGCAAAGTGTTCTAGATGAGATGACAGTGTTTGTATGGAGGTCATGGATGGGTATAGGTCCATGGATGGGTGATGCTGAGTAGCTTTTCTTTGCTCACCAGGATAGATTGATAGAGAGGTACCTTCTTGACAAGGTAGCCAGGCGGTTTGGCGAGGTGCAGGATATACCTGATGGTTAGTACATGGCACTCTTTGCTCGCACAATGAGTGAGACAGCATGGGGAATTCCTATTCTAGTAGATGAGGCAGTTTCCTCATTCAGATAGTTGGTGGCTCGACCATGGCCATATGATCAGCGGCCAGCAGACGCAGGGGTGACTCCAACATATGGGGCATGGTTCAGTCCACCAGTGAGATTGATAGTTCCTAGGACAATACTTCCACGTCGGAGGCCTAGAGGTAGGTCAACAAGCAGAGGTCGGGGAGGTGTACCACCTCCTCAGCAGTCACCTCTGAGGGATCAGGCACATCAGGCAACAGGACAGGATGGGTAGCCCCAGGTGCCACCACAACAGTAGCCAGTAGTTCAGCCTGTTGTATAGCTAGCGGGTCAGCCAGTGGGTCAGCCAGATCCTTGTGACACATTGATTCAGCAGCTACAGGGCCAAGTACAGGTTTTGATAGCTGAGCGAGATGAGGCCCGACAGTAGGTTGCTACAGCTACAACAGAGAGAGACCTGGCACGATCCGAGAGGGATTAGGGGATTGGCTGACGAAGGCAGTTAGAGAGTGTCGCTTCCACATCTTGGGGTCATTCAGTTGACATTTGGGAGTATCGAGAGGCCATTAGAGAGGTAGAGTACTATCGGCAGCACTACCGACAGGTAGTACCATCAGCCAGCAAAGTACTAGATTTCTCCCAATAGACAAGGAGGCGGTTGGCAGAGGATCACAATGAGAGGCAGGCAGGGGAGGGTGAGGGCCACAGTCAGCAGGGCTAGGCCCCTTTTTTTATCACAGGATAGTTTGTTCCATTTTTGATATCTGGGTTGAAGTATATTGTACCATGTATTCGACGTACATCTGATCCGATTTGTATCATAACAATATTTTTTCATGATATATGAGATGATTCGCCCCTTATGATATGTATGGTGCATATGTATGATATGCAGATGTGTAATATGCTAATGTATAATGCTATGAGATGTTTCCATTCTTATGCTTATATGATGCAATGTATGAAGTGGATGCATTTCTTTTTGTATATTTTCATGTTTTTAGTGATGGTGTAATGATATGCAAATGGTAATGGATGCAAATGATTATGTATGTTGCAACACTTTTCTTAAGATGTTTAGAATAACAACTTTATTCCTCGTAACTTAAGTTAATGATATGATGCAATGTGTTTTTATGCTAATGATCGTGTGGATGCAGGGTGTATGCATTGGCGATTTTTTTAATTTATTTTTATCACTGTTATAATACCATGTTAGTGTAGAAGAAAGATAGAGGAAATGTTGAATTAATGAGTTAGGTGATAATGATGGTGATTTACATTGCTAAGAATTGGGATTTTCAAAGGGTCAATTGCGTTATTTTTGATAATACACATAGGTATGATGCATCAAGGTATAAAGGACCAGGATGGTGTGGTACCTAGTGTGATGGACTTTGACTCAATAATCAGATAGGAATATTATTGTTCACACTTAACATACATACTTCATTTAGGATGTAGTTCAGACATTCTAAACATCTCAGACCAAAACATAGAAAAGAAAGCTTTCCTATGTGGTCAACAAGATACCTATAATATCCTCCCTAATAACCAAACAAAACATGCATAACTAGGTTATTTTACATGTGTATCCCACAAGCATAGCAAATAAAGAGATAATGATCATTGCCCCATTCCTTTCTCTCTAAACCTGTTTTGTTTAGGCATCATCGAGAGGTCCTTGAAATGAGTGCATCAAATAAGATAAGTCTAGACAAGACCAAGATAAAGCAACCAAACAAGCTAATGTTCTTCGTACTGCTAACCAAGACTAAACTACTATGAGGTACCTAATACTTATGTCCATTGCAGGAAAGCTTCATCCTAGGACATGTAGTGATCAGGGTTTTGATGGGACTAATTGGGTGATAAGCTAATGATACTCCGAGTTGACCAACTTGCTTGCTTACTAACTTAGACTTCCAAGACTTTTGATGATTAGGTGTTCACTTTGGAACCTACTAAACTTGCTTCTGATTGACTCACCAAAGGGTGACAACAACGATTGACTTTATTATGAGTGAGACGATCACGGGTGAAAGTGAGATGAAATGGATGCACCATTTTGGGTTTTTCAAATGTTTTGAGGTTGCTTTTGGTATTTTCACATTTTTCAATATTTTTGGCATTTTCTAGGTTTATGATGAAGAGACTAACTTAAAGACCTATCCTAGGGGTCTCAGGAGCTGATCCATATATTAGTCTTGCCTACATTATACATGCAGAGACCACGTAGTTCGATAAATGATAGACTTGATGATGATAAGATGGAAAAATGGATTGCCATTTTATTGTTTGAAGGACTGACATAAGATGAAGACTAGATGGGAAAATAGATTGCCAATGCGACGGATGCCTAAAGGACTGACCTAAATGTCTCAGGGGATGATCAAAGATCAACCTTGCCTACGTTCAAGCTTAGAGACGATGTAGTTCGACAAGGTGAAAAACTGACAAGATTCAATAATGAATTTTTTGAATTTTTTTTGATATTTCGAGATGTTTTTGGATTCTTTGAGTGAATTTTGAGAAGATTACGAGAATATACACGAATCTGATCTAATGTATGTGGGAACATGCCCCCAGTGTGGTGCAATAGACTACTTTGATAATGGCAGAACAAACTGACCTTAGGAATATGCCAGGTAGTACCATGGTGGAATATGATATGGACACCAACTTAGGCTATGGTATGGTTGCGGGTGAATGGGTGGATAGATGGATGAGTCGCGTAGATCCTGGTGGATAGAGAGTGCTTTATTTACACTAAATGCCTGTTTGCCAGGTTTTCACCAAGGTACTTGTCCAAAGCACCACCAAAGTGGTTTTCACTAGAGGATGATTTTTTTTCTTTACTGTTTTCAATCCCTTTTCTAATTTTTTTTGGATTTTTGATTTTTTGATTTTTTTGTTGTCACCAAGATGCCTGTTTGTCAGGTTTTCATCAAGGTAACCATTTTTTTAGGACTTTTTCTGATTGTTTTTGTATTTTCTAGTTCCATACCTTACAAATTCTTAGGTAAAAAACTTTTTGAGGTGAGAGCTATTTATGGTCTCTGGCAAAGGCTCGCCTTCTGGTGTCGATAGCTGATATACCCCTGATTTGTAGCTTGTGGTGATGATGAAGGGCCCCAACCAGTTAGGCTCAAACTTTTATTTTGTATCCAGGTTGGGCACATTCTTTTGATTCTCTTTTAGCACAAGATCACCAACTTGGAAGGTGCGTTGCCTGATCTTCTTGTTGTAGCTCCATTTTAGGTGATTTTGGTAGACCTGTAGATGATTTAGGGCGTCCATGCATCGTTCATCTAGTAACTCTAGCTCATTCAGTCTTGTAACCCTGTATTCCTCATCTGTGATGAGGTTTTATAAAGATATTCTCTAGGATAGGAGCTCGATCTCGATTGGGAGTATGGCCTCTGATCCGTAAACAAGGGAAAATGGGGTGGTGCTTATTGACGTGCAAATGTTGGTGTGGTATGCCCATAAGGTGGGATTTATCTACACATGCCAGTCATGACCAGAGTCATTGACTATTTTCTTGAGGATTTTCAGAATGATTTTATTTGTAGCTTCTGCTTGGCCATTGCCTTGTGGATAGTATGGAGTGGAAAAGCGATGTTTGATTTTGAATTTTTCACATAAATCATGGACATCCTAATTCTTGAAGGGTGTCCTATTATCAGAGATACTGGATTGCGATACACCATATCGACAAATGAGTTAGTTGAGGATGAACTTGGATATTTTCTTTCCAGTGACGTAGGTCATGGGAATTGCTTTGAACCACTTTGTGAAATATTTGGTGGTGGTGATGATGAACTTATGGCCATTAGATGAGGTGGGTGAGATTTCTCCAATAAGATCGAGCCCCCACTAGGAAAAGGGCCAAGGTGTAACAATGGGATGTAGTTCTTGAGCCAGTGCATGAATGAGATATCCATGCTATTGGCATTGTAAACACCTTCTGACAAAGTCATGTGCCTCTCCTTCCATTGTCAGCCAATAGTATCCAGTTCTTAGCAACGTTTTGGCCAAGTTTATACCACTTGAATGCGAACCGCAAGTGCCATTGTGCACCTCAGTGAGAATAGTCAAGGCTTCCTCAGGTTTTAAACAACATAACAAGGTCCCGTCAACACTTCTACAGAAGAGGGTTTCTCCTAGGATGAAAAATCGTAAGGACCTTCTGACGAAGGTTCGCTTTAGGTTTGGGGTAATGTCGGTTGGGAGGATTCCTAATCTCAAATAGGTGTAGATGTCATGGTACCAAAAATCATCGGGACCAACGAGTTCACATGCATATTCTGATTCTGGTACCTCAAAAGTGGGTACAAGAAGCTGGTCTACTAGGAATTCGTGTTTCGAGACGTTGCGAGGGATATCTAGCAAGGATCTGATTGTTGCCATTGCATCCGCTGCTTTGTTGTTTTCCCTCAGTATTTTCTCAAAAGTGATGTCGATGAATGATTCCTTGAGGCTTTCTACCACCTTTTTGTAGGGTGCGAGCTTATCATCTTTAGTTTGGTATTCCCCATTGACTTGGTTAATGATAAGCTGTGAGTCTCCATAAACCTTTAATGCCATGATTCGCCACTGTGTTGCAATTTTGAGACCTATGGTTAAAACCTCATATTCTACAATATTGTTCATATAGGGGAATGCCAACTTATAAGACCTCGGTATGCAATCTCCTTGTGGGGTAATGAACAACACACTAGCTCCTGATCCATGTTGCAGGTGGGAGCCATCAAAGTACAATTTCTAGTGGTCAGCTACATTGAGATTGAAAAGAGACTCATCTAGAAATTCTAATATGAGTGGGTTTTCTATGTAGAGGGGAGCTTCTGCTAGCTGGTCCGCAATAAATTGTCCTTTGATCGCCTTTCACTCGACATACTTAATATCATGTTCAGATAGTATCATTACCCATTTAGCCATTCTGCTTGTAAGCATTGCTTTTGATAATAGATATTTCAAAGGGTCTATCTTGGAAATTAGCTTAATTTGATGAGCTAGCATGTAGTGCCTGAACTTCTAGGCTGCAAATACCAGTGTCAGGCAAGCCTTTTCTATTGATATGTAATTGAGCTCATGCCCTACCATTGTTCTGCTGATATAGTAAATCGCTCGCTCGGTTCCCTTTTCATCATGTTGGGCTAAAAGGGCACCAAGGGCGGCTGTCATTGCAGAGATGTATAGAATCAATGGTTTCCCTACAATTGGTGGCATCAACACAGGTGGTGTAAGTAGATATTCTTTGATTTTTATGAATGCTTGCTCACACTTGTCATTCCATTTGAATGCTACTCCCTTGTGGAGCAAGTGTGAATAGGCAATCTTCTTATCTGCCAGTTGTGATATGAATCTTCGGATGGATTGGAGTCTACCTTGTAATCCTCTGAGTTGGTTTAATATTCTTGGTACTCCCATATCAAGGATTTCTTTTACCTTTGTAGGATCCACTTCTATCCCTCTCATTGAAAATATATACCCAAGCAGCTTTCTTGATTGTACCCCAAATACACACATCTTTGGATTGAGTCTAACCTTGTATTGTTCTAGCCTATCAAAGATTGCACTTAGATTTGTTATATGGTCCTGTCTATTCTTTGATTTGGCCAGTATGTCATCCACATAGTCTTCAATAGTTTTGTGAATCATGTTATGGAAGATCAGTGTCATGGCTCTTTGGTATGTAGCTCCTGCATTCTTTAGCCCAAATGGCATCACATTCCAGTAGTAGGTGCCCCAAGGACATGTAAAGGTTGTTTTATGCTAGTTTTCCTTTACTATCATTATCTGATTGTATCCTGAGAAGCCGTCCATTAGGGACAACATCTCATGTCCGGTCATCATGTCCACTATCATGTCAATGTTGGGTAGTGGAAAATCATCCTTAGAACATGCTTTGTTTAGATCTCTAAAGTCCGTGCGGATGTGGATGCACCCATTTGGTTTTAAGACTGGCACAAGGTTAGATACCCACTCTAGATAATCAATTGGTTGTATGAAACCAACGTCTAAGAGTTTCTTTAATTCAATCTTCATGAGCAGAGCTATCTGTGGGTGCATTTTTCTTAACTTCTATCTAACTGGTTTTGCTCTGGGGTGAATGGCCAAATGATGAACTACTACTTCAGGATCTAGACCTGGCATGTCAGCATAGGTCCATGCAAAGTTTACCTTTCTTTTTTTTAGGAATGCTGCCAATAGTTCTTGTTCTTCTGTTTGAAGTGTTTGAGCATAGAATGTGATTTGCGGTTCTATCTCTGTTCCCAAGTTGATAGGGTTGCACTGCTCTACCAAGATTGCTGCCTTTTCTTGATGTAGAGCAGTAGGGGGAGATTGAATCCTTCATCCTCCGGTGCCTCAAAGAGGTTTTCACCATTGGATGTGTCCTTTGTTTTTACTATTTTGTGGTTAGAGAGTGCCACAATGTGGTTTTCACTCAATAACCCCGAGCTTATTCTCGATATTTTCCTTTTGCAACAAAAGGACTCAATCATCTCCCCATAGTATGCTTGGGTGTCTAATGTGATGTTGAAGCCTACCTTATAATCCCTAGATGGATCTGTATCCCTTAGTCCCTTGAATTCTTAGAGCACCTCATCATTTTCAAATGAGTCGAGAATTGGTGGTCCTCGTTGATCATGATCGATGAGTTGCGGGTGTACTAAGGTGATTTGGTGGGTTTGTTGGTTTGACTTAGATGTGGAGGCACTAACAATTAGTAGGGTGGAATCCTCAAAGAGCCTAGGGAGACCTGCTATGGTATCATCATCATCACTACTAGCACAAACATCAGTGACGTCAAAAGTGAAGTTATCAAGTGGGATACCTAGGCATATAGGTGGTCTAGGAGTGGTTGTTGTTACCTGAGGAGTGGACCTGACTATCCTTATGGGAGTACCTCTGCCACGTATGGTTATACTTAGAGGAGTATACCCAAGGCCAAGGTTATGCATTCTTCTTTCTACAATGATGGGCTCCAACCATCCATCACTGTTTCTTTCAAGGCTTTCGTTCCTGTTATAGCCCATACCAAACATCATTTGTAACCCTCTGTTAGTTTCCTACATGGGCAGGGTGGGGCTAGGCATTTCATCTTGATATAATGTGTTTGAGATGTCCTCCTCATCCACATTCTCTCGACTAAGATCCCCCCAATGGCAGAATCCAGAAGGTTCTGCTCTAACAGTGTGGACAGGTGTTTCAATTGGCTCGGGTTGTCCATGCAACCAAGGAGATTGTGGTAACTCTCCTACAACAAATGCATTTATTTTCATTTTTTAGTCACTGCATCCATTGTCCTGGATCATGTTTTTTATTTCAAATATGTCAGGGATGGTGAGTGTCTCTATTGTAGAAGTGGAAGCGAGGTTGGCTGGGTCAATATATGATGTAGATGGGCCTTCATCATTTTTTGGTACTTGGGGGATTTTATAAAACTTGGCTTCCAAGTTTTTGCAATATGTGAAAGGTTTGGGATCCCCATATATAGTAACCTCCTCCTTCTTGTGTGAGAACTTGATGCATTGGTGATATGTTGAGGCCACTGCCTTCATTCCATGGATCTAGGGACGTCCAAGGAGGATATTATATGGTAGGTCTAGGTCGAGGACCTAACAAGTAGTTTCCATTGTTGTCGGTTCCACTTGGATGGGTATTTTGATAGTGCGCTGAGACACTCTTTCCTGGTCATCATATGCCCTTATCGTGATGCTTTTTTAATTATTAATGGAATCCTTGATGAATACCAATTTCTTTATGAGTTTTAGAGAACATATGTTAATGCCTATGCCTCCATCCACTAGTACTCATTTGACTTTCTTTTTATGGATGAGCACTTGAAGGTGGAGTGTGCAGTTATGAGATGGCTACAGAGGGAAATCCTGGTCCAAGAATGTAATGAGATTTGGGGTAATGATGTTACCCACCATAGCCTAGAATTGCTCTATGTCAAGGGTGGTGAAGATGGTGGATGCAACTAATGCTTCATCAAGGATCTTCCTATGGGCTGCAGAGATTTTCAATAGTTCCATGATGGAGATTTGGACGGGAGTTCTCTAGCTGGTCAATGACATTGTAGTCATAATGGATGGCCTTTGTATTAGAAATGGGGGTCTTAGCTGGTGCCTCGGCAATGGTAACCTTTCCACCACGTGTGGTGACTCCACAGGCATTGTTGCCTCCCTTGATATTTATGAACGCGACCATTTCATCAACACACCCGACTATCTCCTCATACACTAGACTAGCACTAGCATACTTTTTCTTGCCCTTATTGTTCCCTTGATTATTTCCTTGATTGTTCCCTTAGCTATGGTTTGGCATTAGATTCATGTATATTTTCAAGTCTTGATTTCCGGCTGGCTGCTCGATATTGATAATCTTATCCTCAATGAGGTCTTGTATGATGTTTTTGTGTCTCATGCAATTGGCGGTGGTATGTCCTTTGACTTTATGAAAGTCACAAAGGAGATTTTCATTATACCATGGTGGTTTGGTCATGGGTTTCGTGTATTGCTCCAAGTTAGAGACTTTGATTAGATTCTCTTTTACTAGTTTCTTCATTATGGACTCAATCGATTCACCAAGAGCCATGAACTTTCTTTTGGGGGGATACTTGCCTCGAGGAGGTGTTCCTCCTTGATTACCCAAGTTGTTGATTTGATTGGTGGGATTTGGTTGTTGCTATGCTACTATCACATTAGTTTGCACATTGTTGCGATTATGATTTTGTGGTTGATGATGGGTTTGGGTATTCTGCTTAAGGGCACTGATGACCACTTTAGCATCGACCAAGTTCGAGGCTTATCATTGTAGTTGTTAGATAGGTGGTTATCCTGTAGTGGAGTGAATTTTGGTGCGTCTCCTCGTGCAGTAAGGGCTCTTTCGATGTTGAGTGCCTTTAGGATCAGTTTGTCATATGATGTGATGCACTGTATTTTCAAGTAGAACACCAAGTTTTCATATAGATTGGCTATGATGCTGCAAACGTGTTGTTCTTCTAGCATGGTCCACATGCTTTGATTGGCCTTGGATCACCATCTTTGCAAGAAGGATGTGAATAGCTCCCCTTTTCTTTGTTTGAGTGCAGATAATTCTTCCAAACTAACATCCATACCCATATTGAAAGCATAATTCTTAAGGAAGGCTTCCACGATTTCCTTGAATGTTTTAATGCCCGTGGGTAGGTGATAAAACCATTCCATGCCTAGACCAGTCAGACTGCGAGGGAAGAGTCGCATTAGATATGTGTCATCGTATGTGACCTCCATGCAATGCACCTGAAATTCCCTGACATGGTTTTCAGGGTTACCCATTCCATTGTACTTGACAAATTTCGGGATCTTGAATCCCTTTGGGAATGGTATCATGGTGAGACTTTTGTCGAAAGGGTAGGGGCACAAGTTTCCTGGTGTTCTCATTGTTTTTCCTTTTTGTAAGTCCAACACTTGCTATGAAAGTAGTTTGATTTGTGTTGTGACATCCTTGCTTGGGTCGGGAGGTTGAATGAATGAGTTGTGAGGTGTTTGAGGTGTTTGATGGGTGGGAAGAGTACTAGTGGGAATTTACTGCAAGCTCTATTGTACGTTCAAAGCATGTTGGTATGCCTACATTTGCGTCAACAACACTTGTTGTTGATCTTGCTGCTATTGTTCCAACAATGCTTGTTGTTGGTCCATCTGTTGTTGTTCCCATGAAGCCTGATGTTGGTCAAACTGTTGTTGTGCTAACAAAGCTTGTTGTTGGTCTAGCTGTTGTTGTGCCAACAAATCTTGTTGTTGGTCAAGCTGCTATTGTGCCAATAAAGCTTGTTGTTTGGCTTGTTGTTGTGGTTGAAAGTCTTGCAGGGCTTGTTGGTAATCTTGCAGATGGATTGCTTGTAGTTGTGCTTGGTATTGGGCTTGTGCCTGTTGGTAGGCTTGTGCTTGTGCTTGAGCTTGTGCTTGTGCTTGTGCTTGTGCTTGAGCTTGGGCTTGAGCTTGAGCTTGCGCTTGGGCTTGGGCTTGAGCTTGGGATTGAGCTTGAGCTTGCGCTTGAGTTTGCTGCTTTTGCTTGAGTACTCTCTGTTGGTTGGCCTTTTGAAGGGTTTGGATTAGAGTTGTGAATAAATTTGTCATGTTGGATTTTGGTGGGATTGGTGGTGGAACGGGAATCATGCCGACCATTATGACAGGTGAAGTGATTATGGTGGTGATTAGGATTTGGGTTGTTGGGGGGGTGGTTGAGATGTTTGGTCCTTGAGATGGTATGCTTTGGGATATTTGAGGACCAATTGATGTAGTGGCTTGAATGGTTGCCACTTGTTGTTGTGATGTTGTGGGCAAGAAGAGGTAAATTGATGTGATGTTCACATTGCTTGGTTCCGAGAAACTATTGAAGTTGAGAGGAGGAAAACCCAATTCGAGAGGTGACGTGTTTGTGAATGGAAATGGGGGAAGAGATTGAATGTTACCTTGAAAAAAAGTATTAGCAACATTAGTCGTTCCAAACAAACCCCCTTCTCCTAGTGGTAGAGAAGTTTGTATGTTTGATTGACAGGCTAGTGTTGCATAGAATGAAGATGAGCCAATGTGGTTACGGAATGTGAGCGGGATGTATGGGTGGGATGAATTTTTTGAGACAAAAGTACCTGGTGTGGTGGTGACAACTACCTCTTTGTTTGCCACAAGGCGATGCCTTTGTAATTCTTGAAACATGGCACTCCCCTTGTTTACATTCGGCGAGGTTGGTGTGATGGCCAATGTGGTGTGAGGTATTTCTTGATTGACATTTGACATCGGGGATGTATTTGTAAGAGGCACATATGTACTAGTGCTTGTGTCAAGGTTGGAAGGGAACTGGACCCCTCCTCCTGCTAGCGTATTTAAGTATTTGAACATGGCACTGACAATTTTGTGGTTCTCTAGATTTTGAACCATTTTTATCATTTCAGATTGTGTCATCCCCATGTCTTCGTTTCTCATGTCCTCTTGAGGATTTTGTGATGATAAAGGAGAGTTACTTGGGGGATTACTTGATCCCGCTAGGTTTATTTCGGGGGTTAACTGACTCGTGTCCACAGAAGTTGATATTTCACTGATATTCTCCATGTTCTTCTTGTATTGAGATCTTGTTTGGACCATAAAAAATAGGGATTGTTTGATCCTAACCTTTTAGGCCCAAAAGAGAAGAACTAGGGAAGTTAAATGATCAAAGATGGTGGTAATGCTGATGGGATAAACGGATGGAACAAGTGAATGAAACCTTTTGGAGAAATTTTGAAGGTTTATGCTAAACTTGTAAAGACTAGATTGATTGTGATAATTTGACTAGATGTGTTTAGTCAAATAGGATTGTACTGAAGTTGTATTCCCTAGGAAGTTGCGTTATCCTAGGGGAACTTGCACAAGCGAATGAATTGGCTAAGTGTGTTAAGCCAATGTAATTTTGAACTAATAGACCTTAGGAAGTTGCATTATCCTAGAGGTAAATTCATCCAAAGGTTTGACTATTTTGGCTAGGTTTGTTAAGCCAAGATAGGGTGATATTGGTTTAGCCCTTTAAGTTTAGCATGAGTAATTTTTCTAGAGTTCACAAAAGGTTTGTTGATGAAATGAGATTTGGTTGATGGAGGAATGAATGAGGATGATGACTTTGACCTTGAACCTTAACCTAGACATGACACTCTCTACAAAACCTCGGTATTGAAGAACATGCTAGACTTCCTATGGGAGAAAAGAAAACCTTTCAAAAAGTTTGAGATTTTGTTGATAATAAAATACATACAACGTTGGATTATTCCTTGAGGCCTTTTTGTAGAAGTTGTATACAAGTCTTTCTCTTACTTCAAGGAGCATCTCAAGGCGTTGCTCACGAGCTTTTAGACTAATCTTCTTGAACTTTCGTTTTGGGATTTTGATCTTGCGGGAAATCTTTGAGACCTACACATATGAAGTTCAATTTGTCCTTTTATCTTGGTTTTAATGAATTCCTTTTTTATCAAAGACACTTGCTTGCTTATGTTTCAAAATATATGTCTAATGTCCCTATTTCTTTCTCATCCCACAAGGTCCATTGTGTGGAAATCGAGGAAAATGGGGAAAAAGTTTCTTATGTTTAACCTTGTTGAAAACAAATGATGGTAGAATTTGTGCACTTAGAAACCTCTAGGAATATGATCCCTAGGGAAAGCAAGAGTGTTTAAATTCGTCAAGAGTATTTCTTTCTCACAAAGGGTTTGAAATTTTAAGGTCTTGTGAATGTTTGTTTTCAAGTGTTTCTTGAGAACCAAGCACTGTGTTCTTTTCTTTCAAGCACTTTTACAGTCCTAGGATGATGAGGCAATATCTTGTTGGGTTCTCACTTGGACGAATCCAGCTGCACATATCTTATATGAATGGCTAAATGCTTGACCCCACTGGCTCCCCTCCATGGCACACACTTCTCGGGTCAACCAAGCATTAATACCCATGAATCTCCCATGGCATACCTTCCATTTCCACAACAAAACTGCATGTATAACGTGGGGCGGCTTCAAAGGACATGACCTTTTGCACCAACAAGATAGACAAGGTTTTGGTCTTTTTCTAAACAAAGGGTTCTAATGTGGGCATTCCATTCGTGGGGGGTTATCCAACATCGGTGAGATTCCGTTTCTATTCATCTCATCAAAATAATCCTCGTGATTCTTGAATTTTCCTCAAGAATCCACACTTATATATCGGTTAGAAGTCGCTTGGCTTTAGTGTGTTCCTGGTTGGGTCATTCCCTTGGGTGAGTACTTTTTCCCACAAGGCAAGCCCTTAAGATAAACAATAGCAAATAAACATATTCGTAGTTTGATCAACCTTTGTTTAAAAACAAAAGGAGAACACTTGCAATAAATTTATTCACACTCGCATGTTTTGTTCATTTGTTAAGTGCCCAGATTAAAATGTGGAGGCAATATTTTTAACAACCTAATATCACCAAAAAAAAATTGATTCTCAAGATCGCAATGAAGCACGAGAGAAGCGCATACACATTTTAAATGATATTAACTTGTGAAAAGGATTGCAAAACATTGAAAACACTTGTTCATTTTAGACCTCAAAGCAATGATGAGTTTTGTTTAAGCACCAAATGAAATGTGAGATTTCCTTGTTCAATTTTTAACCCTTTAAACAAAATCTAGTATGTTTGTCTAAAGTTCTTTTTAGCCCCTTGGTAACTTTTGAAAAGAAATTTGATTTTGTTTATTTTAGGACCCAATGGAAATTTAGTGTCCTAAGATGAATGAACTTATCAAATTCTTTAAAGAGTGTTGGAAAACACTTTAGTGTTTAAAAACACTTTGTACAAAATAAAAAAAACCATGGTGTCATAATAACAAAATAAAAATAAAATTGCTTGTTCTTTTTAACCCAAACTGAATTTAGTGTTCCTAAGGCCAAAGATATTTAACAAATTTCTTAAAGAGTGTTAAAGAACACTTTAGTGTTTAAAAACACTTTGGGTTTAGTGGACATGGTGTCATGATAAACTTCTTCCTTTGCTCCAACCTGCAAAATGATAGAAAAACTAGAGAGCCAAAAAGACAGAAAACTAGGTTAAAGATTAAAAAATCCTAAATTTAATAAGCACATGGTAATTTTAAATATTACTAGTTTTTCATGGCATAGTTTAAAAAAGCGGCAGAGTTTGGAGTGAAAGTGGCACTATATAGCATTGCGTAGTTGACTTTGCACGACGCTCTGTAGAAATAGAGAGTGCAACAGTGGCACAACAGAGGCAAGTGGTGAAGTTTGGACATGGCTCGATTTGAAATTTTGAATTTTTTAAGCGAGAAAGACGAAGCGGTGGAGTTTGGAGGACACGCGGTACGATATAGTGCTGCAGCAATAAAAGTGGTGCAGTATAGACCCACGCGGTGGAGTTAGGAATTTAAAAAGAAGATAGGCGGGGAGAATCTACGGTGATGTTTGGGAAATTAAATGCGGGTCAGTATAGTGTCGCGCCTCTATGAGCGGCAAAGTATTGCACCATGGTGCTAAAAGCGGTGAAGTATTGTGCCATGGTGCTGAAAGCGGTGAAGTATTGTGCCACGGTGTTGAAAGCAGTGAAGTATTATGCCGCGGTGCTAAAAGCGGCACAATATAGCACCGCACGGCTGAGTTTGCAAAAAAAAAACATTAGAAACTGCAGAATTTTTGAAAAACATGATTAAATTTTAAATTCAAGCCCTCCTTCTAGTGCCAAAATGTGAACCCCTAAACCTGCAAATGCACAAGAGCAACAAAGAACATTAGTTGTTAGTTCAAATGAATGCAAACAAGTATGAGAGATTCCCCATAAAATCCATCTATTTAAACTAAAATTAGGAACAAAGATGAAGAACACAATACAAGAAATGAAATTAAATCCTAATCAAGTTAATAGAATGATGATCCCATGGGGGAATTGGTCCCAATGAAGTGCTGCAATTGGCCATTTCTCAATTCCTAAGTTGCAATGTGGATTGTTTGAACAATGGTCAAATCTCCAAAGAGATTTGAGCATAACCTTGTCACAATTAATGAAAATGGTGGATGATTGAGTGCAATGGGAAAAATTAGCTCTCAATGTGAAGAGAGTAACTTTGCATGAAGATTGTGGATGAGAAGTGAGGAGAGAAGTCTCCAATTTATAACTTTCAATTTGGAAGAGAAAACAAGGTTTGAGCAATGTGGGACAAAAGATAATCCAATGGTATTGTGCCACTTGTCCACATGTTGTTGGATGAAGAATGACCACAATTTGGTCAATGTGCATGATAAATGCATAAATTTGAATTTGAAATTGTGAGATGACTTGTTTAAGAGGGAAGGGAAATGAAGTTAATGTCATTTTGCTCAAGGTCAAGGACATGTAAGAGGTCTGAAATGCCTTGTTGGAAGGACCAAGCCCACTTGGCCTTTTTGAATTCAAATGAGGGAATATTCCCTTTTGATGCCTTGTGAGGGAAAATAGATGAATTAATAAATTAAAGTATTTGATTTATTGTGCAAATTGCATTCTCTAGAGAATTTTAATAAGGGGGTTTAACTTAATCATTGTTTTGATTAACTTAATGAAGAATTAGATGATGTGACAATCTAAACTTAGATTTATGAATTAATTTAAGTCAAGAATTGAGAGCAAATGATTTATTAAATAAATGATTTGATTAATTTAATCAAGAAGGAACATGTTAGATTAAATCAAATAAGGTTTAATTTATTTAATTTAATAAGAGGACTTTAGAGATTTTAATCAAATAAAATAATTTATTTAATTAAACAAGGATGTAAGGTTAATTAAATTAAATTGATTAATTTAATCACTGAAAGAGGAAGACTTAATCCTATAAATAATGATTTATTAAATTAAGAGATAGAATGTGATGAAATGCTGAGAAAATGATTTAAGAGGAAATGTTGTCAGTAAATCGGGATCAGGTGTGCCAAAATGAACTTGTACATTTTCCATGTCTACACCATGTTGAATGCCTAACAGGTTTAATTATACCTCCATCTCTAAGTTTCGCCAATTCCTCCTGCATTTTTGGTTCCAATGTAGGGTTAATAGGTCTTTGTTTCTGCCTAAAGGGCTTTGTATCTGGTTTCAATGGAATTTCATGTTGAAATAAGTCCTCCTTATATGCCTTGAGGTCCTCATAAGACCATCCAAACACATGTTTATATTTTCTCAATAATGAAATTGACATTTTTCGAGTAGTCGGGCTTATTTTCTTCCCAATATATACTTTTCTTGGTGTCAGTTCAGTCCTTAAATTTATCTCTTCAACATCTTCTTTTTTGATTGGTATTTGTTTCATGAGGGACTGATCATTTCCATCATATACTCTTTCCAACACTACTAGTCCTTTGGGAATTTTATTAGTCTTAAGCTGAAAGACCTTCTTTCTGAATACTGTATGTTCTCCATTTATTTCTTCCACAAAGGCATTTAAATTGATTTCTTGAGCTTCATATTGATCCATACAGTGAAGGAACTTTAAAAGATCAATGTCATCATTAAAAACCTACCAACTGTATATATTGTCTGGTACAACAAAACTTATTTTGAGCTCAATTTGGGATATCCCTGCTAGTGTGGTGTCATCTTGTCTCGATGCTACATTGGCTAGGAAATCTGCCATTATGTTTTTAGATCTATCCACCCAGTCAATGGAGAAAGCATCAATTAGTTCGATTGTATCCCATATTGCATTCCTGTATTGATTCAGCCTTTTATTTTTTGCTACATATTTTGATCCTATTTGTGACACCACCAACTCCGAATCTCCAAAAACAGTTAATAGTTTAACCTTGTGTTTAACAGCTATATTCAAACCAGTCAACAAGGCTTCATATTCTGCCACATTATTTGTACATTCAAATGCTAACAAAAATGAATATTTAAAAGTTGAACCATCAGGCGATATGAACACTATCCCAGATCCATTACCTTCTTGGTTGCATGCCCCATCAAAGTACATTTTCCATACCCCTTGTTGATTTTCAAAAATATTTTTATCAGTTGGATCTTTATTTACCAACTCAGGTTGAGATAATTCTACTCTAAAACTCCCCAAATCTACATAACATAAGCAATTAAGCTGCTCTTGAGGAACATATTCAACAATTTGATTCATTTTAGGCTCTTGATACAACCTGACTTCTTCTCCATTCGCTAGTATGGTGGCATATGATATATCGAACTGCACATTACCCCCTATTGCCACAGTCCATTGTCTTGATAGAAGCATTCCAAACTAGGGAGGTGTGTCAATTATGGTTATATCAATATTGTAGGCAGCTTGTGGGTAGGTTGCTAATCTTACTTCCACATTCTTCATTATTCCCATGATTGGAATAAGCCTGCTATCCATGTTATAGCATTTACCTCCTCCCACATCTATCCACATACCAAGTTGTTTCATTACCCCTACTGGCATGATATTCATGGAAGCACCTGAGTCTATCATGCAATTTCTCACTAGTTTTCCACTTATGAGTAAAGTGGTAAAAAAATGGGTCAATCTGTGGTGTGTTCATTAGGCAGGCCTTTGGAATTTCTACCTCCTTTTTATTATTCACTTCAAGGACTTCCTTATTTTTAGGGTTTATATTTTGATTCCCATTAGACATCAATCGTATGGAACCTTCCCTATATTCCTTGATCTTCATCATTTCAATTAATGGGATAGACATTTTTAGTTGAGACAAGGCTTGTATAAAATCAAAGGATGTACCCTTAGTTTTGATCACCTTCTTTGGTTCTATCAATTCTCCCTTATTTTCTTCCTTTTCCCCTTTATATGTTTGACTTGGCTTTTGTTTATTTATGGGGACTTCTTTACCTTCTTTGTTAGGAGCACACTTCTATTCTTTCTTGTCAAATTTCTTATCACCTATCTTCTTTGATGTCTCATCAGATACCTTTTTGTTTTTTACAAATATTCCTCTTGGGACACCTTCATCTTCATTCACTGTTTTGTTCCTCAATCGATATTTGCTTCTAGCTTCCTCCACTACTACAATAGTTAATCTTTTAATCTCTTCTTCACTTGGTCTCCTTATACTGCATTTATTTGTCTGACATGATGCAATAGGGGGAGCTTGCTCATTTTCACTTTCTTCATAGTTAGAAAATATTTGTTGCTTTGCCATATGAATATTGTATTTTAGATGATCAACGTTGTATTCACATCCTTCCTCCTCTGAAGATGAATATTCTTGCTCCAAAGAATTAAGAGTGTGGGAGGTTAAATAGACATTGAGATCTTTCCCACCATCACCTTCCAATATGTCCTCCTCTGGTATTGACTGAGCTATGACACAATGCTTTGGGCAGTGTGGTGCATAAAAAATTGAGCACCAAGGACTCTTGTATACCATATATGATCCTTTCTTTCCTAGAGCATCCGATGTCTCCTTATTCCTTGGTCTATTAGTTACTGGCTTCACATCCTTCCAGTTTGAATTATAGGGCATGTTGTGTAATCTTGGTCTTTCATTCCTATAAGTATTTTCTTGCCTATTTGGAGGAGCATATGGGGGAACCCTAGGGTTTTCCCTTTTAGAAAACATCCCTCCAGCCTTCCTATTATTTTCAATAGTCAGCGCTATTTTTTGAGCTTCAATCAGACTCCTAGGATCTTTGTTTCTCAATTCATATGCTATCTTCGGATCAAAGGCTTTCAAATATATACTCAATGCAGTATGATCAGCCAAATTGGATCCCTAATGTATTTTATTATGCAATTTAACAAACCTTTGATTAAAGTCATAGGTTGACTCGTTTTGATGTTTATGTATAGTTACCCATTCGTGCAATGCAAAGTCTGATGCACATTGGTTCCCATATTGCTGAAAAAATTGTTCATAAAATATATGAATGGAATCAATGGATATTGTTGGTAAACAATTAAACCAATCCCTAGCATCTTCAGTCAATGACATCATAAATAGTCTCATTTGTACATCCTCATATTGCATATCCAGATCTTGAATAACTACTTTAAAGTTTCTCAAATGCTCCTCGGTTGTGATTGCACTACTTCCTGTGAATTTAGGGACTAGGTTTCTCCAATTGTTATCCAGAGGGTAAGGGTATATTTGGAATCCGGTCAAATCAAACTCCCTAATCATGGTTGTATATTGTGGAGGAGGGTTTTGGTAATGTTGATGCTAGTATAATGGATTACTATTTTCCACATATTGTTGACCTTGTGGGGGTATGTGCTACTGATAAGGAGGTGGTTGAACACCCTTATGTTGTGGTGGAGCATTTTGATGTCCACATTGGTTCTTTGGCTGACTTTGGTGGGCCTGTGGAGAATTTGATGGTCTCATATTATTATTTTTATGAGGGGGCATATATTTAGGTGAGTTAGCCAATGGCGTTTTAATCTAAGCCTTTTGCAACTTCAATTTCTCAAATTATTTCATTTCTTGAATCCTTTTCTCATATTCTATCCTTAATCTTTTTGTTTCTTGCCTCATGCATTCTAGCTATGCATCTACCTCATTTTGGGTCATGAGTTCATGATTCTCTTCAAACACTTCTTCATATTCAAGTCCCTCCTCAAAAAGTGTTGCTCTCTGCTCATATTCAAACTCTCTTCTTTTTTTAGCCTCAAAATCAGCCATGAACTTGTCATCCCTCTCATGATTCATTTCCCAGAGGGGGTTTTTCTTCTCTTTTGGAGTGTGGAGTTCTTTAGATGGGTTGTTTTCATTTGTTAATGCATCATATGAATTATGTGTTTCCACTGGTGGTTTCGATGTTTTGTTTCTTGTTGCTAGGCCCCGATCATCAGACACTTTCTTGCCCTGATCATTTTTAGAATTCCACTTACTTTTGTCAATAGGACCATCATTATCTTTGTATAAAGATCTTCTTCCCTGCATATTGTGAGTAATCGTGATGGTCTGAACTCTAGGATGATTTCTTTCTTATTTGTATTTTATTGTATCAGTCTCAATGCTTTTGTTCATTCAGAGTTACCACCGAATTTTTCCAAAAGTGAGAAAGATGATATTATTTCACCTAGCGGAGTCAATTTTCAAATTTCTTTAATTATGATTCTCATTTAATGAATCTATATGGAGAGGTTTTCTACCACCGGACCTGTCTCAAGTATTCCCCAGTAGAATCGCTAATTTATTGAGTCTCAGAAATGTAGGTTTGAACCATGAGAGGTTTCCAATCTCTCACAATGTTATTGGCCAACTAACGAGGCCAACCAGTATAGTTGAACCTTCTACTCTTAAGGCTCTGCCAACCTAGGCGGGTGTACCTATATGAATGCTGCAGATTTTGAAATATGCTTCCTACTTGAATAAACTATCCACAAATGGCAATTTGAAAGTGGAGAGGTATGATCTAAATTTGGTATAAATTGTATATGCAATATAAAGGTAAGAAGTAATATGTTTAGTTAAGAGATGTAAATAAAATGGATGAAACCTAAAAGGATAAAATAAGACCAGTGCCTTGTTGGGTAAAACGGAGTCAAGTGAAAGCCTTAGATGAATGACTTCTATCTGACAGAGATTCTAATTATTTGGTATATGATATTAGTCTATAACTTGTATAAACATGCAATAATGTAATTATCAAGCTCTTCTTAGTGATCTAAATGATACTTCTAGATTACTGTGAATGACTTGAAGGATTTAATCTTTACTTGAAAGAACCAACCAATCATACCACACAAATACAACAAACGTGTATTAATAAAATGAGAATATACTTGATATATCAAGTTAAATAAAAAAGAAATATCAACCTTGGAGACAACTTGATAATATTTTTAATTAATTTAACAAATAATTGATACCAGAAGGGTGCCACAAAATCAAAGTTCTTTCATTGATCCCTCAAAACTTCATACATGCATCATGGTCCTTTGAATTGTAAACATTTCGAAAAATATTCTATTCTAACTATCTATTTTATTCCTTCTAATCCACCTTTGCAACTAATTTTCAAATATTTATACAATACATTCCAAGGGTCATGACCCTTCATTTTACTGTGCAACCGCTTGATATTCTGATTATGGTCATTTATAGTCTGTGATAGAAAAATATTTGATTATATTGCCTTCATCGGAAAATCAAACATTTCAACTATAATTCACCTTTTATATTTCATTTTATCATTCCCACCTTCAATATTTTATGCCTTTAAATTTACTGCAATACCGTGGGCTTTGACTTTTCCTCTGCAATATAGCGGTGATCGGCCACACACTAACTATCATGGCTTCCAACTCCTCCATCGCTACATTGTGGTCAAGCTTTATCTCCTCGTGGTGTGGCAGTACTAGCATTTACTGTCATCTCTCACCATTACTCGCATTACCATGGTCAACTCATTGCCTCTTCATGATACCGTGGTATCCAACTATCACCGCCTTCTCACCATCAATTTTCCCTTTACCGCACTACTCTGGTCAACCTATGATCGGCCGCGGTATAGCGGTGGCTGGTCTTCACTATCTCTCTTACTGTTACCGCATTATTGTAGCTTACTCAATGCCTTCTCACAGTACCGTGGGGTAACCGCTAGCTGTCTCCTCTACTCTTACCACTCTACCACGGTCTACATGATAATCACGTGTGTTATCAGGATTAACATCTATTGTCACCTTTGGTTGCCTACCACCTTACTGTGGTCATCATCTTGACTAGCTGCGGTATCACAGTAACTGTGTCGCTGATTGTCAACTTTTATCTCCTCATTGCTTTCCTATTACTGCGCCACCATGGTCACTATGTTAACCGCACGTGGTATAGCGATTTGGCATTACCTGCTAAGCTTTGCCACTTCCTCCATCATCTCTCGCCTATTATTGTGGTCTTCATGGTGATAATCTGTGGTATCATGGTAACCACTCTCTGCTACCTCGTCGCCATTTATCTAACCACCATCGCAATACTATGGTTTGTGAGCTGACCCCCTGCAGTACCACGGTGGGATGTCTTGACTCTTTCTCGGCTGGTTACTCACCTCCCATTGCAATACCATGGTCTATGTTTAGACCGCGTGTGGTGGCGTGGTATGCGCTTTGCCTGCCTATTAACCGGTACCACCATACCGTGAGGCCATTGTGGGAGGCCGCGGTAAGGCGGTATGATGTGAAAAGTGAATAGTACGACAACAGTGGGGGTATAAAGTGTATGAGCATTTTGGAAAGGGGGAAAAATGAATTTTTATTATAAAAAAGACAGAAAAAATATTAGATTCAAATGGGGAAGCCTTTGGGTTTTTATTAAAAATTTTAGTTCTAACAAGATTCATCTTTTCTCCCTCGAATAATGCATGTTAGAGGCATAATAACATTTAAAAACACATTAAAACACAAAATAAAACATACACCACATGATGGGACAACGTAGTGCAGGGACTCCAAAGACAACCTGGATGAAAGCAACAAATGTGGAAAATGGGAGGAAACATTACAACGAAGGAAGTGAGGAGACAATGGCATCGTTAGGTGGTTTTCCTACCTTTTGTCAGCCATACCATAATGGTGTGAGTTCGACCATAAAACCTTCCAAACTAGGGGCTTGCATGAGAAGCTATCATTTTCATTGAACTCCATGCACTTGTGGGCATTGGAAGTGGATTGACATGAGTAAGAACTACATTCTAAATTGTAATAGGTATTGTTTATTGAGAAGATGTTTTCAAATATGATATTGAAAAAAATGATTGAAGGTTGGAAAACACTCTCTATTGTGATTTTTTCCATTCTACACATTGAAAGCTAAAGGTTTTGAGAGCACATTGTGGAGTTATCAGTGGGGGATATATAAAACTATCCAAATTCACCTAAGAGGTGAGTAACCAATTTATTTGTTACTTGTAAAGGGTTTTAACACATTATTTGGTTTGTAGGTTTCATAGCACCCAGTGTTTTCCAATCTGTAATTACACATAGAAAGTATGAATTTAATGAAAAAAAATTATTAATTACACAGTAAGAACCCAATTGGTTGGTCACACCTCAGGTGAATTTGGATACTTTTATGTATCTCCCACCTAAAATTATATTGTTATTTGGAATATCTTGAAAACATTTTTATTTCATAGACAATAAGAATGTAATGAATTTCACCTTGAAAATATTTAACAATTGTTAGTTATAGTATAAATTAGATTTTAATTTCTTTGTATGATTGAAACAAAAACTGCACAAAATAATTGCATATTCTAAAACACAATTTGGGTTATTATTTGTTTCATTCTACGTGTTTAAATCTAAAGGGTCGAGAGCATGGGGAGGAGTTATAGGTGGGGGTGAATAAAACTAACCAAATTTATCCAAAGGGTGACTAACCAATTTGGTTGTTGCATGTAAAGGGTTTTACAACACTATGTGGGTTACATGTTTCTTAACACATTGGGTTTCCCAATTTCATTACATTGTTGTTATCTACAAAGCAAAAGGTTTTCAAGAAATTCACAAAACATACCAAATTGAGGTGAGGGGTGACTAACCAATTGGGTTGGTTTAGATCTCGATGATCCTACACTAACCTTTTTACTTCAAAAATAACTATTTCACATGTAATTAGATCCTTAAGTTTGGATTTTCCTTGGGCATCCAACTCTAAGGGTTGGAGTTTCATGCCAATGTCCAAAGACATTTTTTATAAATTTTAATAAAGGTACAAAATCTCAAGCATTCTCTCCATCAGGTTTGCACATCTTTCAATGTTGAGTTGAAAAAATAAAACAATGATGTCAATCTCCCTTACCTTTGTAACCATGCATTTTTTTCTACATTTTGAATATGTTAAGGTTTTGATCTTTAATTTTGTTTCTCAATTTCTTATTTTTTTGCTGAAAAACCTGTGTAGTATTTTTTATTTCATTTTTTATCTAATAATCAAATTTTGAAACAAATTACACTTTTACATTCTAGATTCCATTTTATACACACAAAAAAATCTTGATTAGCTTCCAAAAAATATGGCAGAGCATATGCTCAATTTTATGTTTTTTAGGATGTGCCCACTTTGACAATTAGTAAAAAATAATAGATTATTAAAAAATAAAAAAAAATTACATATAAACTATATCTTGTTAGCTAAAGTTTCAACAAAGAAATTTTTGAAAGACTAAAAAAATGTTAACACTTTAGGGGAGCACACTAGACAATATGTTATATTTTTGACAAAAATGGGAGAAATTTGTGTGCTCCACATATATGAACCCTTTAATCTCTGCCATTTAAAAAAATAGTTGTGTAGAAAGTAGATTCAGAGCACTACAACTCTAGTTTTTGTCAAATCTTCAAATTTTGAGTGTAACTATCTTCAATTTTTCATCCAAGATCAATACTTAATGATTTTAGCAAAAGAAATAGTGGTCCCCATTTCCATGCACATAGTTGGGATTTAAAACGATTATGTTAGGTACCACAAATATTTGACTTGGATGTGATTATTTTATGATTAGGTATACAAATCATTAATGGTTGTGCACCTCACTAATACCCCTTGAAGATAAATAGTCTATTGTGGGAGTGGTGGTACTTGGGTTGGCTTTAAATCAGAGTTATGTCCATCGTAGTGATTAAAATTGTTGATATCTAATCTTGTGACTTTAGTTTATATATAGCACTAGTTATGACCATTAAAGTGTAATTGAGATTACAAATAGGAGGACTAATTTCCTACATAAAATTTGAATTCATCTTGTCCTATTATTTTTGTAGGTATAAAATATAGATGTGGCTTGATCTTGTATTAATTCGTCATAAATAGTGTGACAAGACCTTTATTTACTTGATTTGAAAAGGACAATGTTAAAATTTAGAAAATGGTAGTAAAACTATTATGAATATTTAACTTATAAATAATATAAATTACCTAAACGTGAGGAATAAAATTATTTAGTGTTAATTTTATTTCTTCTATTAGTAAAAATGACTAAGGGGACACACCCAAATACTAAGAGTTTGAAAATTACATCAAATTTTGGCACCATAATGAACCAACCTAGTGGACAATATACTATAAAATTTTATGCCTAGGGATAATAAAAATTCCCCTCATGTTTGAATACACAACCAATGATGTTATCTATAGTTTGGAATCCAACTAAGCATTAGGAAACAATAGAAATTTATTGTGTATCCACAACCTCCATTTCTTTAGGGTTTCAGAACTCTAATGCAAATGACTAGTCCACACCAAGTTCCAAGGATAAAAAATGTCCTTCAAGATCCTAGTTCCCCACTACACGCTTTGTTGTCTAATTTATAATTTTATTTGAAGCATTAATTAATTTATGATTATAAATCCACTCGTTAATCTCTAAAAAATCAATATGTATTGGAAAAGCTAATAATTACTTGTTGAATTCACATAATGATCCTATGATAATATTCTTGTATTCTAGAATTTAACTAGTCTATAATATAAGAATAGTTTTGAAGGTATTTTTGGATGTTCTAATGAATGAAGCTAACTATCCTAAGGGTTTGAATGGGTCAAATAGTCTAGGGTCTAGGTAATCCTCCTATGAAGGGGCTTAATTTTAGTGAGTATGAATTTGTATTTTCCTATATTAGAAATCCTTATGAGAAATTTCTCTTAATTAATTTATCTCTACGACCTTGTTAGCTCTCTATGAGATGAAGATAATCATTATAATTCTATCTATATTCCATGTTAATATATAATTTATGTTAATGATATCTTACTGATATTGATACTCAACTGATGGCTCTCAACACTAGTCAATGACTTGCTATTTTTTAATTAAACATAATACTGCCAATTCAAGCTTAAAGTGAGCTCACAATTTAGTTATGATTGGGAACCTTGTCATCAATCTTGTGTTGGCCTAGTGAGTATCAAAATTTCACCAAGAATGAGTCAATTAAACCCCATGTTATTGAAACATAGAACAATAGGGTTTTATCAAAGTGAATGGATCAAGATGACAAACCAATAATTTTCACTATGAAACATTCAATTATGAAGGCCAAAATGCAAAAATAAAACTTAGAAACTAACCCTAATTTTTATAGCAACTATGAGGGAACTTTTTAGAGCTCAAAATGGTGTGTACCTTACTACAAGAAGCCCTTTTTTAGGGCACAAAGGACTCATTCACCTTTAGTGGTGAATGGGTCCTTGTTAGGATTTTTTAAATTGAGATACAAGTTATTTTACTTTGATTTTTGCACTCTCAGATCCTCGGTTTCCAACTCCCTAAAACCTTTAATAAATTTTGTAGCTTCCTTTCTTTGTTCTTGCACTATGAAGGTCAACTTTGCAACTTGACAACTTTTGACAATACTACTCTAAAATTCTTCTCCACTTGATATTGAACCTATAAATTTGAAAACACACACTCAAGAGGAGAAAAACTTGTTGATTTGTAGTGAATAGGGGTTTTCCTAAGTCAAACCCCATTTAGGTAATTAAACCAAATGATGAAATAAGGAAATTGAAGTATGAAACATGAAATATGTAATTGATGATACCTTGGATGTTGTCTTGGAGTGTAAATCTACATACTAACATGTAGTGTCCATGAAGAATGTAGATCTTAGATGTGAAACAATGCTTGCAAGTAGATCTTCAATGCTACATCCACTATCTTAGCTCAACAACATGCATGAATGCACTATGCCTTAGACATGTGATGAAATGATATTGAATTGCTAAAACAAACTCTTGATAATCTACATTGAAATTCCTTTGAAATGCTCTTGTAATGCTCTAATACTTGAAAACTTGAATTCTTAGAACTCTTCTAAACTTTCTAGGAGAAACAATGTGAATTAACCCCTTATTTATACTAAATCTAAAGGTTTACCTCAAAATTCAAACAATTCAAGTTGACATCAGATTTGGAAATGAATGTTATTAAAATCCCACCCGAATCAAATTCAAGAAAGGGGTCCTCATTAAGGGAGGACCCATTCACCACCTATGGCGAATGGGTCCTAGCACAATTTTTCAGGACCTTTCCTTCAAGGGGTGAAATAACATCAAAAACCCATGTCAAATGTGCAAAGAAAGGGAGGTCCTATAGAGGAAGGACCCATTCGCCATCTAGGGAGAATGGACCTCCTAGCACCAATCTTTAGGACCTTGATTTTTCCCAGTTAAATGTTTTATAATTTGAATTATGGCTGTCGAGATGGACCCTCAAAAGGTGTCACAAATAAGGCTTAAATTTGAATTAAAGGGGTTAATTAATTGTAATTAACAAAAACTAATTAATGAGACACTAAATGAGTTTGAAAGTGTGTTATAACACTTTACATCACCATAAATAGGGTACAACTTAGGTGCATTTTATTAAAAAGGGACCCAAGATCAATGTGAATGTGTACAACACAATACAACATTAGGCCTAGGAAAAATTAGGTTAATTCAAAGGCAATTATTCCCAAATTAAGTAAAGAAAAGGGATACTTTTTCCATTACTAAATTTTCCCCCCACTTTAGTGAGAGGATGACCCCATGTCAAACTCACACTAAAGTATACAGTCAAGACACTTAAGTATACATCAATAAAAAGGATGCATAATCATCCCTTGTCAAAGGCCAAGAAAAAAAAAGAAAAATAAAAGTATCAAGAAAAAAAATTCTAACATGATGTGGAATGGGGTTGCTTATCTATAACATATATTGCTCACTCTGGGGTAGTGGAATCTTTATTTGTCCACTAGGTGAGTTATCCCAAAATATGTGTCGCTCACTTTGGATTATTGGAGTTCCTCAATCTATACACTAGGTGAGTTATCCCAACGAGGTGGAAAATGAGAGAATCATATTAGCCTCTCATACCATACCGAAGTTATACTCCTGACAACTTCGATAAGGTACCACAATGCAATGATTTTTTTATAAATGATTTTGTAATGTCATGTATGTAAGTTTTTGTTAAAAGGGGATTTTGCTTTGTTCATATAAGGTCTTCTTCTTAGAGAACATTATGCCTAATGTCTTCAAGAGAGGACAAGTCAAGGATATCAGATCACCACTTATGGGATGCCTCATTTGCATCATGCCATAAAGGGAGATTGTATGCTTAGAAATATCACACTCTTGGAGGATATCAAACCTAATGGTCACACCACCAAGAAAAGAACATGTCAGAAGAAAAGGAAAAATCATGCCATGAAATATGCCAGAAGATGTTTTCGATGTATGCCCCCACTTTAAAGCGGTTGCTACACCATTTCTATAAGCAATTTCTTTAAAGTAGCCAATGTTTTACCCTAAGACATGAGAGATTTCCTCAAAAAACCCTATGCCAAGTCATATGTTTCTGAAATAAGTTGCATCATGAAATAGGAAAGAAGGGTTGCACCCAAAAATACATAAGGGATCTATGGATTCAAGGTAAGTATGTCTTTCCAATTTTTTCATAGAGCATGGAACTATCATCATTCCCCAAATACTCATAGAGCTAGAAGAACAACGTAAAGGGAGAGAAAACAAAGAAAAATAATTTCAGGTCAACATGGAAGAGACCTAAATGTCTTGACGCCTTGTGTCATCGCCTAAAGGAAAACACAAGACACATGCAAAAAAAAAAGATAAGAGAAAAATATTTTGAGTCAACATGGAAGAGACCTAAATGTCTTGACACCTTGTGTCATCCCCAAAAGGAAAACACAAGACAAATGAAAATGATAAATGAAAGCTTTTGGGTGAACATGGAAGAGACCTAAATGTCTTGATGCCTTGCATCATCCCAAAAAGGAAAACACAAGACAAGTGAAAAATGCTTATGACATAGAGAAGAATGAAGGTACATATAGAGGAATGCACAAGGAGAGAGAGATAAATCAAATGAAACATCACGGGGGATCACAGTACGCACATGAAATCATATAAAGAGAACATGAAAATGCAAAAACACTAGTAAGACCCATGTGAGTCAACCTAAAGCAATTCATCCACATCCCAATCTCAGTCGGTATAAACGGAAGGTGGACAACTAGCCAGAGGGACAAGAGCAAGTGTTGAACTAGGGAAAGCACCAAGTTCAACATTATTTTTAGGAGATTTGTCATTTAATCTCATAGAAGAAGAAAACAATGTATTCAACTCATCATGCACTTCTTCATCAATATTTTCAATGGGTAAGTGCACCAATCTGTGACACAAATTTGGTGCCAAACTAGAAAAATTCACAAAAAAAGGCCAAAATTGGCCATTTGGTGCACACCAAATGTAAAAGTAAAATAAAATCCAAAAATGCCTTTCAAACCCTCATTTCACTTCAACCCACGTCTTGGCTTAGAGGATTTGAGCTCTACAACTTGTGCTCACAGAATCTCATCCATTATTTGCATTCTTAGCTTGTGATTTTTCATGAGGATGCCGCCAACACGTCAGAGAGATCAAAGATTGTGAAGAGGTATGTATTTTTATTCTATTTATTTCGAATTTTATTTAGAATGCATATTGAAATAGGTTTTTGTAGTAAAACTTTGTTCTAACTCTCAAGGAATGAATCTCCACCTCAAAACATTGAGAATTCACAATCACCCCCTCACAAAGAGCCTCCTATACAAGAACAACTAGAAACCCCTCCATCAATTCATAGGCATCCTAAAAGAACACAAGAAAATATTCTAGATCAAATTGAAAAAAATAAAAGAGACATTGAACAATTAATTGGATTTTTAATCAAGAATGTCAAAACCCACCCTTATAGGAGAGGGATTGTTGAATCATTGAAGTCAATTTTAACTCATGTAGGAGAAATGAGCAGGAAAATAAGTTTTTGGTCAAATAAGAGGCATAAGATGAGAAAATGTTATGCTAGTGGTTTGTCATATGCAAATGTCAAAAAACAAAAAATTAGCAAAGTCGGCTTGTGTGCCCTAGTTACAAACCCAAGAACCCATCCACCTTTGTCTCATGCATGTAGGATGTTCCCCATCCATTAGTGCCACCATGAGTTAATTAAAAATAAATATTGGGAGTGGTGGTGGATGGTATTTGACCAACCTCCATGAAATAACCATGAGGTACCACAATACTTTTTGAGGAAACTCTATTGTGAGTTTGTCCTCAATAAAATGCCAAACTATTTTGACATCTTAGACTTTTAGGGTAGAAGTGGGGGCTTCACACATGATAGGTCCCTGCTACATGATGTAATCCATAGTTGGCATTGAGACTTGGCCAGACCCATGGTGGAGCATGTCATCGTTCCTTCCATTATTAAGGATAGTGTAGAGGTGGACATGTTGGAGTCGATTGGCTCACTCACCCAGACCATTTTATAGTGTGTGAGGCCTCTAGTAGATCTTGATGTGGAGGAGATGTGTAGGCCCCAGGCTCCACCCTACCATTGTGGCACTTGTGGTTTTTTTTGCACGTATGATTACCAGAGTTCTCATGATGCAGCTACACAACTTACATTAGTTGTAGAGGTGATGGATTTCATAGGTGATTTGTTAAATGATGCATTGATCATTAACACTTAGGTAAAATTCAAAAATTTCATTTAATGTTGTTTATTAAATTATATTTTGCAATTTAAGAATAACTAAATTAGTAGAATTTTGATATGATGAAATTTTAGGGTCATATTTTTCATGAGACGTGCTCCATTCCTAAAGACCCTTATTCATTCTCAACGATGAGTCTACAGGTATGCAACTAGTATTAAAGATATTATTATTGCATTTGAATAGTTGAATGTTATATTTGAATGTTTGTATCATCACATGCTTTGGATTTCAAACAATTTCCTAGTGGACCTTCTACCTCCACACCTCACAATTCATTTCCTCAAACAACTTACACTCAGGTGGCCTTTATTCATTAATGGTGTTTTAAAACAATGTTAGCTAGTTTTCATAATTTCACGTATACAAATATAAAAAATTGATGAGAAACATAAACATTGCATTTGTATTCCTTGATCGTGTCACATTATCCTCTCCTAATTCACTTTTTATTCCTTTATTCCTTCCTAATCCCATCCCATTAACATTTAATAGTTCACCCTATTTTCTATGATCCTCTCCTAGCACATCCCACTAATATCTTCTAGTCCATGCTATGTTTCATTATTCCCTTCTACTCCCATTATTATTTCACCCTAGATGTTCCATGCTCCCCTATGTTCCACCCTATGTTCCTTTATCCATTCTATGTTATACCATCTTTATCCATGTTTCATCCTAGATAAATTTTCTCTATTATTGCTACATAGGTCAAGTTCGCACTTTGTGTACTATAGTAAAATCCTAGCCACCTCCTATTTCACCCTATGTTGCATTATTCCCTACTAATCACATCACATTAACCTCTAATTGTCTACCCTATATTTTTTTATCCCATCCTAGCCCATCCCATCAATCTATACTAGTCCATCATATGTTCCATTAATCCCTTCTATTCCCATCCCATTACCCTCTCTTATTTCAACTTATGTTCCATTATCCTCTCTTTGTCTTGTCCCACTATCTTTCCCTAATTCACCCTATGTTCCTTTATTCCCTCTTAATCCCATCTCATTAACCTCTAATAGTTCATGCTATATTTTTTTATCCCATCCTAGCCCATCCCATTAATCTATTCTAGTCCATCCCATATTCCATTATCATGTTTGACTCCCATCCCATTGTACGCTCTATTATTTCACCATATGTTCCATTATCCCTTGTTGGTCTTGTCTCATTATCCCATCTATGCTATAGAACATCCATCCAAATTTTATCCTATACATCATTAGAAGAAAT
The DNA here is from genome assembly GCA_007115665.2 of Sequoiadendron giganteum. Classification (NCBI taxonomy): domain Eukaryota; kingdom Viridiplantae; phylum Streptophyta; class Pinopsida; order Cupressales; family Cupressaceae; genus Sequoiadendron; species Sequoiadendron giganteum. The sequence continues at coordinate 732,379,072 of CM021101.1, forward strand.
AAATTTGCTTCCACTCTATATTGACCAAAGCTGTTTTCTCCATTACTATTGCACACCTCAACAACAACCTTCATGTGCTATAATAAAACCATAGACATGGCATAATTCATTGTATGTTCCATTATCCCTTTGAAAGCTGCTAGTAACATAGTAATCCTCACTTCATTCATGCGAACTTAATTGTGGCATTATCGCTATGTTGACAGTATGCCCTCATTAACATTAATTCATCAGCATATGCAATACGAATATCAATGAGCACTAAAATTTGGCATTTGAAAGAGTTTGTACTATCCCAATGGACTTAGTACTTTCATTGTTCTATGATCTATAAGCACTATATTGTAGTCTCAACTGAGGCCAACCATTTACTCTTTCATTTATGACAGTTATAAAGGGATTGCCTGAACTTCTTTATATTGATACTTGAGATATCGTTTCATTTGCAGTTGTTGAAATCAGACAACCTTGGTGATGTTGGTGGCATGATGGACTGTGGAGTTTCTGTAGAAATAGCCATTTTTTATCCATTGATAGAGGTATGCAACAGATTAGTCGATTTGAAATTATATCTACTCTTTTATAGTCTATTATAGAAAAAAATTATGATACTTTTATTTAGTTTAATTTCTATCTTGATGGTTTCTACAGGTGGTTGTCACTCCAGATCGTGGACGTGGTAATGTTGTAAATGTGCATGATGACTATATATATGCGGTAAGTTATTATATTTTTTTATATGTCATTCTACAATTCAATCTCTATGTATTAACATCTTTACTTTTTATTGTATCAATTGAAGGTCCAAAGTGAAGAGAGGAGGACTAGCAAGCGTGTTTGAAAGACAAGAGAACCAATAGTCACTCCATCCCACTCAATTTTGAAGGTAGCACAAGATCTATTTTCTTCCCCTAGAGGGAAATGACTATGTATTAGGGTCATTTTTTTTATGCCTATGTGGTATTTTGGAACATATGTTTTGTTCTATCTATATATAGATGACATTTTATGTCCATATGGCTCGTTTGTACTAAGCCTGTATGGATTTTTTGGATATATCAAGTATATAATTTTCTCAATATATATCACTGTATAGCCTTACGACTTTTTGATTAAAGAAAATCTTATTTTTCTACTGCCACTCTTGAATGATGTTATCATGCGTATCGTGTAAATTGTATGCTTGAATGTTGTAGGCATGGATTTATTTTACATCTAATGCTCAATTAATTAATGTTGATTTCTCAATAAGCCCCTGTAGACATGGAAAATGTACAAATGTCATTCAACACACTTGATCCTATTTACTAACATCATTTCTTTCTGAATCATACGTTTTGTCTCTTAATCATTATTTATTTGATTAAGTCTATCGCCTCCTTTGATTAAATTAATCAATTTAATTTAATTAACCTTACCTTTTGTTTAATTAAATAATTCATTTTATTTGATTAAATCCCTAAAGTCTTCTTATTAAATTAAATAAATTAAACCTTATTTGATTTAATCGAACATATTCCTCCTTAGTTAAATAAATCAAAATCATTTATTTAATTAATCATTTCCTCTCAATTTGATTTAAACTAATTCATCTATTTAAGTCTAAATTGTCACATCACCTAATTCTTCATTAAATTAATCAAAACACTGATTAAGTTAATTCTTCTTACTAAAATTCTCTAGAGAATGCAAGTTGCACAATAAATCAATTACTTTGATTTATTAAATTGCTTATTTTCTCTCAACATGGCATCAAAAGGGAATATTCCCTCAATTTGAATTCAAATTTCAAATGGGCTTGGTCCTTCCAACAAGGCATTCAATGCCTCTTACATGTCCTTGTGCATTGAGCTAAGTGACATTAACTCCATTTCTCTTTCCCTCTCACATGTCACATTCAAAATTCAAATTTAAATCCAATGGCATTTAGCATGCACATTGACCAAAATGTGCTCATTCCTCCTCCAATCACATGTGGACAAGTGGCATAATTCCATTGGATTATCTTTTATTCCACATTGCTTATTTTCACTCATTCTTCCAAGATTGGAATCTATAAATGAGAGACTCTTCCTCTCATTCAAATATCTACATCTTGAGTAAACTTACTCTACTCAACTTCATCCTCAAAGCAAGATCTTAGATAGGTTACTGCAGGTTTTCTCAAGAACACATCATTGTTCTTCATCATCAAGTGGATCAATCATCAAAAATCACATAAAGGAGTTGGGAAAGGGCCAATTGCAACACTTCATTGGCACCAACTCCACCATGGGATCTCTAGTTTGCTCACTTAATTAGGATTTACATGTTGTTTCATATTTTATTCCTCATTTTTTCCTATTTTAAGTTTTGTAAATGGATTTAATGGGGAATCCTTGTTTTACCTTGCATATGATCTAATATTGTGATTGTTTTCTTTGTTTATGCAGGTATCAAAATAGGGGTTCACATTTTGGCGCTAGAACGACTTGCAAGTAGGAAAAACCACAAGGACACTAGGCAACTTGTGCCCTTATCCATTCGATAGAACTCTCACCATGGTACCGTTCCCAAAAGGATTCGAGATCCCCAAATTTGATAAATACAATGGAACAGGCAACCCTGAAAACCATGTTAGGGAATTTCAGGTGCACTGCATGGGAGTCGAATATGATGACACGTATCTAATGCGGCTCCTCCCTTGAAGCCTGACTGGTCTAGCTATGGAATGGTTTTCTCGCCTACCCACGGGCATTAAAACATTCGAGGAAATAGTAGGGGCTTTCCTTAAAAATTATTTCAATATGGGTGTGGATGTCAGTCTAGAAGAACTATCTGCACTCAAACAAGAAAAAGGAGAGTTATTCGCATCCTTCTTGCAAAGATGCTGATCCAAGGCCAATCAGGGCAAGTGGACTATGCCAGAAGAACAAAAAGTCTGCACCATCATAGCCAATCTTGATAAAAACTTGGCGTTTTACTTAAAAATGCAGCGCATCACATCATACGATCAACTAATTCCAAAAGCGTTCAACATTGAAAGAGCCCTTACGGCACGAGAAGGCATACCAACATTGACTCCACCGCAGGATAACCGCCTGTCCAACAATTATAACGATAAACCTCAGACATGGTCGAGGAACAAAAATATCACAAATGACGGCATGGTTGACACTAAAGTGGTTATCAGTGCCCCTAAGCAAAAAATCTAGACCCATCATCAACTGCAAAATCATAATCACAATAATGTGCAAACTAAGGTAGTCGTAGCACAACAACAACCACTTCCTACCAACCAAATCAACAATCTAAATAATCAAGGAGGACCACCTCCCTGAGGTAAAAATCCTCTCAAACTAGAGTTCATGGCTCTTGGAGAACCCATCGAATCCATAATGAAGAAGTTGGTCAAGGAAAACCTCATCAAGATCTCTAACTCCAAACAATACATGGAGCCCATGACTAAACCATCATGGTACAATGAGAATCTCCTATGTGACTTTCAAAAAATTCAAAGGACACACCACCGCCAACTACATGAGACTCAAGAATATCATCCAAGACCTCATCGAGGATAAGGTCATCAACATCGAGCAGCCGGCCGGAAACCAAGACCTGAAAATCTACATGAATCCGATGTCGAATCATAACCAAGGGAACAATCAGGGAAATAACCAAGGGAATAATAAGGGTAAACAAAAGTATGCTAGTGCTAATCTAGTATACGAGGAGATAGTCGGATGTGGCAACAAGATGGTCACTATCATAAACATCAAGGGAACCAACAATGACTGTGGAGTCACCACACAAGGCGGAAAGGTCACCATTGCAGGGGCACCATCTAAGACCCCCACTTTAAATACAAAAGCCATTCCCTATGACTATAATGTCATCGACCAACTGAAAAGAACTCCCACATAGATCTCCATCATGGAACTATTAAAAATTTCCTCTACCCATAGGAAATTTCTTGATGAAGCTTTAGCGACATCCACCATCTCCCCCACTCTTGACACAGAACACTTTCAGGCTATGGTTGGTAACATCATTACCCTGAATCTCCTTACATTCTCTGACCAAGACTTCCCCTCGTAGCCATCTCATAACCATGCACTTCACCTACAAGTGTTGGTCCATAAAAAGAAAGTTAAAAGGGTCCTGGAGGATGGAGGTGCAAGCCTTAATGTTTGCTCTCTCAAACTTATAAAGAACTTGGGATTCACTGAGGATTCCATTAACAAGAACAAGAGTATCAAAATAAGAGTATATGATGATCAAGAAAGAGTGTCTCAGGGCACTATTAAAATCCCAATCCAAGTGGGACCAACAACCATGGAGACTACCTGTCAATTTCCTTACCTTGATTTACCATACAACATCCTCCTGGGACACCCATGGATACATGGAATGAAGGCAGTGGTTCAACCTATCACTAGTGCATTAAGTTCTCATATCAAAATGAGGAGGTTACTATACATGGGGATCCTGAACCTTTTGCCTATTGAAAAAACTTGGAAGCCAAGTTTTACAAGATCCCTCAAGTACCTAAAAATGATGAAGGACCATCCACTTCATACATAGACCCAACTAATCTCACCTCCACTTCTGTGATAGAGACACCCGCCATCCCCAACATATCCAAGATCAAAAACATGATACAGGACAATGGATGCGGTGATTATAGAATGAAGAGAAATGCTTTTGTTCTAGGAGAGTTACCACAATTGATTCAAACACCTGTTCGCACTAGAACGGAACCCTCTGGATTCCATCATTGGGGGGATCTCAATCAGGAGAATGTAGATGAGGAGGACATCACAAACACTCTGTACCAAGATGAAAGACCCACTCCCACCCTAACCATGGAGGAAACAAACAGAGGGTTACAAATGATGTTCGGCATGGGCTATAACAGGAATGAAAGCCTAGGAAGAAATAGTGATGGACGGTTGGAACCCATTATTGTGGACAGAAGGATGTGAAACATTGGCCTTGGCTATACCCCTCTGAGTATAACTGTACGTGGCAGAGGTATTCCCAGAAGAGCAGTCCGGTCCTCTCCTCAGGTAACAACAACAATCCCTAGACCACCCGTTTGCTTAGGGATCCCACTCGACAATTACACCTTTGATGTTACCAATGTGTGTGCTAGTAGTGATGATGAAGATACCATAGCAAGTCTCCCTAGGATTTTGGAGGAGTCCACCTTGTTAATGATTAGTGCCTCACCCATTGAGCCAATCGAACGAACCCACCAAATCCACTTAGTGTACCCCCAACTCATCGATCACGACCAACAAGGACTGCCAATTCTAGACTCATTCAAAAATGATGAGGCTCTCTCAGAATTCATGGGACTAAGGGATACAATCCCATGCAGAGATCACAAGGTTGGATTCAACATCACACTGGACACACAAGCATACTATGGGGAGACAATTGAGTCCTTTAGTCACAATAGAAAAAGATCGAGAATAAGCTCAGAGTTATTGAGTGAAAACCACACTGTGGCAATCTCTAACCATAAAATAGTAAAAATAAAGGACGCATCCGATGATGAAAACCTCCCCGAGGCACCAGAGGATGAAGGATTGAATCTCCCCCCTACCGCTCTACACCAGGAGAATCAGTAGTATTGGCAAAACAGTGCAACCCTGTCAACCTAGGAACAAAAACAGAGCCACAAATCACATTCTACACCCAAACACTTCAAACAGAGGAACAAGAACTATTGGCAGCATTCCTAAAGGAGAAAAAGGTAAATTTTGTGTGGACCTATGCAGACATGCCAAGCTTGGACCCTAAAGTAGTAGTTCATCATTTGGCCATTTACCCCGGAGCAAAACCAGTCAGACAAAAGCTAAGGAAGATGCACCCACAAATAGCCTTGCTTGTAAAGATTGAGCTGCAAAAACTTTTGGATGTTGGCTTCATACGCCCGATTGACTATCCAGAATGGGTATCAAATCTCATACTAGTCTCAAAACCAAAAGGGGGCATCTGCATCTGCACTGATTTCAGAGACCTAAACAAAGCATGTCCCAAGGATGACTTTCCACTACCCAACATTGACATGATAGTGGATATGACGGCCAGACATGAGATGCTCTCCCTAATGGATGGCTTCTCAGGGTACAATCAAATAATGATCACAAAACAAGACCAACACAAGACAACATTCACATGTCCTTGGGGCACCTACTACTGGAACATAATGCCATCTGGGTTGAAAAATGCAGGAGCTACATACCAAAGAGCCATGACATTAATCTTCCATGACATGATCCATAAAATAGTCGAAGATTATGTAGACGACATACTGGCTAAATCAAAGAAGAGACAAGATCACATAGCAACTCTAAGTGCAATCTTTGATAGACTAGAACAATACAAGGTCAAACTCAACCCAAAGAAGTGTGTCTTTGCGGTACAATCAAGAAAGTTGTTGGGTTACATAGTTTCCATGAGAGGGATAGAGGTAGATCCCGCAAAGGTAAAATCAATTCTTGACATGGAGGCACCAAGGACATTAAAGCAACTCAGGGGATTACAAGGTAGACTCCAGTCCATCCGAAGATTCATAGCACAATTGGCAGATAGGTAGATTGCCTATTCACACCTACTCCACAAGGGAGTAGCATTTAGGTGGGATGACAAGTGCGAACAAGCATTTAACAAGATCAAAGAATACTTACATACACCACTAGTACTAATGCCCCTCATTGTAGGGAAACCATTGATTCTATACATCTCAGCAACAATAGCCACCCTTGGTGCCCTTTTAGCCCAATAGGATGAAAATGGAACCGAGCAGGCCATTTACTATATAAGTAGAACAATGGTAGGGCATGAGCTCAATTACACATCAATAGAAAAAGCTTGCCTAACAGTGGTGTTTGCAACCCAAAAATTTAGACACTACATGCTAGCTCATCAAGTTAAGTTGATTGCCAAGATAGACCCCCTCAAGTATCTGTTATCAAAAGCAATGCTTACAGATAGAATGGCTAAATGGTTTATGATACTATCTAAGCATGATATTGAGTATGTAGAGTGAAAGGCAATCAAGGGATAGGTCATTGTGGATCATCTAGCAGAAGCTCCCATCTATGCAGAGAACCCGCTCATCAGAATTTCCAGATGAGTCTATCTTCAATATCAACATAGCTGATCACTAGAAGCTATACTTTGACAGTTCCCACACACAACACGGATCAGGAGCCGGTGTGTTCTTTATCACCCCACAAGGAGATTGCATACCAAGATCTTACAAGTTGGCATTCCCATGCACTAACAACATCGTCGAGTATGAGGCTTTAACCATAGGTCTGAAGATCGCAACACAATGGCGAATCATGGCATTGCAGGTCTATGGGGATTCATAGCTTATCATCAACCAAGTCAACGGTGAATACCAAACGAAGGATGATAAGCTCACACCATACAAGAAGGTGGTACAAAGCCTTAAGGAATCTTTCATCGACATTACCTTTGAGCAGATATCAAGGACAAATAACAAAGTAGCAGATGCCATGGCAACGATTGGATCCTTGCTAGATATCCCTCGCAATGTCTCGAAATATGAATTCTTGATAGAACAGCTTCTCATACCCACTTTCGAGGTACCAAAGTCAGAATACGCGTGTGAATTTGTTGGTCCCAATGATCTTTAGTACGATGACATCTACACCTATCTAAGATTAGGAATCCTCCCAGCCGACATTACCCCAAACCTCAAGCGAACCTTTGTCAAAAGGACTTCACGATTCGTCATCCTAGGAGAGACCCTCTTTCGTAGAAGTACCGACGGAACCTTGCTATGTTGTTTAAAACCCGAGGAAGCCTTGACTGCTCTAATTGAGGTACACAATGGCACATGCGGGTCACACTCAAGTGGTATGAACTTGGCTAAAAAGTTGCTGAGAACAGGGTACTACTAGTTGATGATGGAAAGAGAGGCACACAACTTTTTTAGAAAATGCCTACAATGTCAACAGCATGGAGACCTTATTAATGCACCAGCTCAAGAACTGCATCCCATTGTTACACCTTGGCCCTTTTCACAATGGGGGCTCGATCGCATTGGTAAAATATCACCCACCTCATCCAATGGCCATAAGTTCATCATCACCGCCACCAAATATTTCACAAAGTGGGTTGAAGCAATCCCCATGACGTACATCACGAGAAAAAAAATATCCAAGTTCATCCCGAATTACCTCATTTGCCGATACGGTGTTCCCCAATCCATTATCTCTGATAATGGGACACCCTTCAAAAATCAGGATGTCTGTGATTTATGTGGAAAATTCAAAATCCAACACCATTTTTCCACTCCATACTATCCACAAGGCAATGGCCAAACAAAAGCTACAAATAAAACCATCTTGAAAATCCTCAAGAAAATAGTCAATGACTCTGGTCATGACTGGCATCTATAGCTAAATCCCGCCTTATGGGCCTACCGCACTAACATCTGCACGCCAACAGGTGCCACCCCATTCTCTCTGGTCTACAGATCAGAAGCCATCCTCCCTATTGAGATCAAGCCCCTGTCACTGAGGATATCACTGCAAAACCTCATCACAGATGAGGAATACAGGGTCACAAGACTCAATGAGCTAGAATTACTAGATGAAAGGAGCATGGATGCCCTTAATCATCTACAACTGTACCAAAATCGCCTAAAAGGGAGCTACAACAAGAAGAACAGACAATGCACTTTCCAAGTTGGTGACCTCGTGCTGAAAGAAAACCAAAAGAACATGCCAAATCCGAATACAAAAGGAAAGTTTGAGCCCAACTGGCTGGGACCCTTTATCATCACTACAAGCTACAAATTGGGGGCATATCAGTTGTCGACACCAGAAGGCAAGCCCCTACAAGAGCCCATGAACAATTCACACCTCAAAAAGTTTTATGCCTAAATCTTGCAAGCTATAGAACCCAAAAATACAAAAAACAATCAAAAAAAGTCCTGAAAAAATGGTTACCTTGATGAAAACCTGGCAAACAGGCATCTTGGTGACAACAAAAAAATAAAAAAAATAGTAAAAAGAAAAAATTCGTCCTCTAGTGAAAACCACTTCGGTGGCGCTTTGGGCAAGTACCTTGGTGAAAACCTGGCAAATAGGCACCAAGTGTAAATAAAGCACCTTCCCCATCTACCAGGATCTGCACGACTCATTCCATCACTCATTCATCCACTCATCCGCTCGCATCCATACCATAGCCTGCATTGGTGTCTACACCATATTCCACCATAGAACTACTTGGCATTTCTAAGGTCAGTCTGTCCTGCCTTTATCGAAGTAGTCTATCGCACCACACTAGGGGCACGTTCTCGCAACATCGGATCAGATTCATGTACATTCTCATGATCTTTTTCAAATCATTAGAAAATCCAAAAACATCCAAATCATTCACAAAATCCAAAAACATTCATAAATCTCAAAAATACCAAAAACATTTTCAAAACATAAAAAACAACATCCAAATATCTAAAAAAACCAAAATGGTGCATCCATTTCATCTCGCTTTCACCCATGATTGTCATCACTCATAATAAAGTCAATCATCGCCTTCATCCTTTGGTGAGGCAATCAGAAGCAAGTTTAGCAGGTTCTAAAGTGAACACCTTATCGTCAAAGTTTCAAGCCTAAGTCAATAAGCAAGCAAGTTGGTCAACTCGGAGTATCAATAGTTTATCACCCAGTCAATCCCACCAAAACCCTGATCACTACATGTCCTAGGATGAAGCTTTCCTACGATGGACATAAGCATCAGGTACCTCACAATAGTTTAGCCTTGGCTAGCAGTATGAAGAACATTAGCTTGTTTGTTTACTCTTTCTTGGTTTTTGTTGACTTATCTTACTTTGTGCTCATTCCAAGGACCTCTCGAGGATGCCTAAACAAAACAGGTCTAGAGAGAAAGGGATGGGGCAACGGTCATTATATTTTTTATCTGCTATGCTTGTTGGATATTCTTGTAAAATAACTTGGTGAATACTTGCTTTATTAGGTCCATCCTAGCAAGGTTTTTGTATGCTAAGTGTGAACAAGAATACTCCTATCTGATTGACGAGTCAAAGTCCATCACACTAGGTACCACGCCATCTTGGTCCTTTATACCTTGATGCATCGTACCTATGTGTGTTATCAAACATAAAACAATTGGCCCTTTGAAAATTGGAACTCCTAGCAATGCAAATCATAATCATCATCAGTAATGATGTGAACTTGTGTGGATCCTCCTTCCATCCATCTTTTTCTTCTTATTCTTCTATCTTTACTAACATTTCTTTCTAAAATCGGTGTGTTGTATCAAAATATACATGAGGCTACCCACGGTCAATGACTGTCTATACATCATTAGAATTTTCTACATCAAATAATTATCTTTTGTCCTTTCATCAATAGAACCACTCCTCTGGCATTTTATCGTGATCTCGATCAGAAAATCATACATTCCCACTCGATCTCTCGAGGGGGCAGTATACCAGTGTAATCCTTTCGCTGGCGCAATAGTGGGGCATTTGAAAAATTGAGAAATTTTGAACTTTGATCACAACAGATTATTCTTTGAATCAATGCAACAAGTACATTGCTTCAAAAAGGGGCAAAATGAAGACATGGAAAATGTACAAATGTCATTCAACACACTTGATCCTATATACTAAAATCATTTCCTTCTGAATCATACATTTTGTCTCTTAATCATTATTTATCTGATTAAGTCTATCACCTCCTTTGATTAAATTAATCAATTTAATTTAATTAACCTTACCTTTTTGTTTAATTAAATAATTCATTTTATTTGATTAAATCCCTAAAGTCTTCTTATTAAATTAAATAAATTAAACCTTATTTGATTTAATCGAACATATTCCTCCTTAGTTAAATAAATCAAAATCATTTATTTAATTAATCATTTCCTCTCAATTTGATTTAAACTAATTCATCTATTTAAGTCTAAATTGTCACATCACCTAATTCTTCATTAAATTAATCAAAACATTGATTAAGTTAATCCTTCTCACTAAAATCCTCTAGAGAATGCAAGTTGCACAATAAATCAATTACTTTGATTTATTAAATTGCTTATTTTCTCTCAACATGGCATCAAAAGGGAATATTCCCTCAATTTGAATTCAAATTTCAAATGGGCTTGGTCCTTCCAACAAGGCATTCAATGCCTCTTACATGTCCTTGTGCATTGAGCCAAGTGACATTAACTCCATTTCTCTTTCCCTCTCACATGTCACATTCAAAATTCAAATTTAAATCCAATGGCATTTAGCATGCACATTGACCAAAATGTGCTCATTCCTCCTCCAATCACATGTGGAAAAGTGGCATAATTCCATTGGATTATCTTTTATCCCACATTGCTTATTTTCACTCATTCTTCCAAGATTGGAATCTATAAATGAGAGACTCTTCCTCTCATTCAAATATCCACATCTTGAGTAAACTTACTCTACTCAACTTCATCCTCAAAGCAAGATCTTAGATAGGTTATTGCAGGTTTTCTCAAGAACACATCATTGTTCTTCATCATCAAGTGGATCAATCATCAAAAATCACACAAAGGAGTTGGGAAAGGGCCAATTGCAACACTTCATTGGCACCAACTCCCCCATGGGATCTCTAGTTTGCTCACTTAATTAGGATTTACATGCTGTTTCATATTTTATTCTTCATTTTTTCCTATTTTAAGTTTTGTAAATGGATTTAATGGGGAATCCTTGTTTTACTTTGCATATGATCTAATATTGTGATTATTTTCTTTGTTTATGCATGTATCAAAATAGGGGTTCACAGCCCCATCTAAAGTGTATTGTGTAAATAAGCTCCATTCCTCGTGGTTTGTATCCTTTGGAATGCTTCAATTACTTGTGCCTCACTTATTCACATGTATGCTTCACTTATTCACATGTATACTTCACGTATATTGTTTGTATTCATGTGTACACTTCATGCTTCCAATGCATAGTAGAAAAAATTGACAAACCAAAAGTATAAGAGTTTTTAAAAAAATCGGTAAAAAATCATATTTAAAAAGATGTAAAAGTTTGTAGAAAAAGAGATTTTTTTTTTTGAAATTCAATGGTATTTCCATAGCATATAGAGATATAGAAAACAAACAAAATAAATATTTTAACTAATTAATTGTAAAAAATAGATTTTTGTAGTTTATATTCATATCGTTGATTACATTGCATTGCACATCTTTCAAAGTCAAAGCATTACTTTGCATTGCATAACTAATAACTAGATGCTGATAGATGAGAAAATTTCAATCACAATATAGTTTCTACAAAGTCAACCTAAGAATTTATGCAAATAATTCACATTGCATAACTTCTAACTAGGAGCAGCTGCCAATTGCATTTTCTTATCATGATATTCTATGACACCAGATTTCTTTGAGGTTTTTTTTCAAATAGTTCATTGCCTTTTCTATGTTACCAAATTTTTCATACATGTCTACCAAAGCATCTTTTCAAACAGTTCACTGCCTTGTTGCTATGGATAAAATCCTAAAACAAGTTCTTTCAAAGAAGCTATGGATGCTTGGAAAAAATATATCAAAATCATAATAGTAAGAAATATCTTAGAAAAGGCAATGAACTATTTGAAAAAATGCATCAAATAAATGTGGTGATGGAATGCCATGACAAGCCATAGACAAGGCAGTGAACTATTTGAAAAGATGCCTAAAAGAAATGTGGTATCAAGGTGATGGAATGCCATGACAATCAAATTTATTTTGATTTTCATGGAATTCCATCACCATGAGACCTCATTTTTTGAGGCATTTTTTCAAAAATTTCACTGCCTTTTCGATGCTACCACATTTTTTGGTGCAGGAGCACCATTGAATATAAATTGTCAATCCAAGGTTTTGAGGAGTAGGCTTTATTTTTTGAGGTATTTTTTCTAAAATAAATTCAATGAGACCATTTTATATTGTAATGAGTCCTTTTAGTTGATAGCTAGGTGTTTAGAAGGTCAAGTTTGCAAAAAGTGCAAAATATTGAAAAAAAGATGTAAAGTTGCTAAAAAGACGTAAAATTGCATTTTTAGGGAAAGAAAATGGTCATAGAATTTCAAAAGGAAGTTTTAGGCATTAGGATAGTTATTTTGGAGGGAAAAATCATAAATAAGGCGGAAACCATCGATGTAAGTCGGATTTTTGAGGATTTTGAAGATTGGAACATTAATAATACTCTGTTTTTCTCCACTTTTTCTGTATTTTTTGAGTTTGCAGTGACTGTACGGCCCGTACAACTACATATTGTTCTAAATATGTTTTGAATTCATTTTAAGGTGTGATTTGGAAACTTATTTCATTTTATTTGAGCATCCAACAATGAATTCGGTGTAAGTTTGAGCAAATTCTTTGTGACTAGTTTTATACCATGTTTCAAGGGTTTGTAGCCTTTAAAATGTAAACTTGACTTATTCCAATTTTTTTGGCTCTTGTAACTTGTGGAATGGGATGTAAACATCAATAAACAAGTGAGGGAATGTTGAGAGAGTGCAAGGGAGGCCTGAAAATGTGTTGGGCATGAAGCCCTAGAGTGGAAAAGAGAGGTTTTGATATGGAAATGAGTGAAATAGGTTGGGGTAGAGTTTTTTCTTATTGAATTGAGTATGTGCAGAGGTTTTTAGACTATTTTGAGGTTGTGGCATGTTGGATTGAGGTCTGGAAATGTGATTTGCATTAAAACCCTTGATTTTTGGTTATAAAAGAGGGTTTTGAGTTTAGGTATCTTGGAGGGTGGATGTTTGAGAAAAAAATATGAAATATTTGGGTTGGCAACCTATAAAGAGATTCCCAATTGAATTTTGAGTGAAAGGTAAAGTTTAAGGTAGAGTCCCTTTGTAAAAGTGACCTAATTTGAGGCCTAGTTGGTGTTAAAAGCCTAATTTGAGAGAGTTGTATCAAAGTAATCTATTGAGTGGTTGTGGTATGTTGTTGATTACCTTGATGGGTGTTTGAAACTCTAATGGTCCTAATTTGAAAGGAAAACACAAAGGAGATATACTTTATTGAGTGAGTTGCCATGCTACAAGGTATAAAGAAGGATTATTGAGATAAAGAGTATTTGAGAACTTATCACTTGAAACTTGTTGTTTTTGTGTGGAATTGTGTTGTGTGGTTGCAAGACCTCCCCTACTTACTATCATTTTTCATGCATTTCTATCAAAGAATTATATCAAATAATTGATTTCCTTGTTTCTATGGATAAAACCCTAAAACATGTTCTTTTGAACAAGCTATGGATGCTTGGAAAAAATATAGCAAAGCATAAAAGCAAGCAATAGCATAGACAAGACAATGAACTTCTTGAAAAAATGCTTCAAAGAAATATGGTCTCATGGTGATGAAATTCCATGACAAGAAAATTTCTATGGATTGCCATGGCATTCCATCACCATGAGACCACATTTCTTTGAGGGATGTTTTCAAACAATTCACTGCCTTGTCTATGCTACCACATTTTTCGTACATGTTTACCAATGCATTTTATCAAATAGTTCAATGCCCTGTTGCTATAGCTAAAATCCTAAAATGGGTGCTTCCAAACAAGCTATGGATGCTTGGAAAAAGCCTATCAAAGCATAATAATAAGCAATAGCATAGACAAGGAAGTGAACTGTTCAAAAAATGCCTCAAAGAAATGTGGTCTCAATGTGCTTGTCATGGCATTCCATCACCATGGGACCACATTTCTTTGAGGCATTTATTTCAAATAGTTCACTGCCTTGTCTATGCTATGACATTTTTCATACATGTCTACCAAAGCATTTTATCAATCAATTCACTACCTTGCTGCTATGGCTAAAATTCTAAAATAGGTGCTTTTGAACAAGCTATGGATGCTTGGAAAAATAATATCAAAGCATAATAGTAATAAATATCATTATGTAGAACAACAAGGCCTTCAATCAACTAAACACAAATCCAATTGATACACCAAGCCTTTGTTCCTCCAAACCCTATCAATGGTGTTTCTCCTCAAACTTCACTATTTGTCTTGTAGGTCTATAGACCCAACTTCTTCACCTTTTCTTGCAAATCTTACTTCCAACTCTCAAGCCACTAACCTTTTTATACACCCTTTTAATCCTTCAAAAATATATCATAAAAACACACTAGGTCACTTTGGACAAACACCAACAAAACAAGGATACTACGTTGTCCTAATTTGCCAATTAGGCCAATTTTTCAAAGAAACTATACTCCAAAATATATTCCCATCCCTAATAACTATATACAATCACTTACCAGACCACAAAACCTCCAAATCCACAATCTTTAACCTGAGAACCACTCCTTTAAACCCACTTTTACAAAACCCTCATTTTTAGCAAGTTTACGGTGGGTTTATTGAAATCCTATTCCCACAACTCATAACACCTTTCCAAATCCTCAAACATGCTGAAAAGAACCTGGACATGTTTAAAATTCCCTCACAAACTACTACCCCAAAGGATTTCAACCATTTCCATTCTTAAACCACTCAATTTCACTAAAACTCGTCAAATTGCCAACTAGGGCATCACACAAAACCACTCAAATCACCTCCCCTACTCTAGAAACCATGCACATATGTCCCCTACCCCTAATTATTCCATTCCACCAAGTTAAATTAGGATACAATGGGTGGAATGGCTAAAAATTCATTTTTACACACTCAACTACTTGCATTTGACAACTTTTTCCCCAAGCGAGAATTCACCACCACAGGAAAAGGATTTTGAGATAGAAAAAACTGAGAGAGGTTATTATAGAGGGGCCCAACATGATCCCATATGCTTAGATGATAATTTTCTAAACGTCATGGTGTCCAAATATGAGCATGTTGAAGTTTGTAGCCATTTCGCACTTTGGACTCTTAAGAGATTTTGTCGGTTGAATGTACCTCAGAGCGATTCCATGTGTTTTGGTGCAAAAGAGGATCATTCATAGTATAAACATACCACATAGATATGTCAGAATAGTCTATTTGGTCACATGAGTTGTAGAACGAAAGTTGCACCACTTTGCAAATTTCAACTACTTGCATTTGACAACTTTTTCCCCAAGCGAGAATTCACCACCATGCAAAGAGGCCTCTGAGATAGAAACAATTGAGAGTGGTTATTGTATAGGTTCCCAACACAATCCCATAGGCTTAGAAGAGAAGTTTCTAAGTGTCATGGTGTCTGAATACAAGCATGCTAAAGTTTTCAACCATTTTGCACTTTGGACTCTTAAGGGATTTTGTCGGTTGAATGTAGCTTCAAATGATTCTACGTGTTTTGGTGAAAAAGAGGACCATGCCTATCATAAACATACCCACCTGGATGCATCACAATAGTCTATTTGGTCACATGAGTTGCAAAACAAAATTTGCACCACTTTGCAACTTTCAACTACTTGCATTTGACAATGTTTTCCCCAAGCGAGAATTCACCGCTGTGGGAAAAGGCCTCTGAGATAGCGAAAACTAAGAGAGTTTATTGTAGAGTGTCCTAATTTAGTCCCCTATGCTTAGACAAGATTTTTCTAAACATCGTGATGTCTGAATACGAGCATGCTAAAGTTTGCAGCCATTTTGCACTTTGGACTCAAGGGATTCTGTTGGTTGAATGTAGCTTCAAGCGATTTTGTGAGTTTTGGTGTGAAAGAGGACCATGCATAGCATAAAAATACCCACCCAGATGAATCACAATATTTTTTTTGGTCACATGAGTTGCAGAACAAAAGTTGCACCACTTTGCAACTTTCAAATACTTGCATTTGACAACTTTTTCCCCAAGCGAGAATTCACCACCACGAGAAAAGGCCTCCGAGATAGCAAAACCTGAGAGAGTTTATTGTAGAGGGGCATAACTCAATCCCTTACATTTAGATGATAAGTTTCTAAGCATCATGATGTCTAAATATGAGCATGCTAAATTTTGCAGCCATTTTGCACTTTGAACTCTTGAGGGATTCTACCGGTTGAATGTAGCTTGGAGCGATTTCATGTGTTTATGTGTGAAACAGGACCATGCCTAATGTAAATGTACCCACCTGGATGCATCAGAATAGTCTATTTGGTCACACGAGTTGAAAAGCAAAAGTTGCACCACTTTTCAACTTTCAACTACTTGCATTTGACAACTTTTTCCCCAAGTGAGAATTCACCACCACAGGAAAAGGACTCCGCGAAAGAAAAATCCGAGAGAGGTTATTATAGAGGGGACCAACATGATCCCATACACTCAAATGAGAAGTTCCTAAGTGTAACAATTTTTGAATACGAGCATGCTAAAGTTTGCAGCCATTTTGCACTTTGGACTCTTAAGGGATTCTGTCGATTGAATGTAGTTCGGAGTGATTTCGCATGTTTTAGAGAAAAATAAGACCATTTCTAGCATAAATTTACCCACCTAAATGTGTCATAATAGTTTTTTTGGTCACACAAGTTGTAGAAAAAAATCTGCATCACTTTGCAGCTTTCAACTAATTGCATTTGACAACTTTTTCCCCAAGTGAGAATTAACCACCATAGGAAAAGGCCTCTAAGATAGAAAAATCTGAGAGAGGTTATTGTAGAGGGGCCCAATTTGATCCCATACACTCAGATGAGAATTTTCTATGTGTCTTCGTGTCTAAATACCAGCATGTTGAAGTTTGCAGCCATTTTGCATTTTGGACTTTTAAGGGATTTTGTTGGTTGAATGTAGCTCGGAGCGATTCTGCATGTTTCGGTGTGAAAGAGTACCATGCCTAGCATAAAACTACCTACTCAGATGCGTCAGAATAGTCTGTTTGGTCACACGATTTTTAGAACAATATTTGTACCACTTTGTAACTTTCGACTACTTGTATTTGACAACTTTTTCCCCAAGCGAGAATTCATCATCATAAGAAAAGGCCTCTGAGATAGAAAAAACTGAGAGATTTTATTGTAGAGGGGGCCAATTCAATAACATATGCTTAGATGAGAAGTTCCTAAGCATCTTAGTGTCCAAATATGAGCATGATGAAGTTTTTAGCCATTTTGAACTTTGGACTCTTAAGGGATTCTACAAATAGAATGTAGCTTGAAGCGATTCTGCGTGTTTTGATACAAAAGAGGACCATGAATAGCATAAACATACCCAATCATATGTGTCAAAACAGTCTATTTGGTCACACGAGTTGTAGAATGATGCACCACTTTGCAATTTTCAACTACTTGCATTTGACAACTTCTTCCCCAAGCAAGAATTCGCCACCACAGGGAAAGGCCTCTGAGATAGTGAAAAATGAGAGAGGTTATTGTAGAGGGACCCAACACAATCCCATATCTTCAAATGATAATTTCCTAACCATCACGGTGTTCGAATATGAGAATGTTGAAGTTTTTAGCCATTTTGTACTTTGGGCTCTTAAGGGATTTTGTCGGTTGAATGTAGCTCTAAGTGATTCCGCAAGTTTTCGTGTGAAAGAGGACCATGCCTAGTGTAAATGTACCCACCCATATGCATCAGAACCATCTGTTTGGTCACACGAGTTGCAGAACGAAAGTTGTACCATTTTGCACCTTTCAACTACTTGCATTTCACAACTTTTTCCCCAAGTGAGAATTTGCCACCATGGGAAAAGGCCTCTGAGACAGTGAAAACTGAGAGAGGTTATTGTAGAGGGGCCCAACGCAATCCCATACACTTAGATAAGAAGTTCCTAAAAAACATGAGGTCTTAATATGAGCATGTTGAATTTTCTTTGGGAAAGTGGCATAATTCACTCAGGGGGTAGCGTACCAGTCAGTTTTAAGAGGTGATGGTTTGAAACAAGCATATGCACAATTGAGATATGTTGAATAATTCCATAATGTGTATCTAGAATGATGTTTGGTTTGTGGTTCTTCATTGTATTTTGAGAGATATGGACAAAAACCTCTATTTGGAATGCTACAAGGAGTTTGTGAAGGAATTGTGAAAATTTGTTGAGTTGGGGTGTTGAGGGCAGAAAGATTGATGCAGGGGATAGAGTTAGGGCCCTATTTTTGCAAGCCCTACCCTAATATTTCAATGTATTAGGCTAGTTTTGATAGGTATAGGTAGGGTTTTGATGTTAGATGTGTTGGTGGGTGTTTCAAGTGAGAAAATCTATTGTTTCAGACCCCATGTGATCTATCCAAGGTATTTGATGTAGAGAAGGGTCCAAAACATTAAATAAATCACAATTTAAGTCTTTAGAGACAACTTGCAACCTTTAAAATCTTATCTCAACACTTTTTGACAACTTCACCCAATTTCACTTGTAGGTCTATTGACCTAGTTTCTTGACCAAATCTACCCAAATACTCACTTAAACCACTAACCAAATAGATTTTAAGATATCCTTTAAGGAATACACAAACATATCTCAACAATTCATATAAGGTTTTTGGAGGAAATATCTCAAACTCATACTTCTACATTGTCCCAACTAGGCCAAATAGGCCAATTTAACAAAGCATCGCCTCTCTAAACAACTTTCCAACCCCAAATTCCTATGTAAATTCATTAAATAGCCTCTAAAACCACCAAATCTACAATCTTTAGTGAAGGAACCACTCATAGATTGCACTTTTCACAAAACCTTTATTTTTAGCAAATTTAGGGAGGGTTTATTGAAAGTCCTATTCCAACACCTATCTCAGCTTTCCAAATCATCAAAAATGCTCCAAATTACCTGCAAAAGCTTTAAAAACCTTAAAATTTTATGCCCAAGTGTTTACTACACTTTCCTTCTCATAACCACCAATTTTCACTCAAATGCATAATATTGTCAACTAGGGCATCATGCCCAAACACTCTAACTTCACTTCCCCTGATCTTTCAAAGCTTCAAACACCTTGTAAAAGGTCTACATAAACTTTTTGAACTGATCTCCAATATTCTTGAGTGGATTTAAAATAAATTTGAACTTGAAGCCATTACTTTCATAGCAAAAACTCAAAAAATTCAATGGGGGCAACAATCAAAACCTCATCAAAATTTTTTCCCTGCTCACAAGAACATATTCAAATCAAAGCTATAGTGGTCGTCTATCAAATTATATTCAACATGGATCAAAAGGATTCTATACGGGCAAGTACAGTGCCTTGAATTTGTAGATTATATAGCTAAACACATAAATTTTTGAGAAAATAGTGATTTTTGTATTCAAGATTCAGATTCTCAAAAGCTAATCTCTCTTTGAACGTTCACAAGGCCTTTTAAAGGCATTAAAAACACGACTAAAAAACTTACAACTAATTTCCCCATGAACTACAACAAGATGACTCTTGAACTTCCACCATTTGACAAGAAGTTGCAATTTTGACAACTTTTACACAATTTTGCAATTTTTGTAATATTTTGCAGCTTAGAACTTCCAACAACCTAAAGACCTATAAAAGGACTCATTGCATCATTAAATGGTCTAAATGACCTTATTGTTTGAACAAAAAGACTCAAATACCCCTAAACAACCAAAAGACCTCAATTGTCAACATTTGCATAAAATGCTCTTGGTGCCCCTACAGTAGTTAGTGCTTAGGGTGTCTTAATGTTTTTGGTCATGAATAAGGTCCTTTGTGATGAAATTACAAGGATTTACACAACTATCCAAACTAAAATTCACTTGGATAAATCAAATTTCCAACCTTCAAACCCTAACAAGGGTGACTCTTCTCAACTTAACCATTCAATCTTGTAGGTGTGCAACCTAGGTTTTCCTCTTACAACTTTCAACAAACCACTCAAAGACACAAACAAACTACCATTTTAGGAACCCATTAGAGCGCTTTTAAACATATCACAAAATCACATGTACTTATTTTGGAACCATACCATCAAACTAACCTTGAACGCTGGAAAAGGGGCTCCAATTAGCCCACTTTAATAAAGGAAATCTCCTTAAATCTTGATTCCCACTCAAAATAACATTGTAAAATCCTCAAACTACCTCCAAAACCACAAATTATTCAACCATTAAGTCAAAAATCACTTGCTAAGACCCTCTTTCATGAAACCCTCATTTTTCACCAAATAAGCAAGGGTTTATTGAAAAACCCATCTCCAGACCTCATTCAACCTCAAAAAAAATTCAAACACTCTTGTTCACCCTGAAAAAATTTAATTCACCTTCAATTTATGTTGTCCCCAAACTTCACACACATTTCCTTCTTAAAACCTCTCAATTTCACCCATTTTCACTCTTTGTTCAACTAGGGCTTCAAGCCCAAACATCCAAATGACCTACCCTACCTTCATAGACCTTTTATCACATAAAAATCCACTTAATAACACTGAAACAACCTAGTTCTAACCTTCTTCCAAACTATTTCTTTAATCTACTACTTCAAGCTATGCCTCCTAGGACTAAATTCATGCTTTTTCGACAAGGGTAGCTTGAAAATCTCCACCAAATGTCTTTGCCACAACTAGATATCTATTCCTACACCTAATTTTATTCTAACAAGGCCCATTCCATTGAATCACAGCTTGAACAGTGGGTGGAGTGGCCTCTTAATACATTTTGACCCTCAAACCCTTAATTACAACCTTAAACAAGCAACTTCAAAGAATGCACTCAACCTTCCTTCAAAGGAAATGTCAAGTCCTCAAATATTTTTCAAATTGAAGTAAACAAAAGCCTACAACATTTTCAAATATTCTTAGAGAAAATTCCTACTGTACTGACCCATAAACAGGTTGAAACAATGGAGATAGACATAAATTAATTGTAAAATAGAGATATTTGATTGATCTCTTTCCTTCAAAAACCTTCAACAACCATTCACATAGATAGACTTCACATATATAAACATTTTCCCACCTAAAGCTAACTATTTCAACTTTCTCCAACAACCTTTTGAAACCAATGAACATTGCCATTCTCCAACCTTAAATTTTTTGTAACTTTACAACATTTTCTCATGACAACTTTTGCAATATTAGCTATATTTACCTTTAATGACCCCACAATGACTCAAAAGACCACATCAACATTATAAAATGGCCTAACATGGCCATATTTGACAATATCATGACTAAAACAATCTAACTTGACTCATTCCACAAAATGGAGCAACAAAGTGCTTTGTACCACTTTGAGACCATTTTGATGTAATTGGTGAGTTTTGGGGTCTTTTTGTTCAATATGGTAAAAGTTGCAAAATATTGTAAAATTGTCATATGCAAAAATGCAAAATTGCAAAATAGGGAATACCAACGGTCAAAGAAGTTCAAATGGTAGTTTTACTCATTTGGTAAGGTGTAATTGAAGGTTACAAGTTTAAAAAGACCTCAAGAGGCTTGAGCAATGCTAGACAAGTTTGTATTGAAGATTAATCATCAATAAAACATGGTTACTCTACAAATTTCCTATATTTTCTATTGTTGCAGGCTTGGAATGGCTCGTAAAGACCTTGTTTTTCTATGATGTGAATTGGAATTGGTAATAGGTTGAATATACTTTCAATTACAATAGGTTTGGTGCAATATCATTGAGTCTAGTGGTTTCTAGAGCCCATTTTTAAGAATGTATCTGTGTGAGTTCCTCTTTGAGGGTTTCAAGTAACAAAAAGATGTTCTAGGCCATTCCACCCATTGTATTCTACTCTAACTCGATGGAATGGAATAATTAGGTGTAGGGGGATTTTGTGCATGATTTCAGGAGCAGGGGTGGCCATTTGGGGGTTTGGGCATGATGCCTAGTTGTAAAAAATGTGTGTTTTGAGTGAAATTTGGAGGTTAAGAGTAGGTCGTAATGGAAAACACTTGGGGAAACACTTTGTAAGAGTTAATTGAGAAAGGGTAGATATATTTGAAGATGTTGGAGGCATTGAAATAGTGAGGAAAGGTCTAGAGGTGAGGTTTTCAATAAACCCCCTTGAAACTTGTCAAAAGTGAGGGTTTTGATATATGTTTGAGAAGAGAATAATGGGTATCTAAAAAGGTCCTCTTCTGGAGAGACAAACTTCTCTAGAATATATCCCTAAAGAACCACTTTTGGAGTGCTACAAGGAACCTAGCATGAAATTGTAAGGGATGAATTATTGATTGAACCTAATCAAATTGGGTTTGTTGAGAGTTTGTCAGCCTACTCTGCATCAGTTTGGCATGTTTGTCAACATAAAACTATGATTTTTTTGAATTTCAATGTAACGATAATCCAATATGAAATATGTAGTGGGAGACAATGGCATTTGTGTATTTAAGCTTTAAAGTTAAAATGTTAAACTTTACCATTTTTCTTGTCTTCAAAGTTTTTTAAACTATATAATATAACCATAATATAACTAAGCAATTTATGATATAATCTAACCATTATTCATTATTTTTTATTGTGAACTATATAATATAACCATTATTTTTTATGCTATTGTACATTGATATTTAACCTTTGCTCAAGATTAAATTTTTGAATAGTTTAAACATGCACATGACGAACAAATTATTTCGATTCTCAACTTTTATATATCAAATTATCCAATAATCAAGTGTATGTCCATATACAGAAATGACATCAATGCCAACTCAAATCAAGTTTTACAAAATGTGGCATATGCCATCTTGATATCTATTCAAAATATACATGCCAAAATGTCTATCTCATCCTAAACTACTGGTGGATCATCAAAATGGAGCCTCTTTGAGGCACTCTTTGGCTTTGAAGGTAGCTGCACAAGAAGAATTCAAACCTCAATTGAGATTATTTATATTATATAATTTAAAATCGAATAATTAACATCAAAATCAATATACATTTAATTATAATTAAATTCTAAAATTGAAATCTTGCTTGCCTCATATATATGTCTCTTCAAACTGTTAGGAGTTCTAGAATATGCCCCTCTCAAAGAACCAATCATACCAACTTTTTCAATGTCAATCTATATATGTGAACACAAACATCAAATTGATACAAGTTAGCATACAATTGTTGGTAATAGGAACATATTTACCAAACATAAAATAAAATAAACACATACTTCTTTAGGCATTCATTTTTCTTTATCTCCTTCAGGTGTTTCGACACCTCCTCCCTAAGGTGTTTCAACACCTACTCCTTCAAGTTTTCCAGCACCTACTCCTTCAATAATTGTGACACTTGTCAACAAGGATGCGTAGCTCATAACTGCCTATACATAAAAATGACAAGTATATGAAACTACCAATCTATGTCGACGTATGTATAATCATTATAAGATCTTAAAAATCTTAATTCAATTGAATTTGAGTTCAATTACCTTTCCCTTATCTACCATTGTGCTTCCAAAGTCTAGATAGCATTGGACCTCGCTTGCTCTAGGTGTTTCCAACAATAAGAAAATAAGTTAAACATGAGTTAATATATAATTTCATTAATGACAAGCAAGTATATAATGCATGAATTCAGGCCTAAAAGGCATGGGTTGAAGTAGCAGATTGAAGAATTTGTTTTGAAGAAGGATAGAACCAGTTGGTTTTAGTGAGATCTGGTGGCTTTTCATGTGTTTGAATATTTGCAAGGACTTGGGAGGTCATGTGCATGTGTGGGCATGAAGCCCTAGTTGAGAGAAGTACATTTTTTAATGGAAAATTGAGGTTTTAGAGAGTAAAAGTGGGTGAAGTTTGGGGGAAGCATAATATCAAAGATTATTAAGCATGTGCAAGCTTAAACAAGGGTGTTTGAAGTGGTGATAAGGTCACAGGAGGCCTGGAGATGGGTTTTTCAATAAACACTTATCTATTGTGTGAAAAATGAGGTTTTCATGGAATGGGACTCTAGAAGGTGATTTTTGGATCAAAAATTGAAGAATTTATGATTTTCGAGGAATTTTAAGGTATTTCTAGTGGAATTTTGGATTGGCAGTGAGTTAGAAAGAGTGTCCCTTTGTAAAAGTGGGCTAACTGGACCCCTTTGCAACGTTGAAACTCAGTTTAAGTGGAGTTGTTCCACAGTGACCTATTAAGGTTTTGAGTTATGTTTTGTGAGGGCCTAATGGGTCTGAAAAGGTGAAGGTATTGTGAATATACAACCTTCCCTACAAGATATTTGTGAAGACATCAAGTTGGAGACCTACAAGGAAACTAGGTTAAAATAGTGAAGAGTTGTAAGGGAAAAATTTTGGTTTGAGTTGGATGAAATTATGTTTGTAGTTGGTTAACCTCCCTGTCATTGCATCAGAATACCAACTTACAAGTGGTTAATAGAGAGCAACATATAACCATCATTTTGCATATCTACATTAATGCAATTTTGCAAATCCTTATACAATCAAACTTAAACGCTTGAAAGAAAGCAATGATCAATAACATGACTTTATAAATTATATTTGCATACTTACAAATTAATCCAAGGAACCATGTGGGTCTTCTCTACTCTTTATTGTCTCAAGTATTGCCTTGTGGTCAAACTCACGCACTTTCCACAAGTTCTTGTTCATGGGTCTACCCTTATATTTGATCAAATGAATGTTTGTGGTGAGGACAAGGTTCGAGTAATGAAGAATATTCTAATGCATGTCGAAGTACTCAAACAACCAAGCTGCAACATTCTTAATTAGGTACCTTCTAATCCATGTTCCAATAACAACCACCGAGCCTATAGGATATTCTATGTTTTCTCCATCAATAACTGGGGCCTCCAATTTCTTTTTGGCCTCGATACAGTGACACATGTAATAATTTGTACCCTCTTCATTATCTTCATCTGCAATCACCGCATAAATGTGCACTACATTGATATGTTCATCTTGTTAGATGTATTTATTGAACATCATAATAAAACTTGTAAGTAAGATATATTACCTGGTTCTGGTAGGTCTAATACATGATCAAATTCAATAGATGATTGCATCTTCATGATTTGTAGAGCCGTCGAGAGCTGATAAGTGTCAAGTGGGGTTAGACTTCTTACAGACCATTTGTCAACCCACTCTATTGACTCACATTCACTCCATTCTTGAAGTGTACATGCAGAACAAAAGCATGCCATCTTCCACATATGGATATTCCATGTACTTTCATTGGAGCTTCTAAAAGAGTGTAGCTCACTTGATCATGTTATTGTAGAAAATCGTCATATTTTGCAGTGTTAGTATCATCTACTAAATAAAAAAATCCACAAACTAGAGAATTACCTTCACTACCTGGGCCCATTGCATGATTACACCACTAGATAATTGATCTTGCATTTGTCAACTTTACACTATCTGTTTACTTTAACTCTTCTCATGCTAGGGCTCTTTTGATACATGCACCTGATCCATCATGCTCCCCCTATCCATGCTCAGCCTCTGAGAAGTTCCACATATGCTAAACACCACTAATCTTATGCATCCTACTCAACCAGTAAAATATTCTTGCATTCTTGAATTGCGATGTATAGTTATCTGGCCATATGATATTTCGACTGAACGATATGCCCCTACTAGCCAGATCAACATAGAACATCTAAAATCAACCTTGCACAAAATTTGTAGAATGTGTGTGATCATCACTAATGTAAAAGTGATACTCTCTCAATACTTTTTTTTCCTCTGTACTATCATTTGCATAGATGAATTTTCTATGCACAAATATAGTAACCTGTGAGGAGTTGTACTACTATGATTGCAGCTTGTTTAGTGGCTATAGTGTGTATTTCTCTGCAAAGTTGACAACTAAAATGATGGTACAAAGTGGAAACATGTCCTTGCATAACTTGAACTGTGAGTCCAACAATTATGCTCTATGTGTATGCCTTGCATACTCATAGACCACCTGATCATAGAAATTTCCCATAAAATACTACACTAAAACCTTATCACTTACCAATTCACACTTCTTTGCTTCTTTACCATCTTTTAGATTGTATGCCACTATCTTGTATTTGCCAAATTCCACAATTTTGTCTCCAGTTGTGTGTTTACTACCCATGTGTTGGAAAATTGGAAAATGTTGCATGCCACCACAATGATCACATGTGCCATCCAAACATGACTTGTAAAATTTTGGACAATGTACAAGGCCAATTACACAATTAAACCTTTTGCTCTTAGGTTCTGCTAGACCTAGGTGGGTGAACCTATTTAAAATATACATATTTTGAAATACATTTCCTGCTCCAAACAATCTATCCACAATGGCAATTGGGAATGGATAGACAAAATAATACTACAACTACTCCTACTATACAATAGAAAATATTTTAATGTATTATCTATAATGAATTCTATCCTTTGGGCTATGGAAAATTAGTGCCTTCT
This sequence comes from Sequoiadendron giganteum, assembly GCA_007115665.2. Classification (NCBI taxonomy): domain Eukaryota; kingdom Viridiplantae; phylum Streptophyta; class Pinopsida; order Cupressales; family Cupressaceae; genus Sequoiadendron; species Sequoiadendron giganteum. The sequence continues at coordinate 732,406,289 of CM021101.1, forward strand.
TTCTATTAGGAAACGGAGTCAAAATATTACTAATTACGTATACATTTTCCTCTCTGACACAATTCAAGTTGTCAGACACTCTAAAGGGTGAAGTTCTAATGACTGGCATAAACAATGTTGAAATATTTTCCTACTTAGCTCTTCTTCAATAATCCAATAGAAATCTCACGAACACTATGATTCACTTTAAAGGAGTTTAGTTCTGACTTGTACACACCAGTAAACAAAAATCACACAGGGTGAAGAAATACACCTTGATGAATTAAAATATACTTGATATTTAAATTCAAATGAACAAAAGATTTCAAAATTTGAGAGAACTGAGCAAAAATTAACAGTCATAACATCACAACAACGAAATATCAAAAAGGAATTTAGTCAAGAAATCATCCCCATTGCATTGTTTCTAGAAGGTTTTTTACATTATTTCATTCCCAGTTTCTGTCATCATTTTCTAAAAAAAAATCTCTTTTTTCTCTCCTCTCTCCCTGCAACTGATTTTTCAAATCATTTATATCATGAAATCTCAAGGGTCACACCCCTTTAGTTTCTCGGTTACAACCATTTACATTTCGCTGGCAGAAGTAAAATATTTGATTAGGTTGCCTATCGACAAATCAAATACTTTAACATAGCTCTGTGTTTTCGCTTTACCTTAATACTTTTCCCATTGCTTTATTTTTATCTCCCTAAAGCCTTTATTTTTACCACTCTACCATGGTCAACTTGTTGACCCCTGGTAGTATGGAGGTGTCTGGCATTCATGATCCTCTCTTCTTCCACAGCTATACCGTGGCCCTAGACCTAACCGCCAATGGTACCACGATGGGTCTGTAATCGTTATTGTTCACTGCTATCTCCGTCCACCACACTACCACAGTCTCAGTGTAGACCCTTGGCGGTTGTGTGGTAACTGTCTTTTGACTACTTCCTCACCGGTTGGTTTGCCATTTCCTCCATCATTTTTTTTTTGTTACCACAACCACCGCGGTCTCCCTTCTCACTGTGTGTGATATCATGGTCTAACTATCACAGTCTATCCTTCCCTCCACCGCTCTACCACGGTCTCTAACTCGACTGTTAGCGGTTGCATCTCTATCCACCGCAGTCACTACAGTCTACATTCTGACCAGCCACAGTGTGGCGATAACCACGTCACTGACTACTAATTGTTCTCCCTTCATCTACCGTAGTCACCGCAGTCTACCTCCAGATTGTCAGCGGTACCACGGTGTGACTAATCCCAACCATTGCGTTCACCATCCGCTACTTACCAACCAGCCACCGCGTTACTGTGGTATGTGGTTTAACTGCGCACAGTGGCACAGTAAACACTTTTTGTTTGCTTCATTAGCTGCTACCATTCCCACCGCGTAACTTGTGACCTAATTTTGACTAACCGTGGTATAGCGGTAAACACTTTTTGTCTGCTCCAAACTGTTACCGCTATACTGCGAGCCATTTTGCAAAAGGCCGCAGTATAGCAGTGAAGACGTATGAAGGGTAAAAGGTGGAAATAAAAGATATTTGAATATTATGAACAAGATACATGAATTTTCTATAGAAAGATAATGAAAATTAAAGCTCAAAGGGGGTGAAAGGCCTTGGGATTTTAAATGAAAAATAAGGTTCTAACACGTTGAATGCTACATGTTCACAAACACACATAGAACCACAAACACACATAGAATAAAAGTAAGTAATGCATTTTATGAAACATATTGATATCGTTGATTACATTGCATTAAATATGAAATACACCAAATAATTTTATGAAAGAAGGTAGCAAGCTCTTTGGAATTATCAAACATGTCTATGCTACAACAATTTTCATACATAAATCTACCTCCATACCACAAGAAAAGTGAGTAATGCATAAATTTTCAAACATATCCATACCGCTGATTACATATCCATAGGGTTAGATGTTAGAGTAGGGATTTTGAGTAGGGAGTAGGATATGATGGAGTTTTGATGCTGCCCCAATGGCATTTGTGTGAATTTTTTCTTGAAAATGGTGGTTTAGAATGGGAGTTTGGTGAAATAGCAATGGTAGAGGAAGGGAGTTGATTTTTTTAGCATGGGTAGACATATTTGAGTGTGTTTGAAGAGTTAGCAAAGTGGCTTGAGGCCCGGAATGTTGATTTTCAATAAACCTCCTTGTTTCAAGCATAGAAAGACCTAAATAAAGGGTTTAGTGTTTAGATGCATTAGAGATTGTTCCAGTGACTAAAATTTGTTGAATCTAAAGTTTTGTAGGCTGGTGAAGGTCTGTCAAAAGAGAATTGGGACTAGAAAAGTGTTCGAAGATATGATGCTTTGTAAAAGTGGCCTAATTAGCCTATTGGGGCAACGTAGCAGCATCGTTTTGGTGATGTTGGCCCAAAGTGACCTAGTGTGTTTTTGAAATATTTTTTTGAAGGCCTTAGTGGGTGTCTGAAAAGGTCAAGGGTTTGTGGGTTTGAGTTATCTTTGAGAAGATATGAACAATTTTCTTTGTTGTTAATGCTACAAGGAATTGAATGTGAATTGGTCAATTGAGCATTGAATTGAGGTTTTTGAGATTGAATATTGTTTGAAATTTATCTAATTGTGATTGTTGAAGGTTTTGTCTCCTTTCTTTGCATCACAAACCTAGGGTATAAGTTGCTGCCACCTAAATGAAAACTAGAGAATCTTGTGTTTATTGTTTTCAAAACCACATTGTGATTGTCAATGAAGCCATGAAGAAGAGGAATTAAAAGAAGGGTTTGTGATGCTATATATGTTGGTAGATGGTCATTGCTCCCCTTGGGATTCATGACATGGCTTAACTGCCTCTCGTGGATTCATTAACTCTAACAGTTGTATTGGGCATTAACAGGTCAATCTTTTGCTGCAATGACAATTGTAGGGCCAACAAGTGGTATCAGATCCAAAGATGACAGGTTCAAATCCCCTCAAGTAATGTTGAGGGGGATATTGTTGGAAGATGGTTAGCACTCCCCTCAGGATTTGTGACATGGCTTAATCGCCTCATGTGGATCCATTAACTTTGACAGTTGTATTAGGCATTAACAAGTCAATCTTTTGGTGCAACAACAACCATAGGGCCAATAATATCTTATAATTATTCACTATTTCTTTTGCAATGAGGTAACTTAGAAAGACATTAAGAATTTTCAATTGCCCAAAATTTTCCCTCTTTTATTTTTTACAAAGGTAAATGGTATGAATGAATGGAAACTTGCATTAACAACTATGTCAACTCACTTGAATTTATTTAAGTACATGTGATGAAGGTGATTTTTTTATGGAACAAAAAAATTAATGGAAACTTGCACTAACATTGATGAAAGCTATTAGGTTTTCCAAATTAGTTGAAAATAAAAATTTTCCCACAACCATCACTAATAATGAATTTGAATCTATTATGTCATGTTTTCCATTTTATATCTTCAAGCTCCTAAAATTTAAACTTTAATATGTAGACATCCATCTAATTTAATGTTTAATTCTATGTGTAACAATGGATATTAATAAAATCATCAAATGAATGGTCTAAAAATTGGGAAAACAAAAGAAAAAAATTCAATATAAACATCTACCTAAAATGAAATAGAGTGAATTCCACTACCCATGTTGGAAATGGACTACTATAGGCAATGCAAATAGAATTCATTAAGTAAATATCATGTTTTTCATTTTTTTGTTCTTCAAACTCATTAAAATTAAACATGTTTATGCAACTCCCGTCTAATTCAATGTTGAATTATATGCCCAATTGTTATGATTAATAAAATCATTAAAGGAATTAAGATTATATTTAAAAAAAAAAAAATACTAAATATAAACATTTCAATATTGCAAAAATTAATATATTACCTAAGTGAACAACCAAAAATGATGAAAAGGGTAAAGAGGATTCCCCAATGAGCCTCTAGGGTTTTCTACCTAGAAGCTAGTGAGAAATGGTGCTCTCATTTTCACACTAAAGGTATTCTTGGTGAGTTCATTCAAAGGGTTAGGGGCTTAAAGTGATTTATCTGGGATGCCCTAAAACCTAGAAACTAATGAAATAGACTAACTATTGGATGCAAACTATTGGAATGTAAAAGATGTTGGAAAACACATAGAGATATGTAAGTTCATTAAACTAAATGACATAGGAATGAACATGCAATAAAAAAAAAGCTGAGAAATGAAAGGGGTGTGCACTTGGAAATGTGTAGAGGTTTGAGATGCTATCGAATCTAAGATTTAGGCCTGGTAGGACATTTACGCTATTTTGAGTAACCTAGTCCTTTTTCTGTGAAAATCTGTCGGAACCCGTTTATGCCAAAAGGGTACTCAAATCTACAAAAACCCCATAAATTTATATATAGTGGGACTAAGTCACCACTAATGGTGACCTAGTCCCTTTCAACTTTTCAGGAAGTCTCGAAGTGGAATCTGGAGTCCTTAGTCTACACTTTCTACTTCTTGAAGTATTTGGATCTGAAACTTTGATTCTCGGCCTATATGAGACTTTTAATGGATTTTTTACACTAGCTAATAATGAGATGCCATAAAAAATTCTTCAACCCATTCTTGAGTGATCTCCAAGCTTCCAAGATACCTAAATCTGCAAACACACAAAGAGAGAGAAGAAAATGTTGATTGTTAGAGTATAGGGGTTTGCCTTGGTCAAACCCCTTTTAGATAACAAAATCAAATGATAAAATAATGTAATGAAATATGAAATATGAAATAATGGAGTATACCTTGCCATGATGATTGATCTCGAGTTGCAACAATGGAGGATTTAGCCTTTGAGTGCTTCAACAAGATGCCTTGATGACTTAGAATGTAGAAACCCTAGCTTGCTTGAGAAGAGTGGTGGATGAGAGGTGAGTGAATGAACTAGTTAAGGTTTTGAATGGATGGAATAGAATAGGGTAAAAAAGATGAGAAAAACCCGTATTTCTACATTTTGTGCCCTAATTTCCCCGAAATAACACCATACAGGCTAACCTTAGGGTTTTAGAGACAAAATCCTAAAAAAGTATTAAGTTAAATTTAAATTTTATACCACATGGGACTAGGTCGCCCAAGGTGGCGACCTAGTCCACCTAGACATTTTTTATTGGTTTTCAGGGATTGAGAAGTGATTGTTAATGTGTGTCGGGATTGTCCTCTGAAACACACTAAAATAAGGCTTGTATGTGCATTATTGGGTCATTATTGATTTAGGGTTGACAAGACTAGGAAAGTGTGAAAATGCATTACAACACCTTACAACACTTTAGAATAAGGCTTGGAAAGGGGTAAAAGGGGGCTAAAAAAGGTCCAAAAATCCATAGGCAAGGGTCCAAATGAGTGAAAAGTGTCAAGGCTACACTTTTTGGCAACACATTTAGCCCCCACTTTAGTGAGAGGATGAACTTGCTTCAAACTCACACTAAAGTAGCCCAATGGAGATGGTGAAGAATGAAAAAGATGAAGAATGTGGTCAAGCCCCAGGATTCAAGATTCTAAGTAGAAAAGATATCAATTCCAAAGGACACATTCAAAGGTGAATCATATGCAGAAAAAAGTGATGCATGATCATGCAATGATAAGAACTAGAATGAAGAGAAAAAGGAAATTAAAATTTTTGGATCAACCTTCGACCATTTGTCCAGCTATTTGTGGATCATATCTAGGTTGTTTGTCCAAAAACAAGTGTACTCACTCTAGGACGATGGAAATTTTGGTTGTCTGTCAAGTGAGAAGTCCCAAAAGGTGAGAAACATACACATGGTTGGTATTTACTCACAAATAGAGGTGGCTATGGGGAAAGTCATGCCGCTTGGGATTCCCACTCAAACCATATCAAAGTTATACCTCATGATAACTTTAATAAGGAACCACAAAAGAAAATGAATTTTGAAATGATTTTGTTCAAAGGGATTTCGCTTAATTCATGCAATGTCTCATCTTAAGGAACATCATGCGTAATGTCTCCAAGAGAGGAAAAGTACAAATGGTCTCATCTTTTTCCCAAGAGAGAACGAGTGCAATATCTCATCATGGGAAACATTGTACCTAATGTTTCCAAGAGAGGGAATCGCAAGAAAAAGAAAATCACACAATGAAATGTGAGTGGTGATATATTCCCCCAATTTAAAGGAATTGTGAAACACCGTACTATGAGAAATTGATTTAAAGTAGTAGTAGAAGAAGAAGACATAAAAGATTTTTCAAAAAGCCCTATGCCAAGTCATATATTCTGATAAGGTGTGTCATGAAAAGGGTAGTATGTCACATGCGAGTTAACTTAAGACATGTCATCCACATCCCAAGCTTTCTCTTATATATTCATGAAAGGTTAATGACTAGCCAAAGGAGACAAAGACAAGTGACATATGAGGGAAAGGCTAACTAACCCCTTTCCCCCACTTAGTGCAGGACAAGAGTGAGCCAAAAGGAGTGATGGGATGCAAGGTAGAGTGAAAATAAGTATCGATTAGAGGAATTAGGTGCCCCCACAAAAGGGAGAGTACCAAGCTCCTTAAGATGTTGGATTTTACAATGCAAGGCCTTACATTCATTATTGGAGTGACCGTGAACTCAGTGGTAGGCACAAAAGGAATGTTTGCTAGAACATTTCTTTCGAGTTCACAGAGGAAGGGAGATCAAGTGATCTTGGAGGAGTCTCAACAAGATACCCTCTTGATCAAGGGTAGAAGGTGTTCCTTTGGTGTGTAACAAGGGTGGGTCTTTCTTAGTATAGGATTCCATACCTATGCAAGGTGCTATATATTGTGAGATTTTGTACACTCCTTAACAAGAGTGTGTAAAACCTGAATCAGTAGTGGGTTGTGAGATGACATTGGCATTAAGAAAAGAGTGCTTTGTTAGTTTCAAAGGATCAATTTCTAAGGTTGGTTTAGAAGGGTGATTCATGATGGTGTTGATTTTAGAGGAAGGTTTGGTGATTTTGATGAAAGGAAAAAATCTAAGACCATGATTAGATGTTTGTGTGGTAGGCCCAATATTTACATAGATACCTTGTTCATTAGCACCACATCCTTTTCCACAATATACAAGTTGTTTCATGAGATCATAACTTTTCCATAGATATTTTTAGCACTTTTGGATCGGGCGAGGGTTCGTTGTTGGCTTCATTGGTTAAGGTAGTCGAGGTGGATGCTTTCGAAGGATAGACCAAGTCTTGTGTTGAAAAGATTGCATTTCCATTTTCAAAGTCTTGGTGTGTGACTTTGGATTCTCTTAGTAAATGAGGGGTGAAGTCTAAGGAATCCCAATCATCATCTAAGGGCGTTGGTTGTACAAGTTCCACTAGTTTGGTTGGTGTTGAAGGGGTGAAAGGTTTGGATTTTTTTTCTCAAGTTGTAAGACACTATAAGGTGCATGATCGGCATCAAGCATGTACACTTTGTTGTTGTAGATGTGCTTCATCTTACGATGAAGAGTGGAAGGCATCCCATTCATTACATGAATCCATGGCCTACCTAAAATGAGATTATATGAAACATCATTTGGAATAACATGGATCAATGTGTCTAATGTGGCCATTCCAACTATAAGAGGAAAAGTGATCTCACCAAGCAGTTTTTGTCCTTTACTGTCAAATCCACTGATAGATAGGGAGGTAGGTTGAATGGTTGATTTATCGATATGGAGCCTATCCAAGAGGTTGACACTACACACATTAACAACAAAGCCATTGTCAATAAGGATTCTCTTGATCTCCATGTTTTTGTATTGAAGATTATTACTAAAGCTTCATTTTTCTTTTGTACATCCAAAGGAGGGAGCTCACTTTGGTGAAAAACAATATCAACATTAATTCTGTGAATAATAGATGCTATGTCATTTGTTTGTGTATTAGAAGGGATAGGAAATTTTTGTAATTCTTGTTGCATTATGTTGTGATAGTGAGGGAAGGCTTGGATAAGGTCCCATAAAGATATTTTAGAAGGAGTATTCTTTAGTTGGTCAACAGGGTCATACTCCCTAAGGAAGGAATTTAGGCGAGGGGCAAGAGGTAATATGGGAGGAGATGAAGGTAAGGATGTGGAGGTTGGTTGTTGTGAACACAGGTTGTTTCTAGTGTAATGTGTATGAGAAATAGTACTATGACTCAATTTCTGCAACACATTATGTTGAGGTGGGTAGAGAGTGAATTCAAGTTTGGTTTTATGTGAGGGTGGGTAATTTGACAAGTTGAGGTGGAACAACATTAATATTCCCTTGGGAAGGAGAGTCAATGTTATCCTTTTCTTACATCCTAATATCCTCCCTAGGAGGAGATATTTTAGGAGAACTACAAGTCACATGTTCTTGACGTGCAAGGATTGGTTCTCTGAAAAATGACCTCATCACAATTAGGGGAACCATCAATGATGGGATGGTCAATAGGGGGATGATGAGGAGAGGACTCTATTTGAATGGAAAAGGTATCATTGTCTTGTCCCATACTATCTACCCTAGTAGGAGAGCTAGCTTCAACATAGGTGGGGGAGACATCAAGGGAAGGATGACTATGATTTTCAAATAGGTTATCCCAAAGGGTGGGATCATGAGGGAAGCGAGGGTCAATAGTTGCATGACTTGTAATAGGTATATCTTCTAACACCAACCTATCCTCACTGCATTGAGGAGGGATATGAGAAGAACAAGGTTGAGGGTCATGGGTGTAGAGACTAGGTAAGGGAATGATGTTTCCATCCTCTTGTTGCTTAATTTTTTTCAAAGGGGAAGGGGGAAGAGGAAGGAAAGCAATACCATCATGATATGCAATGGTTGTGTCTTCTTTCACTAAGATACCTTCATCACCAATGGGTGAGATATCAAGAGAAGAACAATTATGATTATCATGATTATCAATGTTTGTATCATTTTATGGAAAAGCTTTAGTAGATGAGCTAGAAGAGATGAAGTCGTCAAGGGATTAATCTAACATGTCTAGTTCATCGATACTGAAGGTGTTAAGAAGGGTGTGAGTGGGTGCATGCGATGTTGTTAATGTTGTATTTTCACTTTCTAAAGAATCTAATTTAAATGATCTAGGAACTAATGCAGAAAATGAAGACAGAAAAAGTCTAAAGCTATCCAAAAGTACCATGAATTGTATGTAAAATGTAAAAAATTCTATGTAAACTTAAAATGCAATGTAAAGACAAGATCAAATGCAAGTTTCAGATTTCAAAGAAGGTACATGACTGATTACTGTTAGTTTTTCATGATCAGATTAAAAAAAACTGAAATCAAACAGAAAATGCAACACATAAGACAATAAACACCACAAGATACCCTGGGAAAACCCTCCAACCTAAGGGAGAAAAACTTGGCCAATATATCTCTTATTAATTGATATTATAAAGGCAGCAATCTGCTTACAACTTAGGCACAACACAATGCCAGTTTGATACACAGAATAACACCTCTCTAGATGTAGAGATAAATAATATGATTTTCCTTTAGCTTGACTTGCTGCTCCAAAATGAAGATCTGCTACTACAGGTAGATCTATTGCTACAAGTAAATGATCTTTGCTGCTATAGGTAAATGATATATCCTGCTCTAGGTAAATAATCTACTGCTAGAGGTGCGATCTCTTCTAGGAATGTGAATTCTTCTTAATAAACTTGATGCCCAAATGAATGAAAAACACCTTGAATTTATACACCCGCTAAAAGGAGAAATACGTGACTCTTGGAACATGAGGTCGGCTCAAGCAAGAAAGATGCCTCTTAGAAAATCATGTCACTTCTAGAGTCGACCCATAATGAAATATATTTATTAAATAATAAACAACCATTTTATTTATATATATGAAGTTCCTCTTCATATCTCCAAATCGAGCACATATTAAATTGAATAGCCAAGGCTATATTCAATTTAATCTTTCTTCATAAAATAAACACAGCTGGAAGTAGAATCCCATGGTTGCAATATCATCAACACTCCCTCTTAGCTAGGGAGGAATACTTCCAGCTGTACAAGACATATCACCTCATCATGAAAGCTTATAAGATATCACCTCATTGTGATATCAACCACAATGGCTACACCCATATATGGAAAGGAAAGATATCACTTCATCATGATATCAGATATCACCTCATCATGATATCAACCATCATGGCTACCTCCATAGATGGTATGTACAAGTGCTCATCATTCAATGTGATGTTGTCACCTCACCGTGACGTTCGCCATGGCTCTCCCATAGGGTGAAACACAAGTAGAAGTGAATCATCATGGACTCCCTCACATGATTTTGTCCTAGAGTCACACACATGACATCCACCATGGATCTCCCAGAGGGTGGAAACAAGGGCTTTCACCTCAAATCTCAAAGAGAAATGCATTAACAAGGGCTTGCACCTCAAATATCTCTCAAAAGAGAAATTCATTAAAGAGGATCACTGATACTGAGACTCTTTCTCAGCTAGGGCTTGATTCTCCACCATACCAAGCTTGTCTTGAAGGTACACAAACTTTATCCTAAAGAGATGCTTGGTGAGAATGTCTGCCATCTGCTCATCAGTGTTGATATACCTAAACTGAATTGCTTTCCTCAATACCATATCTCAGATATAGCGGTATGCTTAGTTTTTTCATGAAACACTAGAATGACAGAAAGCTTCTCAAATATTTGATTATCCCAATGGATGACATTCGGCTCCAATGATTTTCTAAAAAATCTTGCAAGGAGCTTCCAAAGCCACACTGCTTCTCGAGCTTCCACACAAGTTGTAATGTACTCGGCCTTTGTTGTAGTCGGTGCCACATATGACTGCTTCCTGCTACACCACGATATCATCGCAAACCTCAAAGTGAAACAACATTCTGAGGTACTCTTCATATCAGAAATACAACCATCTTCAGTAGGCTCCCTCTGAATCTTCAAGCACTTGCATCAACCTCCTGACCTCCTCGTCTAGGATTTCCTGCAATGCTTTACCTTAGAGAAATGGTTTCTAGTGCACACCTCTATAGAGATTCAGGGTTGTCCTCTTTGACCTCATCCTAGATCACTCTATTCTGAATAGGCTTGTAAAGCTACCAATGTTAAATCTAGGTTGATTGACTTGACAAATTTTGATCTCAACTACTAAAGAGGTACTCCAAGAATTTATCATCTTGGCCTTGCAACATTGCAACCCTTACTTATTCTAAGAGTCATAGAACTCCCTCTTCAAGGTTAATTCTTCCTCTTCGAAGAGATGTCTTCAACCATTCACTCAGTCTCATAGCTACAAGCAGTATCTCCATTATTCAACCTATAGGATGCATAAAGCTCTTCTTGAAAGCAATAAGAATATATTACTAATATTTCATGGAACTCAACTATCTCGAACAAAAATACCATTGCTAGAAGCATACATGATTGACTATCTCAATTTTATAGCATGAATTAATAACTACATAACAATTCATGAACATTATTCAACCATGCAATACTTATCTCATTGAAATCAAGATCTCCCGAGTAATCCCAAATAATTAATTCATTATTCATCTTCATTGATTTCTTTCTTCCATTTTCTCGGAAGAGATAATCTCAGCATGACAAAAGACAATCTACATAGAATCATGGATCATGCATATAGAAGATCAATCATAATCGTAAATTTAGTTCTCCTTTTATTTCAGAGTCACTCAAAAATTAGCATGAAACAAATTGCAATGAATAATTCTTAATTCTAAGGAATCTTATCCTAATGATCACTATTTACTAGTCACACATAATCCAAGCAAATAATTTCAAATTTTCACAGCTCAAAAAACTAAATTTTAGCCTAGAAGGGTAATTAATATCAAAACAAATAATACTTATCTCTTAAATATTCTGATGGATGGACACAATAAGATACGATGCTCTTGCGCTCAAATTATTTCATAACCTTCATGGCTTGAACATGGGCCCATGACTTAGAATAGAAATTCCCTAGAGTCATTTTGAGGAGAGACCTTATCCACATCCACAAATGAAGCATCCTAATTAGGCTTGGTTGGGAAATCCTTAGCATAGTGACCAAAATTGTCACATCTAAAACATTGAACATGAGAGAGGTCCCACTTCTTCTTGAATGTAGGAGCACCATCTGACCATTTATCTCTATTTCTCTTGAAGTATTTTTTTTCCTCCTTTTCCTTCCTTCTTCAAGGATTGAGTGGAAAGAATATGAATGTCTTAATTTGTAGAACTTTGACCAATACCTCTCATAGCCAACCTAGACTCCTCTTGAATACATTCTTCCCTCAAATGATCAAACTTAGGGAGTTTTGATCTTTCACTTATACCTTGAATGTATGCCTCCCAAGATGAAGGAAGAACATTGAGGGCCAACATGGTCAAATCCTTCTTGTCAAAAAAATGACCAATAGTAGAGAGCTGATATCTCAACTTGGAGATCCTCATGAAGTAAATGATGACAGTTTCTCCTTTCATCATCTTGACATGATGAATTTGTTGTTTGAATGCAAGTGCACAGATTGTGTTGTTGATCTCATACATCTCCTCCAAAGTCTTAAGCATTTCTCTCATTGACTTCAACTTAGAGATGATTGGAACAATATGATCCTTCATTGAATCAACTAACATCTTCTTAGCCTTGATATCTTTCTTCTTCCATTGAACCTTTTCTTCCTCATCCATAGGCTCGAGAGCAATGCTCTCCATAAAATTTACCAACTCACTTTCCTACAAGGTGAGCATAATTTTGAATCTCCATGAAGTGATTTTAGATGCTCCCCCAAGCCTATCCTCAATCTTAAGACAATTCACCACCTTGATGAAGAGATAGACATAAACAAAGATGAGAAAGAAAAATAATGAGTATTGTTGTGACACACAAATCTGATCAAGATCTTCTTCAAACCCGCTCTGATACCATGTTAGTTTTTCATGATCAGATAAATATAAATTGAAAGCAATCAAAAAATGCAACACATAAGACAATGAACACCACAAGATACCCTGGGAAAACCCTTCAACCTGAGGGAGAAAAACCTATCCAATATATATCTCTAATATATTGATAGAATAAGGGCAACAATCTTCTTACAACTCAAGCACAACATAATGCCAATTTGATACAAAGAATAACACCTCTCTAGATGTAGAGATAAAAAATATGATTTTCCTTTAGCTCAACCTACTGCTCCAGAATGAAGATCTACTGCTATAGGTAAATGATCTCTGCTACTATAGGTAAATGGTCTCTGTTGCTCCAGGTCAATAATCTGCTACTAGAGGTGCGGTCTCTTCTAGGAATGTGAATTATTCTTAATAAAATTGACACCCAAATGAATGAAAAACACCTTGAATTTATACACCCGCTAAAAGGAGAAAGATGTGACTCTTGGAACATGAGGTCAGATCAAGCAAGAAATAAACCTCTTAGAAAATCACGTCACTTCTAGAGTCGGCCCATAATAAATATTATTTATTAAATAATAACAACCATTTTACTGATATATATATTAAGCACCTCTTCATATCCCCAAATCGAGCACATATTAAATTGAATAGCCAAAGCTATATTCAATTTAATCTTTATTCATTAAAAAAACACGCTTGGAAGTAGAATCCTGTGTCGAGAAATTGTGTCTCAACTTCAAGATTGAAGTCCTCATTCTTTTGCCTTGGCGATATTTTGTGCCCTTTACTTTGTCTAGCGAAGGCGAAACTAGGTTGGAACTTGCCTTTGTTCTTTTGGCCTTATTCTGGGTTTGTCTCTGGCTTCGGCTCCGGCTCCGCTTCCCACAATCTATTTTTTGTGGCTTCGTTCTTCTTTGGTGGTGTTGGAGGCGGAACCAGTTTTGAACTTAACTGTGTCAATTTGTAAGGTTCCCGTTTCTGTTTCCATTCCGGTTTCGGATCCGATTCCTGCATTTGCAATCTGGTCTTCCTTGCGGTTTGGGTTTTTCTCAAGATGGTTTCCTCCGGTTCGGGTTTGTTGTTTCTTGCAGTTTTCAGAGGCAAAACCGGAACCGACATGGCTCCTGAACCTAGACTTGTGGTGAAGTCCTATTTCTTCTCTGACTATAACTCCGGTCTTTTGTGTTCCTGTCTTGGTTTGTCTTCGAGTTGACTTCCTTCATCCAGGACTATTCTAGCTTCTTTGTTCTTGTCATGGGTGGAACCGAAATCGACATGGTTCCTGAACCTGGACTTTTGGTGAAGTCCTATTTTGTCTCCCATTTTCACTTCGGCTCCAACAGTGTTGTAATGACTTGGAAGTCTTGGACGAGCTCAGTGTCTATTTGACTGAGTTGGTCTCTGTGTCAGTTGCAATAGGTAATGGGATTTGGACACATGGCAGTCTGTCTGAATGTTGATTAGACAAAAACCTAAATAGTTATTGTGATAGTTGCTTTGTCAACATAGGGTGGCGAACTCAACCTATTTTGTTGTTGGCATTGGATGCCTGGGTGGCTCGATGCAGGACCTGGCATGGGCTCTTCTGATTACATGATCAGTTGGAGTTTCTTGGTCGGCCATTGGCTGATGGCATTGATTGCAGAGTTTGACTTTCACTGACTAGCAAGTGTTTGGATATATATGCCTTTTGTGTAAGTTACAGATTGACAAGTGGAAGTCACAGGTTGAAGAGCTGAAGAAGAAGAAGAACGTGAGTTCTTGAAGAGAGTTCGAACTATATGTTAAAAAAAAAAAAAAACATTGTAACAGTGAATCCAAATCTCTCTAGGTGATTGTGAGCAAAACAGAAAAGTCTAAAAATTGTATGTAATTGATTCATTACTATAATACAATAGATGTGACTTTGTGTGGTGGGTTTTTTACTTGAAATTTTTTTTCCCAGGTAAATAATGTGTCATCTGTGTTTGCTCATTCTTTGTTATCTCATTTCAATGCTTGTATGCATCTCAAGTAGTTTTAGAAGCTATTAGAATTAGTTTATGCTTCACTCCTCAGTTGTATTAGTGTAAAGGGAAAGTATTCCACACTGTTGGGTCATTTGATCCAGCCCCTTTTTCCCTTCACATTGGTATCAAAGCTTGGCTGATTTTGTTATCCTTGAAGGAAAAGCGTAGTTTTTGTGCCAATATTGTTTCCTATGGGAGTCTTGCATTGATAAACTTGTTTCTATTTTGAGATGGCGAGTACATCTGGTAGAGTTGAGATTAAGAAGTTTAATGGCAGCAATTTCGAGTTATGGAAACTCAAGACTGAAGACTTGCTTGTGGATAGAGACCTATGGATTTCAGTGTCTAGAACTAAGCCACAAAATACGATCCAAGAAGCTTGGGATCTTGCTGATAGAAAAGCAAGAGGTTTGATAAGACTGAGTCTAGTCGATTTTGTACTCCTGAATGTTCATGAGGAGATGTCTGCAGCTTCTTTGTGGAAGAAGCTTGGTGACATTTATTAAGGAAAGTCTCTGGTAAATAAGTTATTCCTGAGGAAGAAGTTGTATTCCTTGAAAATGGATGAAGGTGCATTTGTTGCAGACCGTCTGAACTCATTTAACATGAGTGTTACTCAGTTGGTGTCTATAGGTGTAAAGATTGAGGAGGAGGATCGTTGCATGCTCCTATTGTGTTCGTTACCTGATAGTTGGGATCATCTTGTGATGGCTATTGGAAGCACAACCACTGCTTTCAAGATGGATGATGTGGTTGCTTCACTTCTGACTGAAGAAATGTGAAGAAAATATTTTGAGATGGCCAAAGAGGCTCTTGTTGTTCAAGGTAGACCAAAGGAGAAAGGCAAGAAGAAAGACAACAAGTCCAAATCCAAGTCTAAAGGGAGATCAAAGTCTTTTGGTAAAAATTCCAAGGTGAAATGCTGGAACTAGGGGCAACCTGGTCACATCCAAAAAGATTGTAAGGAGAAGAAGAAGAAGTATGCTTCTGACAACGAATCTTCTCTGAGTGATGCAGATGCCTTCATTGCAGCAGCCTTGACAACTTAGGCATCTGATGATGTCTGGTTGGTTGATTCAGGTGCTTCTTTTCACATCCAATAGAGATTGTTTCTCAAAGTACAAGAAGTATGATGGTGGAAAGGTGTATTTGCCAAGTCATTCAACGCTGGAGATTGTTGGAAAAGGAAGAGTTAGAATTCAGTTTCCTGACGGAAGAGTCAAATGAATAGGTGGTGTTCTTCACATCCCAGGTTTGGCTCGAAATCTTCTTTCTGTTAGTAAGTTAAATGATGCTGGTATAGAAGTTTCATTCTCAAGTAAAGGTTGTAAAATGGCTAGAGGTGCCATGGTGCTAGCTAAGGGTGTTTGTATTGGCACTCTGTACAAGCTGGATGCACGTCCTGTTCTTTGTAACAGTGCCTCTGTAAAGTCATGTAATTCTACACCTATAGAGAAAGATGAAGACTCTTCTCTATCTGCAAATGCTTTGGAGGTAAAACTCCTAGCAGAGAAGACCATGTTATGGCATCATAGACTTGGTCACATTGGTGAGAAAGGTTTAAAAACCTTGAAGTTTAAAAACCTTGTAGAAGGGCTTGATGATTGTAACCTTGAGTTTGATTTCTGTGAACATTGCATCTAAGGAAAGCAACACCATGTTTCCTTTTCCTCTAGTCCTCAAAAATCTTCTAGTATACTGGATTATGTTCATTCTGATGTGTTTGGTCTAGTTAATGTTCCTTTGTTATCAAAGTCTAGATATTATGTTTCTTTTATTGATGACTGCTTGAGAAAGGCATTTGTATACTTTCTTAAAAGTAAATCAAAAGTGTTCAGTCAATTTAAAGAGTTTAAATCTTTGGTAGAAAATCAGACTGGAAGGAAAATTAAGTGTTTGAGGACAGACAATGGTGGTGAGTTTTGTTTTGTAGATTTTGAAAGGTATTGCACTGATCATGGAATTAAAAGGCATAAGACAACCCCCTAAACTCCACAACAAAATGGAATTGCTGAAAGGTTGAACATGATGCTGATGGAAAAGGCAAGGAGTATGCTAAGTGGTGCTGGTCTGGAGCAGAAGTTCTGGGCTGAGACTGTGGCTACAACATGTTATCTATTAAATAGATCTCCCTGCTTTGCTCTTGTTGACAAGACACCTTTGGAAGCATGGTCAGGAAAAAAATCCTCACTAAGGCATGTCTGAGTCTTTGGTTGTGAGGCATATGTTCATGTGCCAAATGAAAAGAGATCTAAATTGGATAAGGTTGTTAAATGTATTCTCATCGGCTATGGAGTTGGTGTGAAAGGATACAAGCTTTGGAACCCTATTATTGAGAAGGTTTTGTATAGCATAAGCGTGATTTTTCATGAGCTAAAACCTTCAATAAGTGATCAACAGCTTGAGACAGATCAGAGTGACAAGAAGAAGGATGCAGTTGAGATTCCCCAAACTCCAAAAAGGGAAGAGTTGTATGGTGTACTTGAGACTGAGGAGAGCTCAAGCAGCTCTTGAAGTTCTGATGATGAAGAACAACCTCAGCCTATAAGGAGATCTACATGAGAAAGAAGGAAACCAGAAAGGTATGGTTTCTCTATGTTAGATTCAAATTATGCTTATGCTTTAATAACCAGCACTGATGAACCTAGGACTGTGAAAGAAGCAATCAATATGGCTGATTCATATTCTTGGCTAGAAGCCACGAATGAAGAGATGGATTCCTTGAAAAAGAATGATACTTGGAAGTTGGTACCACTGCCTAAAGGGCGAAAGCCTGTTGGCTGTAAGTGGATATTCAAAAGGAAGACATGCCTTGATGGCAGTGTTGAGAAGTATAAGGCATGACTAGTTGCAAAGGGTTTTTCCCAAGTTAAGGGAATTGATTATGGAGAGATCTTTTCCCCTATAGCAAAGCTGAGATCCATCAGATTTTTGTTGTCATTAGCAGTTGTATATGACTTTGAAATTGAGCAGATGGATGTGAAGATAGCATTTCTCCATGGTGAGCTGGAAGAATAAATTTACATGTCTCAGCCTGAGCATTTTGTTGAAAGAGGTAAACAAAATCTGGTTTGCAAGTTAAATAAATCTCTCTATGGTTTAAAGCAATCTCCTAGAATGTGGTACGAGAAATTTGACACATTTGTGTTGTCAATTGGGTTTGTGAGATCAAAATTTGATCATTGCATTTATTATAAATGTGAGAATGATCGTGTGCTTATTATTACTCTGTATGTGGATGACATGTTATTCATTGGTAATAGCAAGACTATGATTTCTGACCTTAAAACTTAGTTGTCTGCTAAGTTCGAAATGAAAGATCTTGGAGCAGCAAGGTACATTCTTGGAATGGAGATAACCAAGGATAGAACAAGTAGAAAACTTTGGCTCAGTCAGAGTAAGTATGTGAAAACAGTTCTAGAGAGGTTTAGCATGAATGACTACAAGCAGGTAGTTTTTCCAATCATGCAAGGATTGAAACTATCTGCTAAAGACTGTCCAAAGTCAGCTTTTGAGATGGAGGACATGACCAGTCTGCCTTATGCAAGTGCAGTAGGCAGTTTGATGTATGCTATGGTCTGCATATGACTAGACATTGCCCAAGTAGTGGGAGTTTTAAGACGGTTCATGGAAAATCCAGGAAGATCACATTGGGATGATGTGAAGAGAGTGTTTAGGTATTTGAAAGGTACTTCAGATTATGCTTTGTGTTACCATGGTAGTATGGTTGCCTCACAAAGGACTCTTAGCATTCAGGGATATGTTGGTTTGGATTAGGGAGGTGACATTGACAGCAAGAGATCCACCAGTGGATACACTTTCATGCTTAATGGTGGAGCAATCAGTTGGATGAGCAAAAGGCAAGTTATTGTTGTTTTATCCATGATAGAGGCTGAGTATATGGTAGCAACTCATGCTTGCAAGGAGGCAATGTGGCTAAGGTGTTTGTGTTCAGACATTGGATTTAATGCTGGGCAGATTTCAATCTGCTATGACAGTCAAAGTGCCATTTGTTTGGAAAAGAATCCTACCTTTCATGCCAAGACCAAGCACATAGATGTGCAATATCACTTCGTAAGGGATATGGTTGAAGATAGAAAGGTCAAGTTGGAAAAGGTTGACACCTTGAAGAATGTTGCAGATGCTTTGAAAAAGCTAGTGAACACAGACAAGTTTAGGTGGTGCATAGAATCGATGGGCCTTGGGGCCTATGATCATCAATGAGGTTTGATATCATGAGGAAGCTGGAAGTATTCGCCAAGTGGGAGATTGCTGAGAAATTGTGTCTCAACTTCCAGCTTGAAGTCCTCATTCTTTTTCCTTGGAGATATTTTGTGCCCTTTACTTTGTTTAGCGGAGGAGGAACTAGGTTGGAACTTGGCTTTGTTCTTTTGGCCTTGTTCTAGGTTTGTCTCCAGCTTCGGCTCCAGCTCTGCTTCCCATAGTCTATTTTCTGTGGCTTCATTCTTCTTTGGTGGTGTCGAAGGTGGAACCAGTTTTGGAACTGAACTGTGTCAGTTTGTAAGGTTCTCGTTTCTGTTTCCATTCCGATTTCAGATCCGATTCCTGCATTTGCAATCTGGTCTTCCTTGCAGTTTGGGTTTTTCTCAGGATGGTTTCCTCCGCTTCATTCTGGTTCGGGTTTGTGTTTCTTGCAGTTGTCGAAGGCGGAACTGAAACCGACATGGCTCTGAAACCCGGACTTGTGGTGAAGTCCTGTTTCTTCTCCGACTCTAACTCTGGTCTTTTGTGTTCCTATCTTGGTTTGTCTTCGGGTTGACTTCCTCCATCCAAGACTGTTCTGGCTTGTTTTTTCTTGTCATGGGTGGAACCAGAACAAACATGGTTCGTGAACCTGGACTTTTGGTGAAGTCCTATTTTGTCTCCCATTCCGAATCCGGCTCTAGCAGTGTTGTAATGACTTGGAAGTCTTGGACGAGCTCAGTGTTTGTTTGATCGAGTTGGTCTCTGTGTCAGTTGCGATAGGCAATGGGATTTGGACATGTGGCAGTTTGTCTGACTGTTGATTAGACAGAAACCTAAATAGTTATTGTGATAGTTACTTTTTAAACCCAAGGTGGCGAACTCAACCCGTTTTGTTGTTGGTATTGAGTGCCTGTGTGGCTTGATGCAGGACCTGGCATGGGCTCTTCTGATTGAGTGATCAGTTGGAGTTTCTTGGTCAGCCATTGGCTGATGGCATTCATTGCAGAGTTTGACTTTCACTGACTGGCAAGTGTTTGGATATATACGCCTTTTGTGTAAGTTACAGATTAACAAGTGGAAGTCATAGGTTGAAGAGCTGAAGAAGTAGAAGAACGTGAGTTCTTGAAGAGAGTTTGAACTATATGTTAAAAAAATAAAAATAAAAACATTGTAACAGTGAATCCAAATCTCTTTGGGTGATTGTGAGCAGAACAAAAAAGTCTCGAAATTGTATGTAATCGATTCATTACTATAATACAATAGATGTGACTTTGTGTGGTGGGTTTTTTACCTAAAAAGGTTTTTCCCACGTAAATAATGTGTCATCTATGTTTGCTCATTCTTTGTTATCTCATTTCAATGGTTGTATGCATCTCAAGTAGTTTTAGAAGCTATTAGAATCAGTTTATGCTTCACTCCTCGGTTGTATTGGTGTAAAGGGAAATTATTCCGCACTGTTGGGTCATTTGATCCAGCCCCTTTTCCCTTCATCTTGTGGCTATAATATCATCAACAATTACACTATGCAATGATCTGAAAATGTACAATGCATGAAATGGGCTAATTTATGCTATATTTAATGAAATGAATGCTACAAAAACACAACCAAGTGATACAGATAGATAATGACACAAACAAAAGCATAAAAACATGGTTTTCAACTCTATAAAGGACAGTTTTAGGGCCTTAAAGGGACTAGGTCGCCCAGGGTGGTGACCTAGTCCACCTGGTGATTTTTTGAGATTTAATAGAAGATTTTGATGGATTATGGTGGTTTTTGTAATGGGTGATATAGACCTAACATGAAAATGCAAAATTTCATAGATGATTAATGTTCTAAGATGCAAAAATGCAACCTATATGCACTTTTCACTAATGCAAATTTTAAAACCCTAGGATGCAACTTCACTAATGTAATATGCAATGCAAGTTAATCCTAGGACAATGAAGAAATCAAAATCAGACAAGAAGGGGGTAGGACATCAGGTTCACCAAAATGAACCACCAAAAAATGGATTTAGGGAAAGAGGATTCCCTAATAGGCTCCTAGGGTTTTTCACCTAGAAGCTTGGTTGAGGAATAGTGCTCTCTCTTTTGCACTAAAGTTGTTCTTGGTGAGTTCATTAAAAATGGTTAGGGGCTTAAAGTGATGTGTGTGGGATGCCCTAAATGCTGGAAACTAATGAAATAGACTAACTATTGGATGCAAACTATTGGAATGTAAAAGATGCTGGAAAACATAGACATATGCAAACATTAAACTAAACGACTTAGGAATGAACATGCAATAAAATAAAAAGATAAGAAATGAAAGGGGTGTGCACCTAGAAAGTTGCAGAGGATGGAGATTCTACTGAATCTAAGATTTAGGCCTATTGGGACATTTACGCCATTCTGGGCGACCTAGTCCTTTTTCTATGAAAATCTATTGCAACTTGTTTCTACCAAAAGGGTACTTAGATCTATAGAAAACCAAAAATTGTATATATAGTGAGACTAAGTCACCACTAATGGTGACCTAGTCCCTTTTAGCTTTTCAAGAAGTTTGAAGGTGGAATCTAGAGTCCTTAGTCTGCACTTTCTACTTCTCAAAGTACCTAGATTTGAAACTTTGATTCTCAGCCTGTAAGAGAATTTTAATGGATTTTTTTTCCTAGACAACAAGGATATGCCATAAAAAATTCTTCAACCCATTCTTGAGTGACATCCAAGCTTCCAAGATACCTAAATATACAAACACACAAAGAGAAAGAAGGAAATTTTGATTGTTAAAGTATAGGGGTTTCCCTTGGTCAAACCCCTTTTAGTTAATCAAATAAAATGATAAAATAATGTAATCAAACATGAAATAATGGAGTATACCTTGCCATGATGATTGATCTTGAGTTGCAGTAATGGAGGATTCAGCCTTTGAGTGCTTTAGCAAGATGCCTTGATGACTTAGAATGTAAAAACACTAGCTTGCTTGAGAAGAGTGGTGGATGAGAGGTGAGTGAATGAACTAGTTAGGGTTTTGAATGGATGGAATAGAATAGGGTGAAAAAGATGAGAAAACTCCTTATTTATACATATTCTTCCCTAATTTCCTCGAAATAACACCATACAGGCTGACCTTAGGGTTTTGGAGACAAAATCCCGAAAGAATATTAAGTTAAATTTGAATTTTATGCCACATGGGACTAGGTCACCCAAGGTGGCAACCTAGTCCACCTGGGAATTTTTTATTGGTTTTCGGGGATTAACAAGTGATTGTTAATGTTTGTGAGGATTGTCCTCTGAAACACACTAAAATAAGGCTTGTATGTGCATTAGGGGGTCATTATAACATCAGAAAGGGTTGATTTATTGATGACAAGCCTAGGAAAGTATGAAAATGCATTACAACACCTTACAACACTTTAGACTATGGCTTGGAAAGGGATAAAAAGAGGCTGAAAATGGTCCAAAAATCCATAGGAAAGGGTCCAAATGAGTGAAGCATGTCAAGGCTACACCTTTTGGTGACACACTGAGATAATATAAAATGATTTTGAAACTAAAAAATGTATTCTTCTACGTTATATAGCATACAACTTGGTGGAAAAAAGGTGATGGATCAAGTATAGATTGGTAGAACATGGATTCAACTGCAAAAAAAAGGCATTTCTAAATCAGATAAAGTGATGAACCAGATGAATACAAAAGCATGTGGGCCTAAATCATCGGGTCAACCCCTATTTTTTCATTTCAAGGTAAAACACATTCGGTGCTCACAAAATTGGGAGAGCGCCAAATGTGTTGCTTTGAAATATTCACCTTCCATAAAGACAAAGGGAGTGAGACTTTAGATAGAGAGAGAGGTGATAGGAGTGAGATAGATTAGTCTAGGTAGTGTGGTAGTGACTAAGACCTGAGAGAAATATAGACTTGTGAGGGATAGAGAGTTATCTAGTTATAGTGGGGCGAAATACCTCACAATGGGAGAGGGGTTGAGAGGGATGAGACCTGAGAGATATAAAATGACCAAAGGAGGAGATAGAGAGGGAGTGTGGGAGAGGGGGTTGGAGTAAAATATATTTTTCTAGGTAGAGTGGGAGCTAAGTGAGACCTAATAGAGAGGGAGTGTGGGCATTGGAGTGACATAGATTAGTCTAGGTAGCATGGGATGGAGTGAAACTTGAGAGAGAGAGACTTGAGAGGGAGAGATTTATTTAGTTATGGTGGGGGGGAGACCTGAGAGAGGGAGTGGGAGATAGAGGGATGGGAGACCTAAATCGTGAACCCTAAACCCTTAAAACCAAACCCTTACACCCTCTACCCTCTACCCTCTACCCTCTACCCTCAACCCTCAAACCTTAAACCCTCTACCCTCTACCCTCTACCCTCAACCCTTAAAACCAAAAACCCTAAAACCCTCAACCATCAACCCTTAACTAGGTTAAACCCTAAACCCTTAAAATATCTAACCTCTACCCTTAAACCCAATACCCTTTACCCTCAACCCTTAAACCCTTTCAAACCCAACTAAATTCTCTACCCTAATCCATAAACCCTCAACACTTAACTAGGTTAAACCCTAAACCCTTAAACTATCTACCCTCTACCCTTAAACCCAATACCCTCCAACCTCAACCTTTAAACCTTTTTAAACCCAAATAAACACTCTACCCTAATCCATCAACCCTTAAACCCTAAACCCCTAAACCCTCTACCCTCTACCCTTAAATCATAAACCATAAACCCTTAAAACCTTAAACCCTAAACCCTTGAACCCTCTATCCTTTACCCTCTACCCTCTACCCTATACCCTTAACCCTCTACCATCAACCCCCTCTCTCTCACTCAACCCTACACCATCTACCCTTAAATGATAAATCGTAATCCCTAAACCCTAAACCCTAAACCCTAAACACTCAACCCTCAGACCCTAAACCCTTGAACCCTCTACCCTCTACCCTCTAACCTCAACCCAATAACCTCTACCCTCAAACCTAATCCCTCAACCCTTAAACCTAACCCCTCAACCCTATACCCTCAACCCTCAACCCTCAAACCCTAAACCCTAAACCCTTGAATCCTCTACCCTCAACCTAATACCCTCTACCCTCAAACCTAATCCCCCAACCCTTAAACCTAATGCCTTAAACCTATACCCTCAACCATCAAACCTAATCCCTCAACCCTATACCCTAAACCCTTAAAACCTTAAACACTCAACCCTAAACCCTCTACCCTCTACTTACATCTACCCTTAAACCTCAAACCCCCCCTCTCTCTATAAACCCTACACCCTCTACCCTTAAACAGTAAACCATAATCCATAAACCCTAAACCATCTACCCTTAACCCTTAATCCTTAAACCCTAAACCCTCAACCCTAAAACCCTCAACCCTTAACCAGGTTAAACCGTAAACCCTTAAACCCTCTACCCTTAAACTATAAACCATAAAACCCATACGCGAAACCATAAACCCTTAAAATATCTACCCTCTACCCTTAAATCCTTAAACCCTAAACCCTCTACCTTCAAACCCCCCCCTCTCTCTCAACCCTACACCCTCTACCCTCTACCCTAAAACCCCCCCTCTCTCTCTTAACCCTACACCCTCTACCCTTAATCCGTAAACCATAATCCCTAAACCCCAAACCCTAAACCCTCTAACATCTATCCTCAACCCTTAACCATTAAACCCTAAAACCATCAACCCTCAACCCTCAACCCTTAACCAAGTTAAACCCTAAACCCTTAAACTATCTACCCACTACCCTTAAACCCAATACCCTCTACCCTCAACCCTTATTCCCTTTTAAACCCAACTAAACTCTCTACCCTAATCCCTCAACCCTCAATCCTTAATCCCTCAACCCTTAAACCCTAAACCCTTAAACCCTAAACCCTTAAACCCTCTACCCTTAAACCACAAACCGTAAAATCGTAAACCCTTAAACCCTAGACCCTTGAACCCTCTACCCTCTACCCTCTACCCTCTACCCTTGACCCTTTACCCTTTACCCTCAACACCCCTCTCTCTCAACCCTACACCATCTTTCCTTAAACCATAAATCATAATCCCTAAACCCTAAAACCTCAACCCTCAACCCTCAAACCCTAAACCCTTGAACCCTCTACCTTCAAACCTAATTCCTCAACCCTTAAACCTAATCCCTGAACCCTATTCTCTCAAACCTCAAGCCTAATCCCTCAACTGTATACCCTCAACCCTTAAACCCTTAAACCCTTAAACACTCAACTTTAAACACTCAACCATCTACCCTCTACCCTTAACCCTCAAACCGCCTCTTTGTCTCTCTCTCAACCCTACACCCTCTACCCTTAAACTGTCAACCGTAATACCTAAACAATTAAACCTCTACCCTTAACCCTTAATCCCTAAACCCTAAACCCTCTATCCTCAACCCTCAACCCTAAAACCCTCAACCCTCAACCCTTAACTAGGTAAAACCCTAAACCATAAACCCTTAAACCCTTAAAACCTAAACCCTTAAACCTAAACCCTCTACCCTCTACCCTCTACCCTCTACCCTTAAACCCCCCCCTCTCTCTCTCAACCCTACACACTCTACCCTTAAATCATAAACTATAGTCCCTAAACCCTAAAACCTCTACCCTCTATCCTCAACCCTCAACCCTTAAACCCTAAAACCATCAACCCTCAACCCTCAACCCTTAACTAGGTTAAACCCTAAACACTTAAACCCTCCACCCTTAAACTATAAAACCTAAACCCTAAACCCTAAAACTATCTACCCTCTACCCTCTACCCTTAAACCCAATACCCTCTACCCTCAAACTTTAAACCCTTTTAAACCTAACTAAACTCTCTACCCTAATCCCTCAACCCTCAACCCTTAATCCCTCAACCATTAAACCCTAAACCCTCTACCCTCAACCCTTAAACTATAAACCCTAAACCTTTTACCCTATACCCTATACCATTAACCCTTAAACCCTCTACCATCTACCCTAAACCCTTAAACCCTCTACCCTTAAACTGTAAACCCTATACCCTTAACCCTTAAACCCTTAAACCCTTAACCCCTAAACCCATAAACCCTCTACCCTCAACCCCCCTCTCTCTCTATCAACCCTCACCATCTACCCTTAAACCATAAATGTTAATCCCTAAACCCTAAACCCTCTACCCTTAACCCTTAATCCCTAAACCCTAAACCCTAAACCCTCTACCCTCCACCCTCAACCCTTAAACCTAATCCCTCAACCCTATACCCTCAACCCTTAAACCCTTAAACACCCAACCCTAAACCCTCAACCCTTGAACCCTCTACCCTCAACCCTTAACCCAATACCTTCTACCCTCAAACCTAATCCCTCAAACCTTAAATACTCAACACTCAACACTCAACCCTAAGCCCTCAATCCTCTTTCTCTCTCTCACTCCCTCTCACTCTCTCTCAAGTCTCCCCCTCCTACCTAAGAGAGGGGGAGAAAGGGAGAGGGAGTGGGAGATAGAGGGATGAGAGATAGACAGAGGGAGTGAGAGAGACATAGGGAGAGATAGAGGGAGTATTAGAGATAGGAGTGGGATAGAGATAGAGGGAGTCAATGAGATCTCAAGAGCGAGAGAGAGACCTTAGAGATGGAGAGGGGGTAGGAGGGAGAGACTTGAGAAAAAGAGAGAGGGAGGGAGAGGGAGTGGGAGGGAGAGACCTGAGAGAGAGGGAGAGGGAGAGAGGGTGGAATGGAGATGCTTAAGAGAGAGGGAGAGAGAGAGAGGGGAGGTGGGAAGGAGAGATATAGAGACAACAAGAGAGAGAGAGGGGATAGGGGGGAGAGACTTGAGAGAGAGAGGGAGGGAGAGGGGGTGGGAGGGAGAAACCTAAGAGAGAGGGAGAGGGAGAGAGGGTGGGATGGAGACACCTAAGAGAGAAGGAGAGGGAGACAAAGTTGGAGGGAGGGGGTGGGAGGGAGAGACCTAAGAGAGTAGGAGAGAGAGGGAGTGGGAGATAGAGGGATGAGAGAGATACAAGGACTAAGAGAGAGATTTGAGAGCAAGAGAGGGAGTGGGAGGGAGAAGGAGTACTTGGGATGAAGGGATGGGAGAGAGATGGAGGGAGTGAGAGTGAGTGAGAGAGAGAGGGGATGTCGGGGGAGATACCCGCGAGAGAGAGAGGGGGGGTGGGAGGGAGATACCTAAGAGAGAGGGGGAGAGAGAGAGAGGAGGAGAGAGAGAGGGAGGGAGAGAGATAGAGGAGGAGTGAGAGAGATAGGAGAGACCGACAGATGGAGAGGGGTAGGAGGAAGTGACTCTGAGAGAGAGAGGGAGGGAGAGGTGGGAGGGAGAGACTTGAGAGAGAGGGAGAGGGAGAGAGAGAGGGAGAGAGATAGAGGGCATGAGAGAGAGGGACTTAAGAGAGAGAGGGAGAGGTGATGGGAAGGAGATACTTGAGAGAGAGGGGGAGGGAGAGGGAGAGAGATAGAGGGAGTGAGAGAGGGAGGGAATGGAAGAGAGAAAAGGGAGTGACTGTGAGAGGGAGAGGGGGTAAGAGGGGAGACTTGACAAAGAGAGAGAGGGAGAGGGGGTAAGATGAAGATACTTGAGAGAGAGGGAGAGACCTAAGAGAGAGGGAGAGAGATAGAGGAAATGAGATAGAGAGAGAGGGAGTGAGAGAGAGATAGAGGGAGAGACGTAGAGACATAGAGAGAGACAAAGATACAAAGAGAGAGGGGGGTAGGAGGGAGAGACTTGAGAGAGAGAGAGAGGGAGGGATAAACCTAAGAGAGAGGGAGAGGGAGAGAGGGAGGGAGGGAGACACCTAAGAGAGAAGGAGAGGGAGACAAAGTGGGAGAGAGGGAGAGGGAGTACTTGAGATAGAGGGATGGCAGAGAGATGGAGGGAGTAAGAGAGAGAGAGCAGGGTGGGGGGAGATACCTAACAGAGAGAGAGAGGGGTGGCAGGGAGATACCTGAGAGAGAG